>CM076574.1:1415785203-1416032590 GCA_034641835.2 Pinus albicaulis | reverse complement strand
ATAAGTTCAAAAAATATGTATGTTTTGGTTACATCCTGAGACATCATGTATCTAAAAAAATATGCAAAAATAAAAGCTTAGGTGTCTAGTCGACATGATGCTCATGGTAGCATGTCATTGCCCGTACAAGCCGCCTCAATAAGCGGTGAACATGGTTCGACACCCTTGCAATGTGCCTCTGGTATGTGTGAGGAACATCATCAAATCTCACGTAGTCAAGGATTCCACTAGAGAGTCCCTCCAAGTTGCATACGATTTCCTCCTCCTCGCTTCCCTCGCCATGAGGGCCATATCAAAATCACGAGGAATCCTCCATGCTATCGGAGACATTCCTGCAGGTATTTATGGGCCGACATCTGCAAATACATGGATTATCTTTAGAACATATATAATAATAAAAAATCATAATACTCATCAAAATCAAAAAACGAGTCTTACCCAATTCTTCATCCCAATCCTCTCCTGGTGGGAGTGGGAGATCCGCATCACCGGTAAAGTCTGTACCATAATAGGGCCAATCCTCCATGACAATCAGTTGTCAATGGAGCCACTCAAATAACTCTAGTATCCAGGACATCTATTGACCGCCCCTTGATCTCGGCATCAAAGCCACCCAATGGACCATCTGTGGCTCTTGGGCTAGTGGTGTAGGAATTATCACTTCCTAAAATTGGAAAATTGATAACCATTCCAAGATGAATGGTACCAAGATGGACCCATAACCGAACTGTTTCAGCTTGTCATTCTTGCATTTGGTCAATTGGCATTTCATATTGATCATTACCACCTCTGCCCAGTTGTAGAGAGTTGGTGCCATACAATCTACTGCAAGAAGTAGTTATGTTTTTGTGGCTTCATGCAGAGCCTGAGATCCTGCAACTCGCGTGATGGTGTGCAGCACTACTTTTAGTGCCAAATCGGAAATGGTTTGGATATTCACCTTCCCTCTTTTGGATCCTTTCCTTGCTCCTCAGCACACTCTATCGATGACCATGCTCACGTTTTCCATTATGGGTCGAGTACCTATCAGGATTGGTACTGCCCCCCTTCGTGATAATCTTGTGATGAAGTAAACAACCGAGACCTCAATCTCTAGTTCCTGATCGTGAATTATGAATCTTTCCCGATCAATGTCCCATACACTGATCAAGTACTGTAATAGCTCTAGTTGAGCTCGGAGATATGGTGCCATGAAGAATTTTTTAAGCCCACAGTCCTTAAGAACATTCATGCATATTACATTGCCCAAGGCTTGTTCATCTTCTTCACTATGTTCTCTTTCATTCCATTCGATCACCATTTTTCTCTTTCACACCTGAAAAAACATCAATGTGGTTGTCATTAGTCAAATTATTTTCTATTGGAATGTTTATAACGGGCTAATTGTTTGAATTTACACACAAAAATAGTGGTTGCGGTTGGTGCGACTGTTTTAAAAATAGTCACACCAAGTGCACGCCCCCATTTGGATTCAAGGTAGGTTGGCACTAGTCCATGCCCGAAACCCGCGTTGACCGCTGTGCCCTAAATTTAACAAAAACCCCTCCATAAATATAAAAAATGGATTGCAGGCAATGAAAATTATATGAAATGCATGCAAGGATATGAGCTCTTACCTAGAAAAGACGAAATCATGATTGACCTTCTAGATTTTCCATTGTCAGCTCTGCAAACCGCAGTGAAAAAGGGTAAAAAGTGCTCACAAGAGGTAAAAGTGAAAAGTACTTTATTTTCACTATTTTTGGCATTTTATAAACTTTTCAGAACCCTAATTAGGTTTTTGAGCATATTTTTCGATTATTTTGCTATTTTATCTCGATAAATGGGTTTTACGTGTGTTTCTTGTGCAGCAACAAGTCCTCAATGTGACAACGATGAAGTGACGAGTTGTATTTTATACTTTTTCAGACTCGGTAAAGACACGAAAAATTCACCCCCTAGAGTCATCTTTTAGCTCTTTTCTAACTCTTGAAAACTGAAAAGATTGTCGAGACTCTTGTCATTTTGAACTCGTTAAAGGTTGTGATACGATATCTACCCAGTATACGTTTACCCCTTTTTTGGGCCGGGATAGATTATTTATGAAAAAGGAATACCTTAGCCTATCATGACTAAGTGGTTCTCTCAGACATAGTTTTCTACCTTTTCGAATCTGTGAGACTACTTATGAAAAGGGACCTGTTGGAGTTTTCTTTTCTACTTCTTTTCAAACTCTCTAAGCATGAAAATATTTCTAGTTCTTCCTTTGTCAGACTCGTTAAACCTGCATGACATCAGAATCTGTCACCATGATTGTGTTAGTGTGTTTGGTGCACGCATGTACGAAATCACGCCAGCTTAAGGGGTGTGGTGTTCCCTCTGTTAGGGTCCTATAATAATAGGGTTCATAAATTTTGAATTGACTTTGATAGTCTTGTAAATATGTACATACCTTTCTTTTTGCAATTTGTTTTCCCATATTTTGAAAAAATGAAAAATAATAAAAAGCCAAAAAGAGGGTAAAAAGTCCTAAAAGAAAAATCAAGGGACTTAGAAAAATATAGACCCCAAAAGAAAAAGAAAAAAGATCTAAAAGTGAGCAAGTCCAAATGCCACTACTTTTACTTTTTACTGCAAGAATAATGATTATGTGCAGAGTGTCAATAAATGCCATAATCCATGATTAGTTAAACAGTTTAATCTTAACTTTTCATGTTTTCAATTTCATGTTCTAGATAGAGAATAAAGATTTCTCAAACAATTTAAACTTGACAAATCAGTATATAGGTAGAGAATAATGAGGTTCTCAACAGTTTAATCTGAGCCCTAGGATGAAATAAGGTAGACTTAGATATTTTTATGCTTTGAAAGAAAAATGTTTTAAGGTTGCAAGCCTAAATGCACCTACAAAATGAAGAAAAAACGTTAGAAATAAAAGTTGGGTAGGTAGAAACTAGTTGAGCAATCATGTAATATAGCATCATTGGGAAAAATCACTAATTTCCCCTCCCCTAGAGGTATTCAGTATTCTAAACTATCAGTCAAAAAGGCTCAGAGCATTTCTTTGACTTTTTTTGGGACCAGACCCAAGGCTCGATGACTGGTAAGTTAAAAATATTGAGTTCTACATTAAATCTACATTTCTCAGCATTTACCCTTCATTCATACATCAAAACCCATTTTTCCTAAGTAAAGACACATTCTTACTTAGTAAAATTGAAAACCCTAAAATAATTAATTTCATTCCCTTCAAAATCATTCATAAAACCCTCAAAATTACATTTATCCTAAGAATTAGTGAATTAATATAAAAGACGAGCAATGCTTTATTTTTACACTTTACTTAGAGATAACATGTGTTTTATTTCCATTTCACTACCCTTTTCATATTAACTTTTAACCTATTTTTATTAAATCCCTAAAAATACCCTCCCGTATGTTATTAATACCCTTATATTAAAATAAACTCCCAAAAACCCACTATTTTAAACTTTAGACCAAGTTATATATCCCCATGTACGCAAAATGAAACCCCACCCTACAAACCCATTGGTCTAAACATATCGTAATTTAAAAACCCCGCCCCTATAGTTTGAAAACTATTCAAAGGTTGAAAACTATATAATAAAGTAAAGCACACACCCTCATATGTTTTTATTAAAACATTCCATAAAAATGTTTTAATTTAATGCATATTATATTTTTTCCCCTCCGCTATTATAAAACCTATCTCGCCGCTATATCATAAAATTATGGTTTAAACGTATTTTAAAACATTTATTTCATAAATTTTAACCCATCCATGCACATAACACATCCCGGCCCCACCTCCCATTTCGATGCATCTCCCAAATCAATCTGGACCATTCGCTTTCAAAGCCCAGATCCTACGGTGGAAATCTAATATCGCACAAATACGCTGCACGATCACCCAAATGCCAAAGCTGCGCGAAATGGGATGTTTTGCAATGAAATCTCTCCTCCATGTGCCCTTTTTCTATTCGATTGTGTGGGTTGAGCTCAATACCACTTACCACCCAATTTCCGCACGATAACCACTGGTTGTTTCAATCTATTAAACTCTGAAACCGTCGTCCCGCCCGATGTGACTGCAATTGAATGCCTTTTCTAATAGCTTTGAATATGCATACAATACATTCAAAATACATTTATTCCATGTCTTTCGTGTGTGTTAACATTGCAAAGCCTCCCTGACTGTAAAAACACTATTTTTCGCCATTTTTATGCCCGAAAAGCCTGTATAATTCGCCCTGCAACGTTTGAAGACTACTAAGGAGCTGCACAATGCTCCAAACAATTCACAGAAGTTTCCAACTTGTTCAAAAACCTCAAAAATCATTCCAAAGCCCGATACCTGCACACTACAGGTATTTATCTAAAATTTGAACCTGCAATCGATTTTTAAAAAAACCTTAAAAAGAACAAAAGAACACTCAGAGCTTTAGAAATTAATTGAAATAAACTACCAAAAAGCCCTAAAAACAGGCTAGACCCTGTCAAATTTTTAACAGAAACCTTGTTTATACTGTTGCGCGCTATTTTTAGGAAATTTGTGAGTTTTCACAGTTTAATCATCTATTTCAAGCTCTAAAATAAGCCAGAATACCTCTGTGATCCTTTTCTAAAGAGTTTTTCAGCCCTATTTCTCAGTCAGAGACTTAGAAAACCCTTGTTTTCTATTTTAAACCATTTCTAAAACCTCTAAACCTCTTTGACAGGCCTAATTGGACAGAAAACCCAAAAGAGAGACCATACTTTGCCTATTTTTCCCATTTAAGCCTCTACTAAAAGTAAATTACTTCTACAAACTATCTAAACTTGCATAAGTAGATAAAAATGCCTAAAAAACAGAGTGCAAGAAAGCCTGAAGCTTCTAAAGTACCTAAAACTACCCCTGCCATGACTTCAAGTACTGCTATTGTTGTCAATCCATTACAACCCCTAGTTATTTATATTGAAAAAATTCCCCTAGTTGATACTAATTACAAGATAGAAGATCCCATTATTGAATTTAACCTGCTAGATATCCATAACTGGTGTTATGAAAATTCTTTAGATGATCAAGAAGAAGTCCATATTTGGGAATCTCATTTGCCCAAATATGTTGTCCCATTAACTCACCCCTGTCAGGAGGTCATTAGATTATGTCAACAGTACTATGTTCCATAGCAAAGAGCCATTGTAAATGCCAGTAAATATGTGCTTTTTACCATCACTGCAGAATCAATTAACCATATGTTACAACTTCAGTATGACCCCCAAGCAGTCCCTTTGTCTATAGAGCCTCACCAAGTTATATATTGGCCTAGATTCTCCCGAAAGGTTCATGATTTTTCAAACTTTTATGCCTCTGCATATAGAAATTCCTAAGTTAAATCCTCCATATTCTACTGCTAAATTCACTAAAGGTTCAAGACATATGATTTCCATGCTTTCCTTCATACTTGGATATTTCACTGATGAACACATAGATGAGTCCATCTTGGGATTCTTATCCACCTTTTCTCCAGGTCAACCACCCTCAGTAACCTTTGATTATGTTGGTGCTGAGATTGCAACAAGATGAGGAGCTTAGTGGAAAGAAGTCGCCTTCACTAAGTGGGCCCACAGGCTATTTTTGGCGCAAAGTCTATTTTTAGACTATGTCTATTTTTAGACGTATGGATCATGTTCTATGAGTTGCAGGATGCTATTTTTGGATGGTTGGTCAAGTCGGAAAAAATAGATAGACTTCTATTTTTAGACATATTGGGCGGAATCTATTTTTAGATTGCCAGTCTAAAAATAGATATGTCGAATATTATTAGCTCTTAATAATATTTGGACCCTAAACATTATCTTATCCTCTTGGAGCACTTCAATTTGATGCCTGGATGTGGCACATGCAGCTGACAGAAGGAATTACACTATTCCTAGGGTTTAGTGGAGCTATTGCATGGTTGACTTCAGTTAGAACTCATGTGACAAAGTTTGGTGGAGTTGATGAGACAGTTAATGGAGTTGTGTTCAGTTTAACTTAGTTGAGCTAGTTGTATCTAGTATAACTGATTGATACAATTATTGAGAGTGTTGTGAATTAATTATTAATTAATTCACTAATTATTAAATCATAAATCAACTAAAGAATACATCAGTTAACTGCAGTGCATGGACAGTTTCAATGGAGACCAGTGGAGAGGTAGGTGAAAGAGCAGTATGACTATCAGTTGTGACTATACTGGTGCATGAGATTTGCACACACATTGATGGAGAAGCCAATGAGAATTGTGCAGTAAATACTGGTGGGATTCTAACTTGGATCTCATGATTATCCATATTGGATTGCGCAGTAGAGGCAGGCTAACAGGTGGAGCAGATTGGAGCATGTGTTTTGTATGATCTGAGCTTGTGTAGTGTGTAACAATTGGAGATAGTGCTGAGAGCTTGTGAGGAGTTTGTACTAGTATTGTTACATGATCTCTATCATTATAATATACAGATATTTGGGGGTTTTCATCTTTAATCTTTCCCATAAATACTATGTTTATATGTGTGATTGTTTATGTTTTAATGTGCGCATGCGATTGTTTATAATTCCGCAAATTGATGATCAATAGTAGAAGAGGTTATGTATTATGCATGAAGCTCAAATAGTGTGTGATCAGGATAATCTCGGTGAATAATTTATCTATTATTCAAATTTCTACATGGTATCGAAGCAATATTGATCATTGGAGCAATTGCAGACATTGAAGCGGTTGAGTTTTGAGCTGGTCGAATTCGAATTTGCAGCAGTGTTTTCTTGGTGTCGAAGTTGAGATGTCTTTCAACAGATTGCGATTAAAGTATGCCCTTGAGGGCAGCTCGAATTATATTGCATGGAAGGATAGGATGGAGGCAGTGTTAGATGACAATGGGTTAAAGGAGTTCATAGATGTTGAAGTCCCAAAGCCTACTTCTAGCGATGCTGCCGTAATTGAGGCTTGGCAAAAGAAGACAGCAAAGTGTCGAAGGATTCTGTTGGAGAGCGTGAAGGATCACATAGTGTCCAGCCTGCATGGTAAGGCTTCTCAATTCTTGATGTGGAAAGCCTTGACAGATTTATTCCAAAGCAAGAGCGACCAGAGGAAGTTGGCGCTCAAGGATAAACTCAGAAACATAAAGATGGAGAAAGGCGACAGTATGCCCAAGTACCTCATGAAGTTCACCCAATGCAGGGATGAGTTGGGAAGTGTGGGGGTGATCAGATGATGAGGACTTGGTAGAGCTTGGCTCTCCCTTGGGCTTCCGAAGAGTTGGCATTCATCGTGACTCTCACAGCTGGTCGAGAAATTGCTGATGGGAGCGACTTTACCTGATTCTCAGGCAAGAGTGATAAGGCGAAGTACCAGGACGATCATCATCAAAGAACTCGACGAAGAGAATTTCACTTGGATACCAAAGTACTTTGGATACCAAAGTAAAGAATGAAGAGCAAGAGTTTCTCATTCCGGTGGCGAAAGGCAAGAAGTGTGACATGTCCAAGGTGAAGTGCTTTCTACCGTCACGAACATCCATTATGCCACAAATTATCCGCGAAGAAGAAAATAAGTAGGCTACTGATCTGCAATGGGAGAGGCCTTAAGCCTCGCAGTTTGAGCCGGATTTTTCGCTGATCGCATGCTTGGTCTCAAGTGTGATGGGTTCAGTGTGGTTTTTGGACAGTGGTGCGTCTTTTCACATGACAGGAGATCGAGATTTGTTTACTGATCTGGATGAGAAAGATCTTGGAGTGCACATCGAGATGGATGATGATGCTAGATACAGTGCAACTGGTATCGGTACCATTTCCTTTAAGAGGGAGTCTGGTAAACCCTTCATATTGAAGGAAGTGATGCCTGTTCTAGGATTGAAGAAGAATCTTATCTCTGTGGCGATGTTAGAAGACAAGGGATATGATGTTGTCTTTAGCGAAGGAAAGGCTTTCCTATGCAGTAAGGCAACTGGTGAGACCCAAAGGATAGGGGTTCGAGTTAAGAACCTTTATCAATCGTTGGTGCAGATGGTTGCGTTGTTAATGGCAAGCAAGTGTATGAGTGGTGAGCCGGGATGATGAGGGCGAACTGTGGCACAGGAGATCGGGGCCACCTTCACCATGGAGCTTTGAAGATCCTGCAGCAGATTTCTACTGGGCTTCCTAAGGGCACTCTTGCGCAGTCAGATCAGTGCAAGGGGTGTACCTTGGGGAAGTATGTGAAAGCCACCTTTCACGAGAAGGATAGTCGCGCCATGATGATCCTTGAGAGAGTTCACACAGACGTGTGTGGTCCTTTCTCAGTAGCTTCGACAACAAAGCACAAGTACTATGTGATCTTTGTTGATGATTTCTCTCGAAAGTGCTGGATCTTCTTCATGCAGAAGAAGAGTGAGACATACTCAAAGTTCCGTGAGTTCAAGGCGCTGGTTGAGAAAGAATCGGGGAAGCAGGTGAAGGCTCTTAGGAGCGAAAATTGTGGTGAATTCATCTCTGGCGAATTCAAGGAATTTTGCAGCGCAGAAGGAATTCGAAGAGAGCTCATAACACCTCATAACCCACAACAGAACAGGGTTGCTGAGCAGAAGAACAGAACGATCATGGGTGCTGCACGGACGATGTTGCATGATCAGGGCCTACCCATTCACTTGTGGGCGGAGGCATGCAATACTGCAGTATATGTGCAGAACCGTTGTCCTCATAGGATACTTGGCATGAGTACACCCGAGGAGGCGTTTTCTGGTAAGAAGCCCGATATTTCCCATTTGAGGATTTTTGGTTCACCTGTTTACATTCATGTGACGAAGGATGCCAGGAAGAAGCTAGAGCCGGAGGTTGGGATATTTTTGGGGTACACTGATACACCCCACAAATATCATGTGTATTTGATAGACAGTCGCAAGACTGTTGTGCGATGGGATATCAAATTTCAGGAGGAGAAAGCCATGAAGTGTTCGCTTGAGAGGGAGCCACACTTGCATGCAGATGAGGAGCTATTAGTTCCTAAGGATGAGCCTCAGGATGTGGATCAGCCACAAGAGGAGGTTCATGGAGTGGATGAAACCACTCAAGTAGCGCCAATCATCAGAGGGCGGAAGCGCACTACAGAGGCCTCATTCTCCAAGAGTGAGGTGGATCCTAACCTATACCAGATTGTGGTGGAGGGTAAGTTACTGATCATTGTAACTTATGCAGATGATTTTATTTTGACAGGTGATGAGCTGTTGATACTCTCATGTAAGGAGGATCTTGCAAAAGATTTTGAGATGAAGGACTTGGGCCTCCTTCATTATTTCCTAGGATTGGAAATTTTACAAATGCTGGTAATCGTTTGTTTCTCAGGGTAAGTATGAACGGGAGATACTGGAGAAGTTCAACATGCATGGCTGCAAGCCTGTTGATACTCCTCTTCCTGGTGGTTGGAGGAAGGAGGATGCTACTTCAATGAAGGTAGTGGATGCCACTGTTTATCGACAGTTGGTGGGGTCGCTTATGTATCTGGTCAATACACGACCCGATATATGCTATGCAATTAACCAACTTTCACAAGCTATGGTTAAGCCTACCAAGCTCTTTTGGAAGGCGGGGAAGCATGTATTGCGTTATCTCAGAGGCACATCGGGATATGGATTGTGGTACAGGAAGTCGGATGAGGTGAAGCTATGTGGCTTCACGGATGCAGATTGGGCAGGGAGCCCAACAGACAGAAAGAGCATATCTGGAGGGAATTTCAGTATCAGATCGACAGCAGTTTCCTGGTACAGCAGGAAGCAGAGATCCATGGCACTCAGTTCAGCAGAGGCCGAGTATATGGCAGCGATTTTGGCTGCATGCGAGGTTATATGGATGAGGAAGATCCTGGTCGGGTTGTTTGGTTCACACTTAGAGCCTATTGTGATTTATTGTGATAATCAGAGATGCATCAAAATCTCAGTTAATCCAGTATTTCATGATAGATCTAAACACATTGACATCCGGTATCATCATATCAGAGATTGTGTGCAGCGGAAGATCATGTTACTTTCTTACATTCCTATAGAGGATCAAGATGCTAATATCTTGACGAAGCTGCTCACCAGGAGAAAATTTGAATATCACAGGGGCAGGATCGGGGTGGCAGATAATCCCTATCTTGTTGAGAGGGAGTGTTGATATTGCAACAAGATGATGAGCTTAGTGGAAAGAATTCACCTTCACTAAGTGGGCCCACAGGCTATTTTTGGCGCAAGTCTATTTTTAGACTATGTCTATTTTTAGACATGTCGATCATATTCTATGAGTTGCAGGATGATATTTGTGGATGGTTGGTAAAGTTGGAAAAATAGATGGACTTCTATTTAGATATACCTGGTCTATCTTTAGATTGCGAGTCTAAAAATAGATATGTCGAATATTATTATCTCTTAATAATATTTGGACTCTAAACATTATCTTATCCTCAAGCACTTCAATTTGATGCCTCGATGTGGCACATGCAGGCTACCGTAAGGAATTATGTTATTCCTAGGGTTTAATGGAGCTATTTCATGGTTGATTTCAAGAACCTTGCATTGTGTGAGTTTGTGGAGTCGATGAGACGCTAATGGAGTTTGTGTTCAGCTTAACTTAGTTGAGTTAGTTGTATCTAGTCTAACTCGATTGATATAATTAGTGAGAGTGGTGTGAATTAATTATTAATTAATTCACTAATTATTAACTCATAAATCAACTAAAGAATACATCAGCTTTTCAAGGTATGGACAATTTCTATGGAGACTAAAAGAGAGGTAGGTGAAAGAGCAGTGTGACTATCAGTTGTGACTATACTGGTGCATGAGATGTGCACACACATTGATGGAGATGCCAATGAGGATTGCGTAGTACATACTGGTGGGATTCGATCTTGGATCTCATGATTATCCATATTGGATTGCGCAGTAGAGGCAGGCTAACAGGTGGAGCAAATTGGAGCATGTGTTTTGTATGATCTGAGCTTTTGTAGTGTGTAACAATTGGAGATAGTGTTGAGAGCTTGTGAGGAGTTTGTACTATGATTGTTACATGATCTCTATCATTATAATATACGGATATTTGGGGGTTTTCAGCTTTAAGCTTTCCCATAAATATTGTGTTTATATGTGTGATTGTTTATGGTTTTAATGTGCGCATGCGATTGTTTAATTTCCGCAAATTGATGATCAATAGTAGAATAGGTTATGTATTATGCATGAAGCTCAAATAGTGTGTGATCGTGATAATCTCAAGTCGTGATAATCTCTATGAATAATTTAACAGTTTATTCAAATTTCTACATGGTATCAGAAACCAAGATGATCATCAGAGCAACATATATACATTGAAGCGTTGGAGTTTTGTGCCGGTGGAATCTTCGAATTTGCAGCTAGTTGTTTTCGTGTCGAAGTTGAGATGTCTTTCAACAGATTGTGATTGGAGTATGCCATTAAGGGTAGCTCGAATTATATTGCATGGAAGGACAGGATGGAGGCGGTGTTAGATGACAATGGGTTGAAGGATTTCATAGATGCTAAAGTCCCAAAGCCTAATTCTAGCGATGCTGCTGTAATTGAGGCTTGGAAAAAGAAGACAGCAAAGTGTTGAAGGATTCTGTTGGAGGGCGTGAAGGATCACATACAGTTCAAATCTTACATGGTAAGGCTTATCCATTCTTGATGTGGAAAGCCTTGACAGATTTATTCCAAAGCAAGAGAAACCAGAGGAACTTGGCGCTCAAGGATAAACTCATAAACATAAAGATGGAGAAAGGCAACAGTATGCCCAAGTACCTCACGAAGTTCACCCAATGCAAGGATAAGCTGGGAAGTGTGGGGGTGACTGTAGATGATGAGGACTTGGTGATATTGGCTCTCCTTGGGCTTCCGAAGTGTTGGCATTCCTATCAAGACTCTGTCAATGGTCGGGAGAAATTGCCAGGATGGGAGCGACTTTGGTCGCATCTTGTGCAAGAGGAGATAAGGCGCAGTACCAGGGATGGATCTTCATCAAAGAACTCTGATGAAGAGAATTTTGCTTTGGCTACCAAAGCAAAGAAGGGGAAGAGCAAGAAAGCTTCTCATGCCGGTGCGAAAGGCAAGAAGAAGGACATGTCCAAGGTGAAGTGATTTCACTGTCACCAGCATGGACATTATGCCACAAATTGTCCGCAAAAGAAGAAAAATAAGCATGTTGTTGGATCTGCAGCGGGAGAGGCCTTAGCCTCACAGTTTGAGCTGGATTTTTAGCTGATCGCATGCTTGGTATCAAGTGTGATGGGTTCAGTTTGGTTCTTGGACAGTGGCACGTCTTTTCACATGACAGGAGATCGAGATTTGTTTTCAGATCTGGATGAGAAAGATCTTGGAGTGCACATCGAGATGGGAGATGATGGTAGATACAGTGTGACCGGTATCGGTACCATTTCCTTTGAGAGGGAGTCTGGTAAACCCTTCATATTGAAGGAAGTGATGCATGTTCCAGGATTGAAAAAGAATCTTATCTCTATGGCGATGTTAGAATACAAGGGATATGATGTTGTCTTTAGCGAGGGAAAGGCTTTCCTATGAAGTAAGGCAACTAGTGAGACCCGAAGGATAGGGGTTCGAGTTAAGAACCTTTATCAATTGTAGGTAGATGGCTGCGCAACAATGGCAGGCAAGGCAGAAGGAGTGGTGAGTCGGGATGATGGCGAGTTGTGGCACCGGAGATTGGGCCACCTTCACCATGGAGCTTTGAAGATACTGCAGCAAATTTTTACTAGGTTTCCTAAGGGTACTCTTGCACAGTCAGATCAGTGCAAAGGATGTACTTTAGGAAAATTTGTGAAATCCACCTTTCACAAGAAGGATAGTTGCGCCACGACGATCCTTGAGAGAATTCACACAGAAGTGTGGACCTTCTCAGTAGCTTCGACAGCAAAGCACAGGTACTATGTGATATTTGTTGATGATTTTTCTCGGAAGTGCTGGATCTTCTTAATGTAAAAGAAGAGCGAGACATACTCAAAGTTATATGAGTTCAAAGCATTGGTGGAGAAAGAATCGGCGAAGCAGGTGAAGGCTCTAAGGAGCGACAATGGTGGTGAATTCATCTCTGACGAATTCAAGGACTTTTGCATCGCAGAAGGAATTCGAAGAGAGCTCATAGCACCTCATAATCCACAGCAGAACGGGGTTACTGAGCGGAAGAACAGAACGATCGTGGGTGTTGCATGGGCGATGTTGCATGATCAGGGCCTACCCATACACTTGTGGGCTGAGGCATGCAATACTGCAGTATATGTGCAGAACCGTTGTCCTCACAAGATACTTGGCATGAGTACACCCGCGGAGGCGTTTTCTCAAGAAGTCCGATATTTCCCATTTGAGGATTTTGGTTCAATTGCTTACATTCATGTGACGAAGGATGCCGTAAAGAAGCTTCGGAGCCGATCATGCGAGGTTGGGATATTTTATGTGGTACACTGGAGATACGCCCCACAACTATCGTGTGTATTTGGGCCGCAAGATCAAGTGGTGTGATGGGATATCAAATTTCATGAGGAGAAAGCCATGAAGTTGTCGCTTGAGAGGGAGCTACACTTGCATGCAGAGGAGGAGCTACTTGTTCCTAAAGATGAGCCTCAAGATGTGGATCAGCCACAAGAGGAGGTTCATGGAGTGGAAGAAACCACTGGGCAGCCGCCAACCATCGTAGTGGGCTGGAGCAAGACTTATGGAGGCCTCATTCTCCAAGAGTGAGGCGGATCCTAACCTATACTAGATTGTGGTGGAGGGTAAGTTGCTGATCATTGTACTTTATGTAGATGATTTTATTTTGACAGGTGATGAGATGTTGATACTCTCATGCAAGGAGGACCTTGTAAAAGAGTTTGAGATGAAGGACTTGGGCCTCCTTCATTATTTCCTGGGATTGGAAATTTGGCAAAGACAAGTTGGTGACCATTTGCTTCTCAAGGTAAGTATGCCCCTGAGATACGGGAGAAGTTCAACATGCATGGCTGCAAGCCTATCGATACTCCTCTTCCTCGAGGTCAGAGGAATGCTACATCTACTGAGGTAGTGGATGCCACTGTTTATCGACAGTTGGTGGGGTTGCTTATGTATCTGGTCAATACACGACCCGACATATGCTATGCTGTTAACCAGCTTTCACAAGATATGGTTAAGCCAACCAAGCTCTTATGGAAGGCAGGAAAGCATGTATTGCATTATCTCAGAGGCACATCGGGATATGGACTATGGTACAAATAGTCGGATGAGGTGAGGCTATGTCACTTCACAGATGCAGATTGGGCAGGGAGCCCAATGAACAGAAAGAGCACATATGGAGGGATTTTTAGTATCGGGTCGACAGCAGTTTCTTGGTACAGCAGGAAGCAGAGATCCATGGCACTCAGTTCAGCAGAGGCCAAGTATATGGCAGCAAGTTTGGTTGCATGCGAGGCTATATGGATGAGGAAGATCCTGGCCGGGTTGTTCGGTTCACACTTAGAGCCTACTGTGATTTATTGTGATAATCAGAGTTGCATCAAACTCTCGGTTAATCCAGTATTTCGTGATAGATCTAAACACATTGACATCCGGTATCATCATATCAGAGATTGTGTGCAGTGGAAGATCATGTTACTTTCATACATTCCTACGGAGGATCAGGATGCTGATATCTTGACAAAGGCGCTCACCAGGAGAAAATTCGAATACCACAGAGGCAGGATAGGGGTGGCAGATAATCCTTATCTTGTTGAGAGGGAGTGTTGATATTGCAACAAGATGATGAGCTTAGTGGAAAGAAGTCGTCTTCACTAAGTGGGCCCGCAGGCTATTTTTGGCGCAAAGTCTATTTTTAGACTATGTCTATTTTTAGACATATGGATCATGTTCTATGAGTTGCAGGATGCTATTTGTGGATGGTTGGTCAAGTCGGAAGAAATATATGGACTTATATTTTTAGACATACTGGGCGGAATCTATTTTTATATTGCGAGTCTAAAAATAGATATGTCGAATATTATTATCTCTTAATAATATTTGGACTCTAAACATTATCTTATCCTCTTAGAGCACTTCAGTTTGATGCCTGGATGTGGCACATGCAGCTGACAGAAGGAATTACACTATTCCTAGGGTTTGGTGGAGCTATTTCATGGTTGACTTCCGTTAGAACTCATGTGACAGAGTTTGGTGGAGTTGATGAGACAGTTAATGGAGTTGTGTTCAGTTTAACTTAGTTGAGCTAGTTGTATCTAGTCTAACTGATTGATACAATTAGTGAGAGTGGTATGAATTAATTATTAATTAATTAACTAATTATTAACTCATAAATCAACTAAAGAATACATCAATTAACTGCAGTGCATGGACAATTTCAGTGGAGACGAGTGGAGAGGTAGTTGAAAGAGCAGTGTGACTATCAATTGTGACTATACTGGTGCATGAGATTTGCACACACATTGATGGAGAAGAAAATGAGGATTGCGCAGTACATACTGGTGGGATTCGAACTTGGATCTCATGATTATCCATATTGGATTGCGCAGTAGAGGTAGGCTAACAGGTGGAGCAGATTGGAGCATGTGTTTTGTATGATCTGAGCTTGTGTAGTGTGTAACAATTGGAGATATTGTTGAGAGCTTGTGAGGAGTTTGTACTATGATTGTTACATGATCTCTATCATTATAATATACAGATATTTTGGGGTTTTTAGCTTTAAGCTTTCCCATAAATACTGTGTTTATATGTGTGATTGTTTATGTTTTAATGTGCGCATGCGATTGTTTATAATTCCGCAAATTGATGGTCAATAGTAGAATAGGTTATGTATTATGCATGAAGCTCAAATATTGTGTGATCAGGATAATCTCAGTGAATAATTTAACAGTTATTCAAATTTCTACATGGTATCAGAGCAGTATTGATCATTGGAGCAATTGCAAAACATTGAAGCGGTTGAGTTTTGTGCTGGTGGAATTCGAATTTGCAGCAGTGTTTTCTTGGTGTCGAAGTTGAGATGTCTTTCAACAGATTGCGATTGGAGTATGCCCTTGAGGGCAGCTTGAATTATATTGCATGGAATGACAGGATGGAGGCGGTGTTAGATGACAATAGGTTGAAGGATTTCATAGATGCTGAAGTCCCAAAGCCTACTTCTAGCGATGCTGCCGTAATTGAGGCTTGTCAAAAGAAGACAGCAAAGTGTTGAAGGATTCTGTTGGAGGGCATAAGGATCACATAGTGTCCAGCCTGCATGGTAAGGCTTATCCATTCTTGATGTGGAAATCCTTGACATATTTATTCCAAAGCAAGAGCAACCAGAGGAAGTTGGCGCTCAAGGATAAACTCAGAAACATAAAGATGGAGAAAGGCGACAGTATGCCCAAGTACCTCACGAAGTTCACCCAATGCAGGGATGAGCTGGGAAGTGTGGGGGTGACTGTAGATGATGAGTACTTGGTGAGATTGGCTCTCCTTAGGCTTCCGAAGAGTTGGCATTCCTATCAGGACTCTGTCAATGGTCGGGAGAAATTCCCAAGATGGGAGCAACTTTGGTCGGATCTTGTGCAAGAGGAGATAAGGCGGAGTACCAGGGACGGATCATCATCAAAGAACTCTAATGAAGAGAATTGCGCTTTGGCTACCAAAGAAAAGAAGGGGAAGAGCAAGAAAGCTTCTCATTCCAGTGCGAAAGGCAAGAAGCAGGACATGTCCAAGGTGAAGTGCTATCACTGTCACGAACACGGACATTATGCCACAAATTGTCCGCAGAAGAAGAAAAATAAGCAGGATGCTGGATCTGCAGCTGGAGAGGCTTTAGCCTCGCAGTTTGAGCTGGATTTTTCACTGATCGCATACTTGGTCTCAAGTGTGATGGGTTCAGTGTGGTTTCTAGACAGTGGTGCGTCTTTTCACATGACAGGAGATCGAGATTTGTTTACTGATCTGGATGAGAAAGATATTGGAGTGCACATCGAGATGGGTGATGATGGTAGATACAGTGCGACTGGTATCAGTACCATTTCCTTTGAGAGGGAGTCTGGTAAACCCTTCGTATTGAAGGAAGTGATGCATGTTCCAGGATTGAAGAAGAATCTTATCTCTGTGGCGATGTTAGAAGACAAGGGATATGATGTTGTCTTTAGCGAAGGAAAGGCTTTCCTGCGCAGTAAGGCAACTGGTGAGACCCGGAGGATAGGGGTTTGAGTTAAGAACCTTTATCAATTGTGTAGTAGATGGCCGCACAAAGAATGGCAAAAAAGGTATGAGTGGTGGAGCCTGGGATGATGGCGAGTTGTGGCACCTGAGATCAGTCTACCTTCACCATGGAGCTTTGAAGATACTGCAGCGTATTTCTACTTTTGCAGCAGATTTCTACTGGGCTTCCTAAATGCACTCTGTTATTGCCTAAATTCACCTTAGGCTGAAGGAAGGCGGGATTCAGGGTAACACCAAACCACGCTCAGCCTCGTAGCTAGCCCTACGAGGACAGGAGAGGGCTCTCTCCGGGTCAATCTCAATGAAAATATTCAAAAGGCCTTGAGATGACTGAAATGAGTGCTAATTTTGAGGCTAGGTATATTACTCAAGGAGTTTGAAATGATTTTTAGGGGTTTTTTGTTGGAAAAAGGGAAAGGCAATTTTGGGCTTGGGGATGAGTCCAAATTCTTGCAGAGTTCAAGTTGGGGAAGGGAAAGCAATGGATTTGATGTCTTAGATTCAATGAATGGATAGAAAATACTGTTGAGGAGCTGAAGAGGGCAAGAAGGAGCAAGGATCCTCTTCAAACTGACGAAAACATAAAAAACTAAACAAAATTTTAAGGCAGAGCACCAGCAAACTAATGAATTCTACCTTAGTTACTCATTTGTTTAATTCAGAAGAAAAGAGAAGGGAAATAGAATACATATAACATTAATGAAACTTACAGATACATGAAGAAAAACATCATCAAAACTCAGAGCTACAAGGATCCCAACAAGTGCTGCAAAACTCTGGTCTTTCCTTTGCCAAAAATCTGAAATGAATATACAATGAGGTGCCAAACTATTCCCAAGAGTCCAACCCTAGAAAGGACTCAGAAAATACAATATATAGACCATTCTAACCCCTTCCCATGCCTCTAGGGGTCAAGCTCATCCTTCTATGGGCTGTTTCAACCAATTCTAAACTAGGAACTGAAATCTAGGCAATCAAACAACTTGCCTCTATATGCTAGGGAACTGATCCATTCACTTAATTTTCACTTTTTAGTGAATGAATCCTCTAGAACAAGTAAATATGAGCCAAATTTACATCATAGCTACAAAATTACATCAAGAAAGATCAATAATTACATCCAAAAGTGAAACTAGTCAAACTGGCCGAATTTTTGAGCTGAAAAGTGAAAATTGGGCAAAATTCCTCTATGCGCCGCGCCAGAAAACTCAATGTGCCGCGCCACATTGAGCCTATTTTTGGGGCACTTCCTGAAGTCAAAATTGAGCTCATGATAGCTCATTGGAAAGCCCTAGATGTCTGCTATCCAACCCAAGTGGAATTTTTCAATTTGGATGTCATTTTCCCCTCCAAAACTGCAATCTCCCAAGACTAGTTCCTGCTGGTGCAAAAAGTGGCAGAAAGGCCATTTTTGGAGTGTTTTTGACCTTTAAGACCACCCAGAACTTCATGAAATCTCTCAGCCATTCCTGAGCATGCATAATTTACCATAAAAAATCCAAAAATGTAAATTTTTCCTCCAGAAGATCTCTCAAACGTAAGCGCGCGTCGAGTGGCGCGACGCGTCGGACAGAAAAACCTGTTTTGCAACCAAAATTTCAAAAATGACAAAATTTACTCCAAATTTGCTGAAATTTGGAGTGAATGTCTCCCATCATGTCCCATGCTCAGCCAAGGAAGCTTTGGCCAATATTTGAAGTGGATCACGCTTTTTGTGACGCTTCAGTGCCCTCCTGGTGCATGCAGTTTCAGTGGTTGAATCATTGTCTCGGTCATATGACGTGTCGGTGTTCGTCTCCATGGTGTTTGCAAGGTATATACCAAGTGTATGCTGATCTGTATGAGGTGAAAATAGGATTTTGGTGTCCTTTTTTTGCAAGGGCCAAATGTGCCAAAAGGAAGTGAGGGACTGTGAGGAATATGGGATAGTGGGAAAGTGGATCGTGGAGTTTGTCAAGTGAGATTTGAAATGTGTTAACAATCACTTGACTGTATTTAGGAATCTGGGATTTGGGTATTCATTGCAAATGATATGGGAGAGGGGAAAAATTATAGGGAATGGTAGGTTTTAGGATAGGGAAAATATGATTTAGGCACAATTGATATGAGCGATAAATGGAATTATGAGGGAATAGGGGAGGGATTATAATGATGGTATATCAGTGATGGGAAATGAATGAACAATGTGGGGAAGATGGAATATGTGGCACAAAAATTATTTTAAAACACCTTTTCAAACCTTAAGGATCAGATTTTGGTATGAATCTAGGGTTTATATTATGACATTCAAATTCTTCGAATGGACCTTCAAAACCACACCAAATACCAACAAGAGCGATTGTATAAACTTACTTGTGCATGTAGCAACCAAAAAATGCAATTTAGAGAAGACTGGAAAAAAAAAATTGGTCTCAGGCCTATGCACCACGCACAATGCCCAACGCACCATGCGCCTTCAGTGCGCCACGCCAGTGTAATTTTACGCTGTGTGAAACTGCCCAGTGCGCCGCGCGCGCCCAGTGCGTCGCACCCACTTTTCTATGCGACGCGCCATTTTGCAGGAGGATTTTGGAGGCCTTCTCGATGTCCAAATTGGGCGTGTGATAGCTCGTTGGAAATATATTTGAGTCTACTTTCCAACCCAAGTAGAATTTTTCAATTTTGAGTTCATTTTCCTTATCAAAAATCAAATCTCCCAAGACTGGTCAAAATGCGAAAAACGAGGCTGCCTCAAGGCAGAGTGCTGTTGCAGTCAACTTTTGAAGGTCTTTCTCAACTCCAAATTGAGCTTATGATATCTCATTGGAAATATATTTTTGTCTAGTTATCATTTGACTCATCAAGCAAGTCATTTGGCCAACAAAGCTAGGAGAAATCTTGATTTTCCCAAGGTCACTTCAGAGGTGCATCGATTCTCCTGAGGCAACGGTATTTTTGACATTTCTCTAAAACCATGAAACCTGTGTAAAACGTGAAGGATTTTTTTATTCCTTGTTCTATTGTGGACAAAAACCTCTCTCAATTTTCCCAAATTCATCTTTTATTTCTTAGAAACATCATTTGAGTGAAACCTAACCCGATGTGTGGAACAAGGGATTTGTCGAAATGAAGCGAAATGAAGGGGATAAGGGGCTTCTAAATTCTTGAGAAAATTTTGGGAAGTAGGGAGGGATATTAGGAAGTAGGGGAAAGTGTAATTTCAGATATTGAGTGAGGGGAAGGGGTCCAAAAGGGAAAAACACAGGCCTAGCCTAGAAAATTGCCAAGTTGTAGCAAGAAACTAGGGTTTGTGCAAAATGAGGAATTTGGGGGATCTCAGTGATGGGAAGTGTTTAATAAGGTAGATTAAGGATAGGAAAAGGTGTATGAACATCAGGATACAAGTTTTTCTAATGATTTTACCATCCAAGAAAAACTACCTCCAAAACCCTAGGAGAGGGAAATGAACCTTACCTAGGCACAACTGAAGCATGAACAAGCTGTAAAATGACCCAATGGAACTTGACATGATGATGAAAACCCTCTGAATGATGGTACACTCAGCTAAATGGTGACATGGACTGACATTTGGACAACTTTGACAAGAGTAAAAGCAAACCCTAGACCTAATACCTAGTGACCAAATTTTGCTTGAAGACTCATTGAAATAACAAAATTTGACCTTGACATCTTAAAATCACTTTGTAAGAGCGTGTTTGATCACTGGAGGAAGGCTACAAAGGCTAACACTAACACACTCTTGCGCAGTCAGATCAGTGCAAGGGGTGTACCTTGGGAAATTTTGTGAAAGCCACCTTTCACAAGAAGGATAGTCACGCCACGACGATCCTTGAGAGAATTCACACATACGTGTGTGGACCTTTCTCAATAGCTTCGACAGCAAAGCATAGGTATTATGTGATCTTTGTTGATGATTTTTCTCGTAAGTGCTGGATCTTCTTCATGCAGAAGAAGAGCGATACATACTCAAAGTTCTGTGAGTTCAAGGTGCTGGTGGAGAAAGAATCGGGGAAGCAGGTGAAGGCTCTTAGGAGTGAAAATGGTGGTGAATTCATCTATGGTGAATTTGAGGACTTTTTCAGCGTAGAAGGAATTCGAAGAGAGCTCATAGCACCTCATAACCCACAGCAGAACGGGGTTGCTGAGCGGAAGAACAGAATGATCGTGGGTGTTGCACGGGCAATGTTGCATGATCAGGGCCTACCCATTCACTTGTGGGAGAAGGCATGCAATACTGAAGTATATGTGCAGAACCGTTGTCCTAACAGGATAGTTGGCATGAGTACACCTGAGGAGGCGTTTTCTGGTAAGAAGCCTGATATTTCCCATTTGAGGATTTTTGGTTCACCTGTTTACATTCATGTGATGAAGGATGCCAGGAAGAAGCTGGAGCCGACTGCGGAGGTTGGGATATTTGTGGGGTGCACTGATACGCCCCACAACTATCGTGTGTATTTTCCATACAGTCGCAAGACTGTTGTGCGATGGGATATCAAATTTCATGAGGAGAAAGCCATGAAGTGTTTGCTTGAGAGGGAGCCACACTTGCATGCAAATGAGGAGCTATTAGTTCCTAAGGATGAGCCTCAGGATGTGGATCAGCCATAAGAGGAGGTTCATGGAGTGGAAGAAACCGCTCAAGCAGTGCCAACCATCAGAGGGCGGAAGCACACTATAGAGGCCTCATTCTCCAAGAGTGAAGCAGATCCTAACCTATACCAGATTGTGGTGGAGGGTAAGTTGTTGATCATTGTACTTTATGTAGATGATTTTATTTTGACATGCGATGAGTTGTTGATACTCTCATGTAAGGAGGATCTTGCAAAAGAGTTTGAGATGAAGGACTTGGGCCTCCTTCATTATTTCCTAGGATTGGAAATTTGGCAGCGCAGTGGTGGACTGTTTGTTTCTCAGGGTAAGTATTCCCGGGAGATACTGGAGAAGTTCAACATGCATGGCTGCAAGCCTGTTGATACTCCTCTTCCTTGAGGTTGGAGGAAGGAGGATGCTACTTCAGCGGAGGTAGTGGATGCCACTGTTTATCGACAGTTGGTGGGGTCGCTTATGTATCTGGTCAATACACGACCTGATATATGCTATGCAGTTAACCAGCTTTCACAAGCTATGGTTAAGCCTACCAAGCTCTTTTGGAAGGCGGGAAATCATGTATTGCGTTATCTCAGAGGCACATTGGGATATGGATTGTGGTACAGATAGTCGTATGAGGTGAAGTTGTGTGGCTTCACGGATGCAGATTGGGCAGGGAGCCCAACGAACAGAAAGAGCACATCTGGAGGGATTTTCAGTATCGGGTCGACAACAGTTTCTTGGTACAGCAAGAAGCAGAGATCCGTGGCACTCAGTTCAGCATAGGCCGAGTATATGGTAGCGATTTTGGCTGCATGCGAGGCTATATGGATGAGGAAGATCCTGGTCGGGTTGTTCGGTTCACACTTAGAGCCTACTGTGACTTATTGTGATAATCAGAGTTGCATCAAACTCTCTGTTAATCTAGTATTTCATGATAGATCTAAACACATTTACATCCGGTATCATCATATCATAGATTGTGTGCAGCGGAGGATCATGTTACTTTCATACATTCCTACGGAGGATCAGGATGCTGATATCTTGACGAAGGCGCTCACCAAGATAAAATTCGAATATCATAGGGGCGGGATAGGGGTTGCAGATAATCCTTATCTTGTTGAGAGGGAGTGTTGAGATTGCAACAAGATGAGGAGCTTAGTGGAAAGAAGTCGCCTTCACTAAGTGGGCCCGCAGGCTATTTTTGGCGCAAAGTCTATTTTTAGACTATGTCTATTTTTAGACATATGGATCATGTTCTATGAGTTGCAGGATGCTATTTGTGGATGGTTGGTTAAGTCGGAAGAAATATATGGACTTCTATTTTTATACATACTGGGCGGAATCTATTTTTAGATTTCCAGTCTAAAAATAGATATGTCGTATATTATTAGCTCTTAATAATATTTGGACTCTAAACATTATCTTATCCTCTTGGAGCACTTCAGTTTGATGCCTAGATGTGGCACATGCAGCTGACAGAAATAATTATGTTATTCCTAGGGTTTAGTGGAGCTATTGCATGGTTGAATTCAGTTAGAACTCATGTGACAGAGTTTGGTGGAGTTGATGAGACAGTTAATGGAGTTGTGTTCAGTTTAACTTAGTTGAGATAGTTGTATCTAGTCTAACTGATTGATACAATTAGTGAGAGTGGTGTGAATTAATTATTAATTAATTCACTAATTATTAACTCATAAATCAACTAAAGAATACATAAGTTAACGACAGTGCATGGAAAGTTTCAGTGGAGACCAGTGGAGAGGTTAGGTGAAAGAGCAGTGTGACTATCAGTTGTGACTATACTGGTGCATGAGATGTGCACACACATTGATGGAGAAGCCAATGAGGATTGTGCAGTACATACTGGTGGGATTCGAACTTGGATCTCATTATTATCCATATTGGATTGCGTAGTAGAGGCAGGCTAACAGGTGGAGCATATTGGAGCATCTGTTTTGTATGATCTGAGCTTGTGTAGTGTGTAACAATTGGAGATAGTGCTGAGAGCTTGTGAGGAGTTTGTACTATGATTGTTACATGATCTCTATCATTATAATATATAGATAGTTGGGGGTTTTCAGCTTTAAGATTTCCCATAAATATTGTGTTTATATGTGTGATTGTTTATGTTTTAATGTGCGCATGCGATTGTTTATAATTCCGTAAATTGATGATCAATAGTAGAATAGGTTATGTATTATGCATGAAGCTCAAATAGTGTGTGATCAGGATAATCTCGGTGAACAATTTAACAGTTATTCAAATTTCTACAATTGGTTTCATTGCTGATAGTATTCATTATCAATTGACCAATTTGCAAATTGAGAGAGTATTTAGATATACCTCCTACCTTTTTTATATGTTTCTATACTTCCAATCAGATAATTTTCCAATTTCTCTCCAAAAACTTGACATAGAGGGAAATCCTCTATCTGTCATTTTTTGGACATCCATGCTTGAGAAAGAATGTACAAATTTCCGTTATTCAGAGTTTTCAGAGTTATTTTTACATCCAGTGATCACAATGTTGACCAAGACAGAGCAACCAAGAATAAATGAAGAAATGAAAAAGATATTGCAGTTATCAGAGTAGAGTAAAGTTGGTGACTGGTATTTGTATGAGAAATATACTGAAATCAGAGTCTTTGGGTCAAACTTGTTACCTTACAAGTTACCCAAACATCCTTCAATGAGGATCTTTGCCTTGAAGTATATCAGGCAGATCCTAAACTCTGATTCAATAAAATTCACGGCAGCTAAGAAGAAGACACAATTCAAACTTAAGAATCAGATAGGACCATTCATATGTAATCACAGGAATGCAGAGAAAGAAGCAGCAAATCAGTTATTGGAATATAAATTTGAAGAGAGTTTCCCTTAAAACTATGATCCACAAGGGATCTTAAGCAAGCTAAGGGTTAAATGCAAGTTAACACCCTTTATACATGAAGCTAAACCAGAAATAGAAAAGTTTTTCAATCAGATTGAATGGACCAAAAACACCTTAATAGATGCAGTGAACAAAGGTAATACTAGTCATACCTTAGAGACTGCAAATCATCCAGAGAAGTCCACCAAAATAATAAGTGAATAAGGGGCCTATGTGGCAGAAACTACAACTGAAACCAAGTTTAAGATCATATACAACAGAAGGCCAAAATTAGATTTAGCAAGTAAAGGAAAATTGACAATAGATGTGGAAGAAACAGAGCCTTTAAATACCAATACAGTTTTTCCAGAGACCAATGTTGCTACTGTGATTATAAATGAGCCAAATACTAAAAATCAGAATGAAGGAGAAATCAATAATGAAGATACACAATTAATGGAAAGACAACAAAGCATGGAAGCCTCTTCCTCACAGGTAGCTGAGGAAAAGGATTTGGATATCAAAGAGAAATATAAGCAGATTAAATTGAAGAATGAAGAGATAAAGAATAACATTTATTCTCAATATCTCAAACATACTCCTAGTGTACAAAACAGGCTCCTTTCTGCATTTGATTATTCTAATCAAATGCTAATCATGTCAGTGTTGCAGCCCACAGTCAAAACTCCTAAAACAATGGCTGATTATAAGAAATTTGATTTGGAGGTCCAGACAGATAAAATCCATGCTCTTGATAAGATTGAGTTCCACATGTAGACTTCATAGATGCTTTATTCTATTGTCACAAATAAAGCCATGAGTGCTCAAAAGCTACAAAACAACATCTCCAACATACAAGATCAGATGAAGTTGGACAAAGCCTCATTGTATGCCAAGGATATAAGGATAAAAGCCTTGGAAAAACTAGTTTTGTAGGTGGGATATGATCCTACTAATATTAAAGCAGCAGAATTATTGGTGAAAAAGAAAAATGAAGATATAGCAGCCTTGAGGAAACAACTCAAACTTCCTCAAAGTGAGCATCCCCAGACAAAAGAAGTCATATAGGAACAAAATGAAAAAGATGAAATGATGAATTTAATTCTTCAGTTGATAGCCCAGGTTAAGGAAATGGAAATACAGATGGACAAACTTGTCTAAGAAAAAGAAATAGTGAAGGAACAAGTGATTCCTATAGTCATTTCAGTTATCACTACAGCAATGCCTTCAACTTTAGGTGAAAAGTTGACACCCAATGAACCACTGGCTACTGCAGTGCCAGTGACTTCTTCCACAACATCATCCATTGAATCATCAACAACAACAGTACAGCCTACAGATGAGGCCAGAAAGATAGTGAAAGCAATGGAAGAAATGTCTTTAAAGACAAATGAGATTAACAGATTGACAAAAATGGTAGAAAATCTTAAGAAATCAAATAAATTAGCTCAGGTAAATGCAAAGACACATGAACAAAATTCCAGTAGACTGAGTGACGAGTTAAAGAAGTTGCAAAAGGAGTTAACCTTGAAAGATCAGATATCATACATAAAAAATTACCTTTGGAATAATATCATTGAAGCCATCCATGATGTATGGCCTTCAATTCAGGTAATTTTTGAGCAAAGAGAGTTATTACTAGCAGCCCAAGCAGAAGTTCAAAAGACTCAAACTGATTTGGCTGAAAAACCAGAGCAAGATGTAAGGCTAATCAATTTCCTTAACAACAAAAATAGACAGGAGTTGGAAGAACTCAAAATCACGGAAAGAACTGCAACTATCCTAGAAATTAGGAAAGTCACAACAAAGAGAAATTTGATGAGACAACTGGAAGAAAAGTGTGAAGGTATGAATACTACCATAACCAGGTTTATGGTTAAGTTCACAAGTTTAAGACAAAAGGACTGCCTGATATCATGGTAATTAATGATAAGTTAATGCCTCATAATGACTATGATAAGAAGATAAGAGAGTTTGCAAAAGAATAGGTGAATAAACCAACAGGTCAAGGAATCCCAACAGGAAAAGTGTTACTCAAAGGTTTTGAAGACTTATTCTACTTGCAGCATGAGATTAAACACTTGTTTATCATCAAGCCAACCTTTTCTAGATATAAAGAAGCTGATGAGAACTTTAGGAAATTAAAGAATATAAAAATTCCTAAAAATGAGGATTGGTGAGCACTCACAGATTTACTGTGAAGGATAAAAACAAGCAGATGAAAGGAAGACAAAAAAACTATTTTCTAATTTAATAGTCAAAATAGATTTTCTTTATAGCAATAAACAGTTGTTACTGAGGGTTAAAGAATATTAGTTTAAAGAGTATCAGTGAATAAAGAGTATTCGAGAAAGAGTATCAGACAAGGCAGTAGATTCCAAAATAATATCTAAGAGCCAGCAAGGAGGACACCAAGGCAGCCAACTACTTCTTATCCTCAAAACAGTTTCTATTTCTTTTGGATAAAATAGGACAGCTTGCTGATTTGTTAAGAAGCTGTCTCTATTATTATTGTAAAGATATTTTATTTTCCTAAGATAATTCCTAGAAGTATTCTAGGATATTTTGTAAAACATTATGTATAAATACTTCATCTTTAGAAGTATTTTGTGTGTAATAAAATTGTTGGGATTGTTATAGTCATTTCTTCTTGGACTTTATGGCTTTTGTGTGTCAAAACTTCGAGTAGCAGGTTGGATCAAACCAAATTGGCATCATACTTCAGGATTCCTGTGATGAGATATTAGGAGTGAAGTATTTTATAAAATTTTCATTTTTTTCTCTCTTTGTTACATGCATCCATTTATGTTTATGGTAAATCTGAATGAATAACTAGGAGTATTACTATAGGATTTGTTAAGAGCACTCTGTTTTTAACTAGTTATCATTTATATGTTTTCCTCTGATTTCCAGTTTAGGGAACCCTTAATTTCTCCCTCTCTCTTTTTACCTCTTCCTACTACTTCCTTTTCTAGATTTAAGGATTCTTAAGTGCCCTTTATCCCGATCATACCATCTCATAAAAACAACTTTCCATTATCTCCAAGGGTTATCTATGTTGCCCTGAAAACATTTTACCTTTTTGCCCTTGATCCCAGTCTTGTTTAATTGATTTTGACTCCATAGCCCAATGGAAAAATAGATTTCCCACTATCCATCCTTTTAAGTGATTTTTCCCACCAAATCTACCAAAACAAAACCAAAGCTGCACTTTCATAACTAGCCTAATATTCACAAATTAAAACAAAGTTAAACTTTAAAGAGAGAGCCCTCTTTGAACCCTAGGAAGGCTAGATCCTAGAGTTTGAAGTTGGTTTGTGGTTACCTCTATAATTCTTTGACTAAAAACTATAATCACACAACTTTAGAATTACTAGAGTGATGACACCCTCTTAAGTTATTGGTCACAAGCAGAAAATATATGGAGTCAAGCAAGTTAGTGGAACATGCTAGAACATAAGCATACTAGTTAGAGAAATAGCATGCATATTCAAACATAAAAATTAAACTAAAACTAAAGAAAATAACACAAAAGCTCTAAATAGAGTCAAATAACTTCAATAATCCAAATAGCGGTGCTTACGTCCCCTCTTATTGAGTGCTGGTAGAAAATAAGGATGAAACTTTAACCCACTTGCCAAGGGGCCCTTAGAACTTGGGGTTCTAAGTCCCGATGCAAGGATATCTTTACTTTCGAGCTGCCCTAGCGCAAATTCTCCCTATTTGTAATATGGTGGACTGGAGTTGTTGGATGGCCAACAACTGAGTCCCCTCTATTTCTTCTCTGGATCACATACTACTGGTATTACTTGGGGCAATCGTGGCCAGCATAACAATGTGCTCTCAAGTTACTCATCTCCTGGTGGCCTTTTATAGGAGAATTAAAATCCTCCTTCCCTCTCTTGGCACATTGTGGATGGTGACCCAAGAGAGGGGGTGATTCCATTGTGTGCCACATTTATTCCATTGAGTTCTCCCTTGATGTCCTAAGGAGGCTTGGGTGGTTTTCCTTAGGCAGCTTCAAGTGTGTAATCAATGTCCTGGAGTCTGCTTTTTGTGGTCCCGGAAAGTGACTTCCGCCACTCCCAGGATTGCGCACTTTTTGGGTCAAAAGGTGCGCAAGGGCACACTTATCAAAGGATTTTGCGCACAAAATCATTTTTGACTAGTTCAAATTTGATTTTTCCTCAGACCTTAGAGATTTTTTAAATACTTTCATATTCTCTAATGTCTCTCAACCCTGCAAATCCTTCTTCCTGACATTAAATAATGTCATATTTTGTTGTACAATTTTCCAGTGATAACAGTTGCCCCCTAATGTGTGAGGTCTAGGAAGAACTGTATAGAATAAATACATTAAAGTTTATTTTCTGTATATTTTGCGTAGAGAGAGAGAGAAACATGCGTGTAGCTTGGAATTGGAGACACCCTGCACTGGTTCGAAGAACAACCATGTCCTATGGGACCCCTGTAAGCAAATATAATACAATATATAAAAATTTTCTACAAGGCGGGCATGTCCCATGCCCGTAATGCTTTGGCTAGTTAAACAAATCTATTTGATAGATACATGTTCTATCTGTGTCACTAATATGGTAGTGATCTATTGGTTGATGACGACGACTATTGATGCCCTCAGGGGCGTTTTTGGTTTTGACAATAGATGGAATGTGGTACCCATATGCGTAAACTTGGTATGGCATGCAACTGCGCATTGTACGCATAGGTGTTGGCTGGGACCTTCCCGTTTAAGAATTGTTGAAAGAGATTCTTATGAAGGCACGAGTCTTCAACGAATTTGATCAAAGTGCAATAGTTGTAAGGTACGATACCATCTTGACATGAAATATTTTGTTGTAGTAAAATGTCAGAAGGATCAATGACATATGTGGGAAATGATGTCTCCCACAGTGCCACCCAAGGATTCCCCTTTTATGGAGAGGGGTGATCCAAGGTACTACTTCCTTTTTGGAAAATAGGTGTTGAAGTCGACAAAAAGGAAGCCTCAACCGAACGAGGGGGGTTGCTGATACGGAGGATCAAGACTCTAGATGTGATGGGTTTAACATAGAATTAGGGGAATTTTGAGGTCTAAAATTGGCCTCCTAAGGAAATTATAAAATAATAGTGGAAATAATAAAATAAGATTAGATTACATCATCAATTTTAGAGGGAAAAAAGGAAAAACTACTTTTTCAACTCGTATTTTCAGCTTATCTCCTTATGGGAACTTTACTCAAATTTAGAGCGGGAACACTCATTGGATGCAAAATTTGATTCCTCTTCCAAGGAGTACCCATTTTGCATACTTTTGATGGACCCTGCTAGATGAAAAATGATAAATACATGAAAAATGTGATTGCAATCACATTTTTTCATGTATTTCTTATTTTTCGTGTAGCAGGGTCCATCGAAAGCATGCAACATGGGTACTACTTGGATTAGGAATTAAATTTTGCATCCAACGAGTAATCCCACTCGAAATTTGAGTAAAACCTTAGGGAGATAAGTTGAAAATACGAGTTGAAAAAGTAGTTTTATTATTTTATTATTTTTTAATCTTTTTACTTTTTCACTCCAAAAATGGTGAATCATCCCCCATGGTTGACATCATCATATGGAATGCTATTGATTCTTATAAAGTTTATTTTGGTTGTACATTTTTCTTAGGAGGCCCATTTTAGACCTCAAAATTTCTCTAATGGGCATGGTGGCGGGGAGTGACTGAAAAATGATGATGGGGATTCAGTGGCCCAAAGTTGGAGTACAAAAAAGTAGCTTGGCAGAAATCATAACTATTTCTGATAGGGAAATCCCTGGAGTCGGTAGGATTTCCAGAGTGGGTATAAACTGGTTATGAATGTCATAGTGGCTTTTACGGGAGGGTGGTATACTTTGAACAAGGGTGTGCAGGGATTGTTGCCATGGGAGAAAAAATGAACGAGTGGGTGGTGGTCATAGTGCACCATTTGCGGTCTTTGTACACATACCAAAAGAATAAAATAATGGAGTTTGGTTTGTACAAAAGACAGAGACGGGTGCCCCAAAACATAAAAGTGCTCGCTCACTGATGGTGTGAGGAAGGTATTTTGCTGAGGGTGGGGGGCCTATTGGTTGGTCTCATGTGTGAGGTTGATGAAGCAGATGAGGAAGTATCGTAGATGGGATTATGCTGATGGAGGTATGGTGGGCTAAATGTGAGGCACAGTACTACGCTTTTGATCTAATTGTACAACCTGGTTGTCCGGGAAAGGGGTTTTATTTCATACGGTAAAACTTGACCTTATGCATGGTGAATGAATGGGCATGAGGTACTTCCCGGACTATAGTGGTATGGCCATGGCGTCACTGTTTTTTGTGATATATGGTCTACTTTGGGTGATGAGCACCATGGGGGGGGGGGACGTTTTATTGACCAATGAGAATGCTTATCATGTGCAGGGCGAGGTGATGATAAACACGGTCAGATGTGTGGAACCTATGGTTAATTTCTAATGGAGAAATGATATCAGGATATGCAGAGTTTTCTGGGACTCTATCATGCTGGGGGTAGAATGATACCTGCTTTTGGAACTTTCAGTGGATGGAGATGTGGATGGTTTGCGTGCTTTCCTGCAAAAACAACTACCTCAAGTGAAAGCATCTTCTTTATCAAAATGTTTTTGAAAGATATGAGCTTTAAAAAAGAAGATGAGAAGGGGCATACCTGTCGGCACTAAAAAAATATATATTTTTTCAGGAGTGCGAATGTGTGGCATCACCTCTATTCATTATGGAGTGTTGATCATAGTGTTGCTTTCGATTCAGAGAATGTACCTTCTGAGCTCTCGGTATGGTCCTCCAAATTTTTTTAAAATGGCGATATATAGGTGAATATTGCCCTAATTCAATTCATTTGTGCTTGTTGAGTTTTTAAGAGGTCAAAGGCTTCTTCGGAGTAGTTCTTGTCATTGCGGTTAGCCTGAGCACTAGGGATTAGTGATATCATGCCCAGGTAACCTCCATGATGTCCTGCACTTTAATTTTTTTAGTTTGAGGGTATCGGGGTTCGTACAAAACTGGTTTGTACGGATTTTGAGCCATTTTTACCCTATATTGCGTGGGCGATCAGGGTAAGAGCGTGCTTCTTCGCACAATTTTTGGGGTTTTGCGCGCCTTAAGCGTGCTTTTCCCCTCTTTTGGAGCGCCTTTTGCACGCATGTGAGAAATACAAGCGCGCCTTCAGCATGCATGTCTGAGGGACAGGCGCACAAAAGTCCAAGGCAGTTTTGTGTCCAAATTTTTGGATATTTTGCCTATTTTTTGATGTTTTTATGTTGCTAATGGGTTCCTATTTGGATGATAGGATGTTGTGGAGGGAGCGAGATTGGCCGGAGCTCCATGCTAAATTAGCTGTCGACGGCTATGTGTGCCAATAGCTGGCGCAATGAGGGCTCCTGAAGTTTTTGGAGAACGAGCTTCTTCGATCACAGGACTGACTGTTGCGTTACTTGATCGAGCATTGGAACAGGCGGCGCAATGTGTTTATGCTCCGTGGGACTGACCTTTCTATCCATCTTGAGATGGATATCTACTTTGTGACCAGGCTACTGCCTTAGGGTGAAGAGTTGCGGTATCCACTCCCTTCTGGGAGGGTGGATTTTGAGAGGTTTCAGGCGCGTCATTGTGGTTGGGTGCCCCTTACAGAGGGGTGCATAGCCATTACCTCAGTGACAGACTTGGCCGATCGGTGCGCTTAGGCAACTATCGTGTGACTTCCAAGGTCATCGGATCCATATTGGGCATCGAGCCCACAGGATGGATTCTTGCGCCGGCTGAGGGCCCTGCATTTTTTCATTTTTCCCCACTTCTTCTTTGACAGGACGGTGGCACAACTTTACAAGGTTCAGGATGGATTGAAGTTGTTTGTGCATGCCAGTATTCTATGTAGCATCATGTACAAGAGGGTGGTGCTGTTGAGACTAGTGGTGGTGGTGCCTGCTGGGGGGCCACGGGAGCCTCGCATGAGGAGGTGGGTTTCTGTGATGCTGCGGGGAGGTGGGGGTATGGTGGGGCGTTATTGGAATGCCATGTCAGAGGCCTGGTTTGAGGCGAAGCCCCAGATGTTTCTGCCATTCCCATATGCAGGGATGGACTTTCGGGGGGATCTAGAGATGGGTCTCCCTCCTAGCTACGTTTGGGGGCCAGCAGGTATGTTTTTATGTGTTCTGAATTTATTTGAGTGTGTATGTTTTCATGTGTTTTTATGGTGACACTGACATAGTTTTGGTTACTCTTGCAGATGTTGGTGAGGTTAGCCACCCCGTGGCTCGATTGGTTGGCCATGGTCCTCTTAGGAGACCTTGGGGAGGTCGTGGGGGGATGGTAGGAGATCCTACACAGCCTCAGGGTGGTGGACCTGGTTGTGGTGCTGGCCCTTTGGGAGAGAGCAGCAGCTCGGCTGCTACCGAGGTTGTGCCCAAGCGAGCTCATGCCGATGCGGAGGCGGCACATGCTGATGCAGTGAAGGCTCGCATTATTGAGCTAACCACGCAGGTGTTAGTTATGGAGGGCGCCTAGGATCAAGTGGACCACTTAACTTAGGGGATTCCTTCTCGAGGATTTTTGGATGATCTTGAGGAGGTCTGGCTGGAGTCAATGATGGCCCAAGAGAGGGACTATCAGCCCATTTTACGTCAGGTGGCAGTCTCAGTTTTGATGGTGGCTCCAGTAGTGGTACCGGGAACAGCAGTGGGTCCAGGTGCCCCACCTGGGGGAGCACCACCCTAGAGTCCTTTTGTAGACAGGGAAAGCACCCGTTACAAGGATGCTTCCCCTATTTTTGATGACTTTTTGTGTATTTTTGGGCTAACTAATGGGTCAAAGACACTATTTTTGTACTGCATTGACATAAATGACATACATGATATATATATATATATATATATATATATATATATATATATATATATATATATATATATATATATATATATATATATATATATATATATATATATATATATATGAGATATATTTTTTGTGGCTCTATATGTTGTGCCCCCTATTTCTGTTTATAGATTTATGTTATGCTGATGGGTGTATATGTTTTTTGTTTGTTATGTGATGGTTTATTTGAGATGAATTTTAGTTTATAATATTGTTAAATATGTGATCTGCTATTTAGTTTTGAATCCTTGGTACATGTGTAAATATAATGTAGTCAAATTGTCTGCTTAATCTTTTTGCACGCAAATATTTTCTAAATAGATGTGAATCTCTTATCTCAAATGTTTGGTTTAACTGCGACACTACTAATTGGGAATCGAGGTAGACATGCATATGGTGTATGCCCTGATGGAGGGCGTCGCACATAAGTCTGATGAAGACATCATATTTTTCCTGATTTTTTGTTGTTGAACTGATACACACACCGTTGGTGCAGATTAGTGATCTGTCAGGGTGATAGATGACCCAGGCAGTTGCTGCTAAACTTTGAGATGATCTTGATGCTCCATCAGCAAATCCGAAGTAAGGTTCGTGTTGATAATCCATTGCGGTACTCAAGCGTGTTTAATAAGTCTTTTGGTCAAAAATTTAAAGTGGTTGGGTTTGTGTACGTTAACTCTAGGGTAGGGCCTTCTTGGCACTTATGGGTAGAAATTATTGAGGTAAAGGACGTTGATGAGGTTGCTGAGGCATGTCCCATCCGGTTCCGTCAAGATGTATGACCCCTTGGCGGAGGTAATGTTTTACAATAGAGGGTCCTTTCCACAAGGTTTTTAACTTTCCTGGCCTTAGGGCTTCTTTTGCGACATCATAGAGGAGGACTAATTCTCCCTCAATGAATGAGAGAGGGTTGATGTGGTAGTTGAATGATGCTTTTACCCTTTTCTTATGGGCCTCATTGTGTTGCAGCAACTATCGTCGACTTTCGTCGATGAACTCTAGTTGTACTAAGCATTATTTTAGAGGCTGGGTATCATCGAGGAGTTAAATGGCGGCATGCAAATTTGGGATCTCGCATTCTATGGGAATCATGGCTTCGACCCCGTATACCAAGTGGAAGGGAGTGAAACCAGTGGACATCTTGACAGCCGTGCGGTATGCCCACAGGGTGGAGAAGAGCATATGGTGCTAGTTGGTTTTATGGCTATTCACCATGTGTTGTAACATCGTTTTGGGGAATTTGTTTACAGCTTCTACCTGTCCATTGGATTGGGGGTAGTATGGTGAAGCGAATTCGTGGGTGAATCTGAGGTGGTGAGATAGCTCCTGGAAGATTTAATTCTCAAAGTGTTTTCCATTGTCAGAGACTAACTCTTTGGAAATGCCGAACCGGGCGATCACGTGGTTAAACAGAAATCGAGTGGTGGTTTATGCGGTGTTGTTGTATGTGGGCATGGCCTCTGCCCACTTGGTGAAATAATCGACAGCCACTATGATATATTTATGGTTTCTCGATGATGTGGGTTTGTAATTCATGAAGTCAATTCCTCATTTACAAAAGGGGTTGGCGACGATGACAGGGTGTAGAGGAGAAGGAGGGGCTCTTGATTTATGGACGAAGCGTTGGCATCGCTCGCATCTCTTGAATGTTACAACACAATTGCGAAACAGGGAGGGCCAAAACTATCTTGCCTATAGGACTTTTTGGCAGTGTCCATTGTAGATAGGTGGTTGCCGTAAGCACCTCCGTGGCAACCATTAAGGGCTTGTTCTGCTTGGTTGTGAGTGAGGCATCGACGTAAAATGGTGTCGATGCCTTGTCGATACAAACATCTCCCATGAGGAGATATGGGGGAGCCTATTGGCATATGTGCCAATGGTTGTCTCAAGTAAGATGGGGTCTGAACTTTTGATTTCGCAGGAAGAGGAGAATGTCTCTATACCAAGGGTCTTCGATTGCTACGAAGAAGAGATTTTCATCTGGTAGCGAATCGTTTACTGTTGATCCCTTGGTATCCCTTGGGAGGTCCATAATGAACTCTACTAAGGTAAGCGCCTTTTTGCTTTTAGGGGAGAGAAATTGAAAGTCGTATTCTTGGAGAATGACTATCCAGCGAACGTACTTATGGTTCATTAGGTGGCGTGTGAGCAGGTATTTGATCGGGTTAATATCTACGATAACCGTAGTGGTTTTTAAGATGATGTAGTGGTGAAGCTTCTGGACTACATGTATTAATGCTAGGGCAGTTTTTTCTTCAGGCTCATATCTTAATGTTGGGTCTGATAAGATTTTGTTGACGTAATAGATTACGTGCTCCTTCCCACCTGGGCCTTCGTAGATCAAAACTCTGTCCAACGTGGACTCGAAAGCTGATAGATATAGGATATAATATTTTTCATAGTCTGGGGGACTGATGAGTGGTACTGAAGATAAAGTTTCTTTCAGTGCATCAAACACTTGTTGGGCATGATCATCCCATTTTAATGGGATGTCTTGGCGAAGGAGGCGCAGGAACCCTTGAGCGCAAGAGGCATAATCTGGGATGAAGCGTCTCAAAAAATTGGCCTTCCCATGCAGGCTTTGAAGATTCCTGAGGGTTCGGGGTGGAGGTACCTCTTTGATGGCTTGGACCTTAAGGGGGTCCACACAAATCCCTTGCTGGGACATGATAAAACCTAAGAGTCTTCCTGCACTAATGCAGAAGACACACTTGAGGGGGTTCAAGCATAGGTTGTATTAACGACATCGTTGGAAGACTAAGCACATATCCTCAAGATGGTCTGAGCACTTCTTGGAGCGGACGGTCAGGTCATCCAAGTAGGTGAGGATAAGGTGTGCCAAGTCATGAAATATATAGTTCATGGCCCTTTGGAAGGTGGCTCTGACGTTTTTTAGGCCAAATGGCATTACCTTGTATGCGAATGTGCCCCAGGGAATGATGAACGCGGTTTTGTACTGGTCTGTGTGGCGGATTCGAATTTGGTTGTACCAAGAGAATCCGTCCATGAAGGATAGAGCTTCGTGTCTTGCACAAGCATTGATGACCTAGTCGATGAATGGAGTGGGATAATTAGCTTTGGGGCACGCTTTTTTCAAATCCCAAAAATTGGTACAAATGCGTATGGTGCCCTGTTTTTCCATGACGGGAACAAGTTTGGAAACCCAAGATATATAGACGATGGGGCAGAAAAACCTGGCTTTATGAAGCTTATCGATTTCTAGTTTTATTGCTTCTGCCTTTGATGGGTGAAATTGACATTGTTTCTGGTGCACTGGAGGTATGTCAGGCCAAGTGTCAATATGGTTCTCTACGATAGTCAGACGAAGCCCAGGAGTTTCTGAGTAGTCCCACACGAAGATATCTCGATACTCTTGTAGAAATTGGGTATAAGAGGCTATTTCTTCTGTAGAGCATGCTGCCCGCAGTGATATTTCTTCGACCTTTGCAGGATTTTGGGATATGTTCACCTTGACGCTAGGTGAGATGTTTGACATATTGCCTTCCTCGAACACATCGGGCGCTGGGATGGGATTTTTGAACCAATCGAATTTTCCTGATGGGAGGAAATATTTTGATTCGATCACATAGATCTCTCGTTATCTTGTCTTGTCAGAACTGAACATGTGCTTGGGGAGAAAAATTGAACGGTGATGCATTGCATCCCATGGATAATCTGGCTCCATCATTACCTCTAAGATGCCCTCATCCGACTGAAATAGAGATCCCAAGCGGGATTGATCCCTAGCAAGGTTATTCTGAATAGGTTCAATCCTCACAGAGCTGGTTGAGAGACATGAGAAGGATTCCATCGTCGATGTGGTGGATCCAGACGCAGCTGACAGAGTGTAGACAGATTGGGTCTGCATTTTCATAGGTACAACTACTCTCATAGTTGCACCTGACTTGAAACCTATGGCAGATGAGCAGACAGCTCGAGTCATAGTTCTGATACATGAGGATATGAATCATATATGGTGTATCGTGTCATCGGCGTTTGGTGGGGGAAGAATCTCCATGATGGGAGTTTTCGTAACTGCCAGGTTGGGTCCCCTGTTAGGGTGGTTAATTTCCTATTGGTGGAAATTGTGCTTGGTGCAGAGGTGCTTGAATGTTTCCATTAGTGGGCATGCCTCTAGTTTGTGGTTCTGGCCAGTGCAGATGGTGCATAGTACCACTGTGCCAATGGAGTAGATTTTGTGGGAACCAACACTACTCTTCGTCCCAGATGTGGATGCTTGGAAAGGATCTGTTGTAGAAGAGGAGTTCTTCTGCTTCCATTTTTGTGTCGTTGGCTTAGGTGCGTCTAGCTCTTTGGGGGAGTGTAGACATAACTTTTCTCTTGCCGCTATGAGATTGGGGAGATGCTCACATTTAATCATATGGTGAAAGTGTGAACAAATCTAGTAATAGGTACGCGTGATCTTCTCTTGGTTAGAGAGAAGTCTCTGTGGCCGAGAAGAGATTGTACGAAAACTGCTTGTGAGGGGCTTCAGTTCTTTGCACTGATTGACCCAGTGGTCATTCAGAACGCATAGCCTGCATGTTATCCTTGGTTTGGCCTAGGTCATGCTTGGTTGGTGTGCCATCTCGATTTGCCCATTATGTCAATGTGGGTGTGGGGTTGCTGGTCTGGGGGTGATGTAACACTGTTACCGATGAAATAGGTAACCTGACCTCAGAAGAGGAACTCTAGCCCAAAAAGACTCAAAAAACATGAAATAACACCCCAAAAACAAAAAAAGTGTATTCCAAAATGCACTTGGTTTTTTTTTAAGGTCACATTTCAACATTTTATAAAATTATGCTAAAAACAAAATTGTTTCTTGAAAAAAGGATTGAAAAAACACCCTCAAAACAAAACCAGTTGATGCTGGAATAACAAAAAAAAAAAAAATTGTGTCATATTTTTGACATTTTTAAAAATAGAAATAACATTTTTTAATTTTTAAAATTCAAACATTAAAAAAAACCTAAAGTTTAAGAATTTTTTTTTTTTTTTAAATAAAAACATTTTAAAGCTTAAAATTTAAAAATATATAGGAATAAAAAAATAAAAATAAAAACAAAATAACAATTTTAATTCAAACATTAAAAAAACCTAAAATTTAAGAAAAAAAAAAAAATTGAAGATTAAAATTTCAAAATATATAGAAATAAAAAAATAAAAATAAAAACAAAATAAAAATATTAAATTAAAAAAAGAAAAAGAAAAAAGAAGGTTAAAAAAAGAAAGAAATTATAAAAAATAAAATATAGAAATTAAATTTAAAAAAGAAAAAGAAAATGTTTATTAAATTAAAAAAAATAAAAAATTAAATTTAAAGAAATTTATTAAATTTTAATAAATTTAAAACTTTAAAATAAAAATTAAAAAAAAAACATTATTGAAATTAAAAGTAAAAAAGTGAAAAATTAATTTTAAAAAAAATGAAAAATAAAATACAATAAAAATATTAAATTTAAAATATATATATATTAAAAAAACAAATAGATTTTAAAAAATAAATTAAATTTAATATATATATATATATATATATATATATATATATATATATATATATATATATATATATATGAACTTAAATTAAAAATATACATATTAGATTTTATTAAATTTAAAAAAAAATTGCTAATATTAAAATAACAAATTAAATTTAAAAAAAAAAATATTAAATTTTAATAAATAAATGAATAAACAAATCAATTTTAAATATAAAGAAAAAAAAAAAAACATTGTTATAATTAAAAGTTAAAAAACTTTAAAAATCAATTAAAATTGAAAAAAATAAATTAAATAAAACATATTAAATAAAAAATAAAATAAAAAACAAATTAATTTAAAAATATTAAGTTTAATTAAAAAAAAAATCTAATTTTAAATACATAATTTTAATTGAAATAAAAAATATAAAAATTTTATGTAATTAAAAAAATAATAATAAAAAATTAAAAAATTATATTTATATATATATATATATATATATATATATATATATATATATATATATTAAATTAAAAAAAAAAAATCAAAATTTAATAAAAATTATTAACAAAATTTAGAAAAAAAAATTAAAAACAAAAAATGAATAAAATTATAAAAATAAATAAAATTAAAAATTAAAAATAAATAAAAATTAAAACAAATTAAATTTCAAATATTTAAAAAAATAAATAAATAATTTTTTGAATTTAAAAATATATATATATATTAAAAATAAAAAATAAAAAAGAATTTTTTATCGTGGTGGCGCTGCCAATCGGCCTCTCGCCCAGGTGGCGGCGGAGGCTGGCCGCTGGGCAGGAGGCCGATTCCGAGAATCAGTCTCCCGCGGTGGGAGGCCGATTCCGGGAATCGCCCTCCCGCCACGAGAGGCCGATTCTAGGAATCGCCCTCCGGCGCGGGAGGTCGATTCCGGGAATCGCCCTCCGGCGCGGGAGGCCGATTCCGGGAATCGCCCTCCGGTGCAGGAGGCCGATTTTGGGAATCACCCTCCTGCGGCGGGAAGCCAATTCTGGGAATCACCCTCCCGCCGTAGGAGGCCGATTCTGGGAATCGCCCTCCCGCCGCGAGAGGGTGATTCCTCCCACCACGGGAGGGCGATTCCCAGAATCGGCGTCCCGCGGTGGGAGGGTGATTCCCAGAATCGGCCTCCTGCTGCAGGAGGGCGATTCCCAGAATCGGCCTCCCGCCCAGGTGGGGGCGAAGGCCGGCCGCTAGGTGGGCAAGGGGCTGCATGGAGGGTGATTCCCGGAATCGGCCTCTCGCTGCGGGAGGGCGATTCCCATAATCGACCTCCCGCCCAGGTGGCGGCGAAGGCTGGCCGCTGGGCGGGCGGGGGGCTACATGCAGCCTCCCTGCTCGCCCAATGGCCGGCCTCTGCTGCAACCTAGGCGGGAGGTCGATTGGCGGCGCCACCACGATCAAAAATTTCTTTTTTATTTTTATTTTTTTTCTTAATCTGATTTTTTTTTTTTTTAAATTCAAAAAATTTAAAATTATTTTTTTAAATTCAAATTTTTTATTTTAAATTTAATTTGTTTTATTTTATTTTATTTTATTTGTTTATTTATTTATTTTTTTAATTTTGTTTTTAAATTTAATATTTTAGATTAATTATTTTTTAAAATTTAAAATTTATTTATTAAATTTTAATTTAATTTAATTTATTTTTTAATCTTTTAGTTTATTTAGTTTTTTATTTTTTAAATTTATAAATTGTTTCATTTATTAAAAACAAAATAGTGAATTTATGGATATTTGTTTTTTAATTATTTGCACGTGGTTTTTTTCATTTTTTTTTGTTTTTTAATGATAATTTTTTTTTTCTTTTTTCTTTTTTCTTTTTTCTTTTTCAATTTTAAATTTTGTTTTTTTTTTTAATTTGTTTTTTTTTGTTAGTTTTAAAATTTGTGTTTTTTTTTTGTTATTATTATTATTTTTTAATTTAAATTTTTAAATTTAATTTTTTCTTTTTTGTATTTAATTTTTTTTTATCTAAATTTTAATTTTGTAATTTAAATTATTTTAAATTTTCTATTTTAATTTTTTTTTAATTATATGGTTTTTTTAATAACTTAGAATTTTTTTTATTTATTTATTTTTTTTTGGGTTAATTTTTTTTTTTCTTCAAATTATGTGTTTTTTTTTCAAATTTTGCCATTTCTTTTGATATAATTTTTGAATATTTTTATTTATTTATTTGTTTTTGTTTAAATTTTTATTTTTACGAGTTAATTTTGTTTTTTTTTACATTTTTATTGGTTTTTTTAATTGTTTATATATATATATTTTTTATCTAAGTTTTGTGTTTTATTACCAACATGAAAATCACCACTCTAAAAAAAAAGGTTGATACTGCATCAATACGTTTCAAAATTAGCATGAAAATCACTGCTCTAAAAAAAAAAAAAAATTGATGCTACATCAATACGTTTCAAAATTAGCATGAAAATCACTAACATTTTAAAACAAATATTCATACTTCATAAATAAAAATATTAGAGTGTCAAAAATGTGCTCAAAAAAAAAAAAAGTGATTCTGCATCACCACTTTTCAAAATCAGGTGCTTTTTATGCTACCAAAAAAAAGTAGGTAACAGTGCGGTTACCTATTTCATCGGTAACAGTGTTATGTACTTTCTATATCATTTGAGGTCATCACCCTGTTTCTTCTCTATTGTATGAATCATATCAATGAGGGGATGAACTCGCAAGATATAGGTACATCACTGTCCACAGTGATTTCCCTGACATATTGGGAAAAATAGCCTAGATATGAGGGTCTAGTCGTGCTCAGTTTGTGGTTTTTTAGGGTACCAGCGTTGTAACGCTGCTAAATCAGGGCAAGTGGCTACCACATGATTGAGAATTTTACATAACACACATGTTGGTCTTCTCTACAGAGAGAAGTTGGGGGTAACTAGGGGTTCCCTGAGTGGTCACTTTTCATCTGACAATAATAATATGGATCTACTCGTCACATCTTCTTGGGTTGTCGAGTTGTTCATGGATTCTGAGTCTCTGCCATCTTCTTAGGAGAGGTAGACTATGGTTGATTGCATACAAGCCAGTGTTGCACGGAATCTAGGTATGTAATGACAATGGCGCAAGGGGTGGTTGTCACCACATATCTGACATGAATACTAGATGTCATGTTGTCTTGATATACTATATGAATTGGATACCATCGTTGGAACATTTCCAAAGCTGGGAAATCAATGATGAAATGATCAAGCTCATCATAGAGTACGCAAATCTCAATTGGGGGAGGGGGCTTGGTGGGGAGCCTTTCAGGTGATCGTCGTTCCTCCTGTAGGTATAGGATGATACGAGGTTCATCTCCAGAATGCTGGGTGGGGGGATCCTCTTGATAGGATCACTCGATGGCGTGCAAGGCATCCCTAAATCATGGGATTTCTGGGAAATGATGATTATAGTGACCATAATTGATGCAGATAGTGCATGCCTGATTGGTACGCAATGCTTTGCCTTTACCTTTGGTGGTAGGTTCCTTTTTACTGGAACGTTGTGTCGCGATGTCTGCCTCTGAGACGAGGAGTTGTTTTAATTCATCCAGATCTGGGCAGATATGGGTAAGGTGTCCTATTATGTCACATATGGCAAACTGGTGATTCCTATTGTGTAGCGAGAGTTTCCAACTTCTTTCCTTTTCTCTCGGTTTTCTGAGCCGTAATCATCGGTTTTGCAATGGGAATTTCCTTTGCAAGGATGTTTTCAACCATTTCCTGAACGGGTGGGACCTCCTCGGGACTGATGTGCTTTAACCTTGTGGTAGTGATGTGTGTGGCTCCTGTGTTGTCTACGGAGTTCGATGCGTCTAGAAATTCTTTGTAAGTTTGCAAGCGTGGGGAATTTGGTATGATATTGTAAATATACCCTGACTATGTATAGATCAGCTCAAGCTGTTGGGCGTTACTGATGGCGTTCTCTTCGGATATGGGCCTTTGCTGCACCACATCCTTCGAAATCTATATAGTGAGAGTTTTCAAAAACAAGTCTAACAGTACTTGATCGTAGATTTTGGCTTTACACAAACTATGACGCTGCTGCCATTCGTGGAGATGGTCTGAGATATGGACGGCGAGGGTTTGCCTAAAGTGTGTCAGTAATTCCATTATGGAATCATCGTGGATGGGTAACTAAAAATAGGTAAGGAATGCAGTGGCGAGGGTGATAAAGGTTCCATGTGTAGCAGAGGGTTTCTCCACATACCATTTCACTGCTACTCCTATTAGAGTGTGTTTGAAATAGTCTCAGTCGAATAGTATCATCAACGATGTTGTTCAACGAGCACCATAGGTGGAAATTCATAACATGATTTCCTGGGTCTTCTTCTTTCTTTCCTTCGAACTTTGGAATGTCCGAAGGGAGCTTTGTGGGCATGGGAGGCCATATGGGGTTGTGTGCAATGGGTTCATTCATCAACTTGGTTAAATCTCGTAGATTCAACAAAGCTAGAAAAGGTGATTGTGAGGTTGTAGCCATTGCGACTTGTGAAAACACAATGTTCTAGTTAGGAAGAGGGTTTATCTTCGACGTACCCTGTTGTGTATTTGAATGGCTTACCGAATGGGTAGCACTCCTCTACCCTCTAAGGGTTGTGGGAGGAGTGGTATGTGGTGTGGCATTGGGAGACCGACCAGGGTTCCTAACTAAGGATGCCCCAATAAAGGACAAACCAATAATGGTGGCAGTGTTCCATCTTTGACGCCTAAATGGCGAAAGACCTGGAACCCCTCCCGGTAATGGGAGGAGGTCCAAAAGACATCTAGATCAACGAGGTCCCATTGGGTCTGTTCTAGCATTGACTAGGTCTGGCTTTGGAAATATTTGAGAGGATATAGATTATAATCAAATCAAAATTTTGAGCGCATACATAAAAAAAAAAGTGAAAATAAAATAAGTTTTCCCTTTAAATTAATCCTATGTGATTAGTCAATAAAAAATATGGGTTTTGTTTGTTTGTGTATGATACTGAAATCCTAGAAGACTTAATCATCCTCACACACTCAAATGTAACTTGGCCTTGAGAATATATCTTGTGAGTGCTAGCACAACATCCCGTAAGAACTGGCGACGCCCCCAGTCAGCCGAAGAAAATCCACCAAGATAAGGGTAGAGGATTTAGCGCTTGCTTGCACTGTCACCTATAGGGAAAGGATGCCATAATTTTTGCCACTAAGTACCACCATCCCACATGAGCATTCGATTCTTGGGCTTCTTGGTAATTCAGCTACCAATATTGAGTATCAGCTGGGTCAAGTAGCCCCGACTGATATCTACCCGCACTGCGCCTAAGCCTAACCCCCTCTGAAATGGGTCTCTGCTGCACTCGGGTTTTCTTTCCTTGGGTTGATAGGTGGATTTTAAAGCTCCCTAAACAGTCAACTTCTATGTTTCAAGATGAAGAATTACCAAGGCAGCTTATTGGATGCCTACCCCCTTGATCCTAACTTACACTATAAATTATTCTGTGGCCCCTGTGGGGAGAATTTAGTGAGTTTTGTTAAGTTATTTTTAGGTGTATTTTCTTTGCTTAGTGTGTGGATGTGTGGGAGAAAAAAATGAACAAGCACATAGTTTGAACGTGTGGATATGCGATGATCCTTTTCAAAATCCCCTATTAAACTATGTTCTATTGTTCCTTGCTCAAAAGATAAACATGCGTGGATATGGGCTGCTTTCAATTTTTCCTAGTTAATCTATGTGATCAAATATAGGGAGATGGTGAGTTATGAATAGAGACCATTCATATGCTTTCCTAGGATCACCGAAGGGTGCAAAGGTAGTATGGATTACTTGCCCTTCTATCGACAATTTGATCCTAGCCCCGAAATCCTAGTGCAAAAATTGAACTAAACTAATGACTTTTACACTAGGAAAAGGAACTAGCTAAGCATGCATGGACTTGGGCCATTTACTTTGGCTAATTATCTAGGTGTTTTGGTACCTAAATTTTCAAAACATAATTTTTTTCGGAATGCAAGTTAAGTTTCCCTCCTACTTAAACTATGTGTGAACTTTGAAAAAATCAACTTGAAATAAAACTAACACTAAGCCTACCAAAAGCAGCTAAGAGTGAGCTTTAGCAAGCTACGGGTCACCTCAACCAATGCTAGCAGATGCATTATGGGCTGCGAGGCACTTTTAAAAGCAGGAAAAGATGGAAATACTAGAGAAATTTCTCATTCTATTTTTTTTGCGCAAAAGGCTGAAACAAGCATGATGTCTACGCGCACCTTGGGTGCGCCTATCTGTGGGAAATGCATGAAAATTCCTGTAAAAGTAATTTTTTGAAGTTTTTCTGCTTCATTTTGTCACTTGGGATGAACCAGGGACTGAAGGAGAGAAAGAGGGCAATTCCAGCCCAACTCCACAGCAAAGACAGAGGTCTCTGCAAACAGGCACTACCACATAAACTTGGAAATAAACGTTAGTGGAGTTGCCAATCCTATGTTAGTGTGTTTGGTCCATGCATGTACGAAATCACACCAACTTAAGGGGTATGGTATTCCCTCTTAAGTTATTGGTCGCAGGCAGAAAATATATGGAGTCAAGAAATTTAGTGGAACATGTTATAACATAAGCATACTAGTTAGAGAAATAGCATGCATATTCAAACATAAAAATTAAATTAAAACTAAAACAAATAACACAAAAGCTCTAAATAGAGTCAAACAACTTCAATAATCCAAACGACAGCGCTTACGTCCCCTCTTATTGAGTGTTGGTAGGAAATGCGGATGAAATTTTAACCCACTTGCCAAGGGGCCTTAGAACTTGGGGTTCTAAGTCCTGATGCAAGGATTTATTTACTTCCAAGCTTCCTTGGCGCAAAGTCTCCCTCTCTCTACTATGGTGGACTGGAGTTGTTGGATGGTCAACAACTAAGCCCCCTCTATCTCTGCTCTGAATCACACACTGCTGGTATTGCTTTGGGAAATTATGACCATCATAACAATGTGCTCTCAAGTTACTCATCTCTTGGTGGCCTTTTATAGGAGAATTCAAATCCTCCTTCCCTCTCTTGGTACATTGTGGATGGTGACCCAAGAGAGGGGGGTGATTCCATTGTGTGCCACATTTATTCCATTGTGTGCTCCCTTGATGTTCTAAGGAGGCTTGGGTGGTTGTCCTCAAGAAGCTTAAGGTGTTGAATCAATGTCCCGGAGTGTGCTTTTTGTGGTCCTGAAAGTGACTTCAGCCACTCCCAGGATTGCACACTTTTTGGGTCAAAAGGTGTGCAAGGGCACACTTATCAAAGGATTTTGTGCGCAAAAAAAAAATTTGACTAGTTCAAATTTTATTTTTCTTCAGAACTTAGAGATTTTTTAAATAATTTTAGATTCTCTAATGTCTCTCACCCATGTAAATCCTTCTTCCTGTCATTAAATCATGTCTTCTTTTCTTGTACAATTTTCTAGTGATAACAATGACGTAATCGAGTTCCTCCTTCCTAGGGCTTGTAAAATGTACTAGGATGGATTTTTCCGAAGGAAAAACTTATATGACGAGAATATGCTATCCCCTTCAAGCTTGTTTCCAAAAATAATTGGGGTACTCACCAGTAATGGTGGGGGGAAATGGAACTAGTTCTCAGTCGTGTCGGAAATATGTCTCTCTTGAACATGACACTTGTCTGCATTCGTGTCGGGTTGGGAACATCCCATTTTGTCATTTTTACCTCCATGAGTTTGGGTAATTGGTTTTTGCCTCTCATCTGCTCTTTTCCACGTCATCATGACCTCATATTCCTTGATGTCAAATACTGCCAAATTCCAGATTCGTGTCGCCGATATGTTCAAGAGAAGTTTCCTTTTGCAGTTTTCAACCTCTGATCCTCTTTTTTGGTCCTGATTTACTATCATCTTGTTCCTTTGTCTTGTTTCGATGATGTGGGAAACATTATGGCCCTCCTTCGACCAGGCCACTTCCTGTCGACCTTAGCTCATTATCTAGGAAGCTAATCTAGAGACTCCCTTCTAGTACCTTGGAGCTTTCATGCCTCAATGGAAATTTCTTCACATTCCACAACAGGTCCTCATCATTGGCCTTTGATCATGTGATTCCATGGATGTTTGACGCCAAATCATTGTTCACATTTTGCGGATTGCACTAGATATACCTTTAGAACCATTGTCATTATTGGTGGTTTCTCTCGTGCCTGTTAACAGTTTTCATCATTGGATGGTAATCAAGTGACTTTCTTACATGTTCGACTTCAGCTCACTTATTCGCATGCTTGAATTTGTACTTGTTCAGGTTGAGATGAAGTGAAAGACCCTAGGTTTTGTCTGATAAAATACAGGCTGGGAGACGTTTTGGTTTATCATGACTATATGCATGACTCTTCTGATTGGATGGCTGCGACCACACCTGAGTCTCTTTACTGGTCCTCCTTGTTGGATGGCCGCATCCATACCTCGGATCTCGTTTTTATATGTACTCTTTTATGGATGGTTGCGCCCATGCCACATATTCATGTATCAGATATATTAGTTGTACTTGTACTTGCAGGTCTCTGACGGCAGTGTTTGGTTTGAACACATTCTCGTAAAGCATTTCACTCCTCTCTCTCTCTCGAACCTCATGCTTTAGGGGGCATATATTACACGGTATTTTTTCACCATCCTTGCAATCCCCATCCTGAACATTGGAGGACCATTTCAGTGAATTTTGTGTATTATCATACCTTACAAAAAGTTTCATTGCATCCCTTTGCATGAGAAGAACATTTCCTCTGTTGACTATTCCTAGAGCAGGCTCTCAAAAACACATGATTTTGGGTCGACGTTGGTAGGAAAATGGCCTCACGCCCATAGATAAATTAGCACTGGGCCTCACGCCCATTAGCGCTCTGTCTCAATGGACTTCCCGTGTCGAGTTGTTTTTGGAAATTTTTTAAAAATAGAAGTGAAGTTTCCATTCCCAGCCACTTCATGAGCGGAGTCATCATGGTTTGTTTGATTGAATAATGTCAAAGCCCTTCCTTTGGCTTCTTGTTTCCTACATTTGAGAAACTCCCAAAATGATAAGGCCTCCCTTCCACCTTATGAGGGATCCCAAACTACCTCCTCCTCTCCTATAAAAACATCCTCCTCACATAGTTGCAACTAGCTGAACAATCCTTACTATAGCTAGTGTGAGAGTAAAGCAGAGAGGAATCCATTGTCGATAGAGATCTTAGTCCCATTGCTTCGCCAAGTCCAATCCCTGACGAATGCTTGAGATGTGTTTGACTGAACCCGTCGAAGGAGGCTGCAGCGTCAAGGCTCTTTTGGTTGTAAACTTCTTCTCTCTACTTACTAATACATGACTGGTTTTTTGGTTCCTGTTTTTCATTTGATATGTTTAATCCTATGCAATACATTTGATTCTCCTTGACCAATCAAATAGTTATGAATGCAAGTATTTTTTCGTATGCTATCATCGTTCTCTGATCCTTGTGCAGGTACACGGATATTATCGCTAAAGTACCGCGACGTGTGAAGACAAAGATCAGGATATCGTTGCCACCAGCTACGACAAGAGAGTTGGAACAAGGTAGGTCATCTATCCCAACTCATTTTCATTCATAATCTATGAATCTGAAGGATTAGCATGTTCCCTTGTTGCTAGACCCACACTAGGGCTACAGGGATCGCCTCTGTCTGTAGAGGGGATTTCCCTGCCCAACACTTACACTCAAATTTCACCTATTGATAGTCCAACATCTACAAGAAAACTTGGCCACCTCTTTTTTCAATTTCTTCCAATGATATAACTTCTTAATTTTTTTCAATGGATTTTGATATCTCGGGTGACCTGAATATGGCTTGATATGAAACTCTCTCAAGATAAGCTTCTTAAACTCACTACTATCTAGAACATAAATATTTTTCATGACTCTCAATAAGTCGGCTACCATGAGGTGATACTCCTCATCCCTATCACCTTCACCCTATTGTTGTAACATGTGCTTCAAATGTTGGTACCTATCATCATGATGTCTTGCCTTCAAACTCCACTCCTACAAATCTATCTCATAAGAACTCACTACTGAAATGTGATTTACCTGCACTCTCCTACAAAGAGAATCTGCAACCTTATTCTCCATGCCCTTTATGTACCTAATCTCAAATACAAACTCACTAAGAGTAGCCAACCATCTAGCTTGTCTAGCATTAAAATTGGGTTGGTCAAATAAGTACCTCAATCCACTACAATAACTCATCAGAATAAACATCTTTCCAAGAAGATCATTCCTCCACATCTTCAAGTCATGAATGATAGTTTTCAAATGAAGATCATGAGTCACATATTTCTGCTCGTGCTCATTCAAATTCCTTGACTCATAGCATACCACTTCTCCTTCCTGCATCAAGACTCCATCAATTCCTCTCTTGCAAGCATTTGTACATACCAAAACTCTTTATATGGATCTACAATTTTCAAGACTGGAGCATTTGTAAGAAAATACTTCAATTGCTCAAAACTATATGCACACTCCTTAGTCCATTCAAAATTATTTCTTTTCCTATGCAAAGATGTAATAGGTTAGGAAATTCATGATAATTTCCTGATGAACCTCTTGTAATAACATGCTAGTCTCACGAATGATCTAACCTCATCCATATCCCTAGAATTTGGCCACTCCATGATAGCTCTAATATTTTATGGGTCCACTATTATACCTTCTTTGGAAACAAAATGCCCCGAGTAATGAACTTTAGTCTGAAATAAACTGCACTTTATGAGCTTGGAATACAATTGATGTTCTCTCAACATTATCAATATTGCTTCAAGGTGTTGTGCATTCTCTTCCTCATTCTTAGAATATATCAATATATCATCAATGAAAACTATCACAAAATTGGACAGATAAGGAAACAACACATTGTTCATCAAACACATGAAAGTAGTTGGAGCATTAGTAAGGCCAAAAGCAACCACCACAAACTTATAATGCCTATACCTCGTAAATAATGTGGTCTTGTAAATATATTCTTCTTTGATGCTCACCTAATGATATCCTAATCTCAAGTCAATATCTGAAAACATTGTTAATCCCTTCAATTGACCGAACAAGTCATCAATCCTCAGCAAAGGATACATGTTCTTGATTGTCACCTTGTTCAACTTCTTGTAATCAAATCACAACCTGAGAGTATAATCCTTCTTATTCATAATCAACACTAGTGCATCCCAAGGTGACACACTTGGCCTTATGTATCCTTTATAAAGAATTTCCTTAATCTGCAACTTCAATTCCACAACCTCTAGAGTTCTCATTCTGTAAGGTTCCTTTGATGTTGGTGCTCCTCTTGGTACCAACTTAATAGATAAATACACTTCCCTATGAGGCAATAACTTTGAAATCTATGTTGGAAACACATCTTAAAACTGATGCAAAATAGGATATGTATCCAATACTTCATCATCCTCAACATCCCTCCCCTCGTCACTGGAAACATACACTCCAAATAATACACATCCTTTCTTGCAATTGCGCTTAACCTACATAGTTGTGACCATCCTCACTAATGTAGGCTTCTTATTTTCCTGCAAGATTCTCTTTTTTCCATCATCATCCAAGCACTCAACAAAATTATCATAACAATCTACCTTGGTCTTGTGAATGTACAACCAATCCATGCCCAACAGCATATTTTATGAACCCAAAGGAACCACATTTAGATGTGTTGATGTAGACATACCATTCAACTCAAATGCACAAGTTCTCACCCAATGATGAACTTTTTTCTTGGTCCATGTGGCCAACTACACCAACCAAGACTTTGCATGCACTTCTTTATTCAAGCCACACTTATCCACCAAGTCATGACTAGCATAACTATATTTACATCCAGGAACAATCAAAATAGAAACAACTTGATCACAAAGCTTACCTTCCATCTCAATAATAAATGCCTGATGATTTGCCTGCATGTTATCAAGTGTTGCATATATTTGAGGAATGTTATGACCAACATCCCCAACTGTTTGCACCTCCTAAGAATTATATATTTGATGCCTACCACCCTGGTACAATAAAAAATCCTTCTTGCGATGGTCTTTTCCATAAATCCAACATTGCAACGATTCTTTTCCACTACCTTTATTCTGTTGCTCTCCAAGCTGAGGTCCATGTCCCTTCTTTTCTTCATTAAAATTCTTATAAGGAACCACACTTTCTTTCTCACCTACATCATGAGGTATTTCTTTCTTCTAAGGCCATTTAAATTTAGTATTATCATTCCCTTTCCAATCACGTTTAGGATCAAACTTACACTTTGTCATACCATGAGGATGCCTCTGTCATGATCATAGATGTCATGATCTTTTCATTGAGTCATTCAGTCACGAATATGATTTTTCCATTGTTGATCTTTCTAATTCACTAGTCTCCGATGATATATCTTCTGATGAGTTGGAACTTTCGCAAGTTTTTGAGTCACTTCATCCCAAGCTGATGGTTATTTTGAGGCCCATATGCTTTCATTTTGGGGCATTCCTTCCTTTCCACGGGAGCTTATCTTCTATTGTTGTCAAGTATTCATGTTTTGAACAAGACTTATTCTTTTAATTTGTGATTTTTCTTTATTATTTTCATACTTCGCTAATCTTTTAAGTCACAAGCTAACTTTCTGACTTAACGTTACAATAGTTTTGGGATTGCCTCTAGAAACTGTGCAATCCAAGAGGGAAAGCCAACCTTGATGATGGAAATTGTGCAATCCAGATTGGAAGCTCAACCTTGAGCTCGAGAACTGCACATTCATGGATGTCAGCCCAATACTAAGCTCATAAACTGCATAATGAATTCCTTGAGCTCAGAAACTGCGCAATGTAGTGAGCCGGGAACTTTCCCAGTTCCACAGAATTGTGGATTCCTCTTTGGCAGTGTGCATGGAAAGTTTCTTGAAAAATAAATAAAGATAAAAAATCATCCCTAGAAAATAGGGATTCATTATCAGTTTCTCGAAGGCAGCACAGTTGCTACTTTTAGAAATTTATACCAAGTGCCACTTTTTCCTTGATTTCAGGCATGCGCATCATAAACCCTAATTTGATCAGTATATTTAATTAACGCCTCTAGAGATCTTGGAGATATAGCATTCTGAAGGAGATCAAGGAACCTTCGATGGAGTTTGTGCTGCTTTTCCAGGTGAGTTTTTCTTTTGTCGTCTTTTGTCACTTTTTGTCATTTCACTTCTCTGAGTGTTTTTATACTTGTTTCTCTTCATGGGTTCTAGCATTTTAACTTATATTAGCTTGTAGAAGTGTTGATTCATTTTTTCTTCCACCTTTGATAAGTTTCTGAAATCTATAATGATCCTTTTTAGAGGCCTTATTCAAATTTCTGAAATCTATGCAAAGTTGGATATCACCATTATTTTTCCTAACAGGGACTCTATTTGCAACCCACTGAGATGTCATAATGGAAAAATAATTTTAGCTACTAGGAGTTTATTAAGCTCTTTTTTAACCACAAACCCGATATTCGGATGCATTTTCCTAAGTTTCTGCTAAAAATATTTGGTTTGTGGCTTAATAGGGATAACGTTTTGCATGGTATTTGGGTCAAAGGTCTTGATATCATCATACATCCAAGCAAATACATCTCTTTATTTCATGAACAAAATGATAAAATATAACCTTTCTTTGGGAGAACAATTAACTCCTAAATTAACACATTTTGGATTTTCCCCAGTTCCCAGGTTTATGACTTCAGTTCTTATGATAGAGCTATTTGTTTTACAATTTTTTACTTTTTTAAACCTATCATGTAACTCATGTAAATGATCCAATTTACAACAGATTTGGGGATCGTTTTTACCATCTCAAGAAGCTCATCAAACGACCGTTGTTTATCGATCTGCGAAAACTCCTGTAGGTTCTTTTCATGTGTGAATTCGCCAATAATCGCATCCTTGAAGGTGCCTTCCATGTGAAAAAAATCAATTATATGTTTATCATCATCAAACACACATTAGTTAGTAAGAGTGTCTAGTATAGAAAGCCTAAAAATCAATTCAACAGAAAATGAATTAGGTTCAAAACATTCAGCAAGAATTAAACTTGAAGCAACATTAGCAAGCAGATTTGCATCTTGATTTATATTTCTAGGGACAAACTGAATATTAAAAGCTAAAAAATTTGATATCAAATCCCATACCTCAAATTGGTCAGCCTTTAAGTGAGATGAAAGGCAATGAATTGAGTTCTTTACCTATCTAACAATTATCTTAGAGTCACAATAAGCTTTAAGGCACTTAAATCCAAGGTTAAGAGCTTTGCAAAGCCCTTGAATCAAAGCTTCGTATTCTACAACATTGTCGGTAAATTGAAATTCTAATTTTCATGCAATAAAAATCTTATTACCTTTTGGGTGCAAAAGGATACATCTTGCACCAACCCCTTCTTTCGACTTAGAGCCAGCAAAATAGAGTGCCCAGATCTCATTTTTGTCAAAGTTTGAGATATTATTAGTATCAACAATTTTATGATCAATAATAACTATTTTTTTGAATTTTCCTAAATCTGATTGTTATTCTAAATTAGAAGTTGCAGAAAAATTAGTAACAAAATTATCAAAGAAAGAGTCAACAACTAGAAAATCACTTGCTTTCACTGGTTCATTTACATCATAAATATCAGTAATTATGTGTTTCATGTATGACTCCCTATTATAGGTCAATTTGGGCATCATCTGCCATGACCTGATCAAACTAGAAATCATCCCCAGGACCAATGAAATAGGTTCTATCATCCCCTTACATTTTAGTTGATATATGCCCTAAGAGAAGAACAATTCATTCATGGCTTATATTGTGAGATTTATAAGGTTTGAAGTATATGTTATATCACTTATTGACTCACCAAATCTACCTCTAAAGTGACTAACTATGCTGCATATGCAACATCCTCCATTCAAGGGTGCACTGCAATGCACTTCCCAACATTCAAGAGTGTGTTGGTCACCTAGGAGCGGAATTTTCATTGTTCTGAGAATCTCCACATGGCCAGTGCCTTCTAGAAGAGTCCATAAGTTTCAAAATTTGAATCCAAGTGTCCATCTAACACCTATTAACTAGGGAAAATGTCTTACCTATTATTAGAAAGTCATTCATTGAGAAACTACCATCAGTTTCCCTATAAATTGAGCATAGATCCTAGTGCTAGGAAAGGAAGAATTTTGGTAAAGAAATGATGTTTGATTCTCATTTGAGAGAGTGAAAGTACTGATATGTTTCTGGTGTGATGTTGGACGTGATGAGGTTGGGATGAAGCTGGAGCCGGTGGCATCAAATCGATCATTGGTTGTAACCTCCCCCTTCTACTCTTTAATAAATATTGTTGTTAATTTTCCCATATATGTATCTCTTTATGTTTATATTTCTCATGCAATGGATTCTTGAATGATATATATGTTTCACATATAATCAATTTGAGTGATTAAGATAAGTAGGAATATTTATATTGCAATTTGTTTGATGTTCTCTATTTATGCTTGCAAGAATCAATCTGGCGATCTGAGTTGGATTGAAGGTGACAACAAAAGCGATAGAAGGAGAAGGAGAAGCGCTTGGATTACAAGTAGGTTATTCTATCATTCTGTGTGTCTACTTATTTGAGAGAAAGTGTTAGCAAATTATTTCATCTTCTGTTCTAAGCGCCTAGCACCATACTTAGGGAATTTGATTTATCCGTAGATCACAATTCCGCATAACAAATTGGCGACTCCACTGGGGAGTTTCCTTTTATTCCTGGTGTTTTTTCCTCTGCTAATTATTATCAGTAGCATCTACTTTCAGTTATTAGACTTTTGAATGAAATAATTTCATTAGAAGTGTGTTCTATAGCTTGCATTTTCAATCACTGTTGTGCCCAACGCATTGTTGGTTAAGACAGAGTGCACAACAGTGCACTGTCTCCCACTCAGGGATGCACTGCAATGCATTGTCTCCCCTTAGAGACTGTGTTTTCCCCTTAGCCAACCACATTTCATCCAATTTTTTCATTTCTATCATTCTCAGCCTTTTTTTTTGTTTTCTCAATTGTCTGATACCTCTTGGAGACCAGTGAACTTTCCAAAATACTCCTCCTTTGAAAAGTAAAATTATTCAATGTCTCTTTAGTGTTTTTCTTTATAATTGGAAAATCAAATTCAAAGTATTTTATTTCTACATTAGATAAGGAAATTTTTGTTTCATTCTTCATTTCCTGTAGGAAAAAATTGTAGTTCCATTCTTCATTTTTTCCTAAAAGAGAAATTGTTGTTAAATTTCTCGTTTCTCAAGGAAGAAAACACTTGTTTTATTTTATTTGATGCATATAGTTTGCTTTCTTGCATTCACATTAAGGGAGATGAAAAGAAAAACATGCATTTTCATATAGTGAATTGTGTGTGTTTCATAGGAACAAGTTAGGAAAGTTGTGTTTTAGTTTGTGTTCTTTGTTGTTTGCTCCAAAACTGATTGCTCTTTCCCTTAGTAGCTAGGATTTTCATTGAAAAGTTTGTTTATCATTTCAGTTTGAATTTTTAGGAATTTCCATCACATCACGTAGTGAACCTCAAAGACAAACTTTCTAAACAATATCAACTTAAAATTTACATCAGTTTACATAAGAAATCATTGGAACCATAACGATAACATTTAGCAGGTCTAGGCTAGAGACGTGTTTTGGCGTCATTAAACGTAGCAGTTGTCATTAACTTGTCTACGATACATTATAAGTGTGATACCTCACTCCATTTACGTAAGTATATCAAAGCTCGTCCATGTACCTTCGGGTATATCGGGCGGTGTTCTAGTATGAAAGGTATAAGGGGATGCTCTCACTGTGCGGTTTTGCATTAGATAGCACTAATATAGATTTGGGCCTCCAAGTACCTTCGGGTATATTTGGGAAGACAACTTTAGGTTTCTATCCATCCATAGTGAATCGAGTCGGCCGCCTTGTAACTATTGATACATTGAACATAGCATTCGGGGAGATTTCCTACCCGCACTTCTTGGTTCGCTAGGAAGTATTCTGCAATTCACAATTACTTGGTAAACCTTTTGTCTAGAATTACCCTTTTATTTTGTTTATTTGTTTTTGGTAATAAAATAAATCAGTCATCGTGGAAGAAGAACATCCCTTTCCCTGTCGTTCACGTAGAATAGCACTGAAACCAAATTTACCACCGGAAGCCATTTCTGGTCGGCGAAGGCGACATCACTCTATCGAAACTATTACTATCAGTACCTCTGGTGGGACATCATCCTCACATATACCAGAGTCGGCTCAAGTTGTTTCTACAAATCCTGGTTCATTTACTTTTGTCAAGATGGGATCCTCACAGCTACATGTGGTCACGATCCATCCAATCAGTGAGGTCATAGCTCCCAAACCCAACGTTTTTCAACTGGAAGTTGATCTGGATCCTGTCACTTTTTTTCCAGAACATATGAATCCCGAAGTCGAACGACTGGAAGTTTTTCCTGTATCAATCACCCCACAATCTATTGTAGCCATATATTCTCCCATATCACACAGTCAACCTCCTAAAATATACTTTGGGCCTGACGTCGAAATCATTCCACCTAGTTTAATTTTGATTGAAGAAATACCACAAGATGAAACACCTTTAACTCCAACTCAATTTGGGGTGGAGCTTTACCTGTACGATTCTTTTCCTCAATCACCTTCCTCTTATTTTTTTGATCCTGTGTCTATTCGAGTTCCCGTAGATCCAATAGGGTATACATTTGGTCTAATAACCATGCCTGAGCCAACATCTTCGGTTGGACCATCTCTTCCAGTTGCGACAGTGCCTGCTCTTGCTACCCCATCGATGTTCACATCTTCACTAGAGTTACCTTTATATGGTGACCCTTCCATCCCACCTGGTTACCAATCTTTATTTGGAACCTTCTCTAGTGCATCCTCAAACCCATGGACTTCACCAATGTCATCATCTAGTATTCTAACTGGTAAATCTATAGTGAGTACTGAATGGCTTGATCCTTTATATACATCATCAAGGAAATATCAATTTGGTCCATCTGGGTATATTCCATCCAGTACAATTTCTACTGGACTCTTTGCATTTGGAGAACAATATTTTCCATCTTATTATACTCCTCATGTTGGGGGGAAATCTATGGTCACCTATTTTGACAATAATCTGACATTATTTTGTCATCCTAATGTCAGAATGAATGTTTGTCAGTGGCAACCCACCCTACCCATCCAACCACAAACAGTTGTGCACTCGTATCAACCATTTCAACCTGTTGCACCCACATCAACTCCATTTGTTAATACATCCTTACCCCTATTACAAGCTCAAATTGTTATACCTCAACCGTCTCAAGTAGGTCCTTCAACCCAATACACCCAAGTATTGGGCCCTCAGATGCCAACTCCTTCGGCTGGTTTATAGAAACCTCTTGTATCCAGAATTATTTATTCACAAGTTGGATTACCATATTATGGGATGTCTCAACCACAACCAGGTTATACCTATCCATAACCAAATCCAATATATCCTAGTTTGGGTTATAATATTGGTGGAGAGACCCCTTGGTAGCCACAAGCACAAATGTCACAACCTTCATTTCAACAAGTAGCATACCCAGGTTTTGGTCAATAAAATCCTCGAGCGTTTTCTTATCAAAACAACCACTATCTAGGTTACCAGCAATAGATCCCTTATATTGGTGCTCAAAGGCTGATTGCCCAAGAAATTCCATCATACCCTGGCTATGTTCAACCCAACTTAAATCAGCAGTTGCCCTTTGTTGTAACTTTAGAGTTATCGGATTTAAACCGGCTCACCAATGATCCAATCAACTATGCTCCTTGTTGGCCAATGATACCTCATAAATTACCCTCGGATATTCCTAAGTTCAATGGAAACCCTGGAGAAGACTCGTCGATGTATGTTATGACTTATCATTGGTGGTGTTCATCTAAATCCCTAAATGATGACTCTATTTGACTACGTCTTTTCCAGCGTACACTCATTGGTCCGACCGCGAAATGGTACATTGAGTTACCTAGAACTTATTTTGATAATTTTACTACTCTAGCTACTGTATTTTTGACCCACTTCCAGTTACCCACACGATATGAAACTGGAACGGAACTCTTGACTAATTTTAAACAGACTAATGCTACTCACTTTTATGATCATATTCATGAGTGGCATCGTCGTCATAGAATGGTTAAGACATTTGTTCCTGATAAGCTCCTTGCTGAGTGGTTCATTAAGTCCATGTTACCATCTATAACTGTGATCTAGGTGGATATTGGTGGTCACCTACCTATTCCACTTGGGGCCCCACCATTGTCTCTTTCAGTTTTTCAGTTTCGGCACAACTTATTATTTTTAGCAGTTTTTCGGGTCCTGAACTTCTAGAGCCATTTTGAGGCCCTAAACGATGTTTTTTGGGAAAATGGAGAGCAACATTGGTCCATAGATCGATGTTTCTTGTTCAAAATTTTTATTCCTTGGATAGATCTTTCTAACGAGGTATGGTACGCATCAAATGGAGATCATATGCCAAAGTTACGCCCCTGGGAAGTTGAAACACCAATTTACCCAAACAGGGCCCATAGTTTTGGCGCTTCATCTCCTAGGGTTAAGGTTTTGGCTGTTTAGGATTTCACATTGTTTCTAAATAATAAATAGGCCCTCAAGCCTCATTTTAACCCAGTTCATAGGCCTGTAGCCGCCACATCTCTTCTTAGAGATAGCTACCAGCGCCCTAGCTAGTTTTATTTCCATTCTGTCTGTAAGCAAATTTCAGTTCTTTGATATTAATGAAACGAAGTGTTATTTCCACTGCATCTCTGTATTTATGGTTATGTGTTTATTCTGTTGCGTTCCTGCATAAATCCGGATCAGTGGTATCAAAGCGGTTTGCTTTTTCTCGATCCTTCTTTGTATGTCCCCAACGAGGTCGGGGTATAAGGAGTTAGGGCTCGATCTGGTGGAACCTTTGCAAGATCAGCCTCGCAAACCCTGACAGAAGCCCATGGGGGACGAAAAGAAATATGAGGGATCAGGAGATCCTATCAAAATATTGCTTGAGGAGGCCCTCGAAAAACAAAGGAACACGATGATGGATAACTTTGCCCAGATCCTTCAACAGCTACCCACAGGCGGCGCATCTGCATCCAGCAGCCACTCTGGAGGTGCGACTCCTTTTAAGGTACAAGTAAATTTTGACATTCCCATATTTGAGGGTCAAATAGATGCAGATGCCATAGATAGATGGTTGAATCTATTAGAAGTATATTTCTCGGTTCATGACTTTTCCGACAGGGAGAAGATTATTTTTTCACTCCTCAAAGCTGCCCCCCATATCAAGGACTGGTGGGAAACCCACTGTGAGAAAAAGGACGAGATAGAACCCTCTCTATTCTCAGTCGTACCCACTTGGAATTATTTCCCAGACACCATCAAGGAACAATACTATCCCATGGGGAGCTATGAGGACAAGTACATACAATGGACCATGATGCAACAACAAAGGGATCAAAATGTGCATGAGCTGATGAATCTTTTCCATACCCTGCGCACCAAGTTGGGTATCAAAGGTTCAGAGAAACATCTGGTGCTAAAGTATCACAGTTGTCTGCATAGATACATTCAGGAGGAAATGGAGTTCCTCGACATCTCCTCGCTTGGTACGACATACCGGTGTGCTGCCAAGATTGAGCATAAATTCAAACAGAAGAAGCGAGACTTTGGATCTACGAATCAAAAGCAAGGGAAAGGTGCTCCCAAACCGCAGAACAAAGGAAAGATCCAAGGCATGGCGACTCAAGACAACTTGTCGAAGCCACAAGAAAAGAAAAACACTGCAAAGCCAAAGAAGGACATGGGAAAGTGGTGTGAGTTCCATAAGAGCTCCACTCACAACACACGTGAGTGTCGGGCCAAGCAGTCGCTAGTGGCTAAGATGCGGGCTTCTGATTCAAATGCATGCTCTGACTCTGAATCAAAACCTGACAAGGGGAATGATAAAGGGAAATAGATTATTGATGCGGAACCCAATGCCACTGTTGCCACTACGAAGATCTAGAAGGAGGAACCGGAAGATCCAGAGGAGGAGGAACGTCTCTTCCACTCCCAAATGTGGGTAAAGGGCTCCCCGGTATAGTTCATTGTCGACAATGGGAGCCAAAATAACCTCATTTCAGAAGACGTCGTGAAGCAGTTGGGCTTGCCGACCATAGCTCACCCACATCCATACACCATCGAGTGGCTTCACCAAGGACAAGATCTCTGCGTCAGCCAGTAGTGCCGCCTTCCCTATAGCATCAAGCCCTTCACGGATGAGGTATTATGTGACATTGCTCCTATTGATGTTTCTGATGTATTATTAGGACAACCATACTTGTGGAAGCGTCATGATGTGTATGAGTCTCGACCTCACGCTGTTATTGTTACTTTTGGAAATAAGTTGTACAGGATACCAGAGGTACCACCTCCTGCCGCTATCTCTTTGGTTACTGCAAAAAAATGCAGTAAGCTCATTTCCCAAACCAGGAAATTCATTTTCCTGATGATCCACCCCCAAGGCAAGAAGAAGACTGTGGCCACGATCTCCAGACAGGGCTCCTCTGCATGACAACAACAAATGGATAAGGTTGTGGAGGAGTACAGGGACATCTTCACCTCACCCACAGGGGTTCCTCTGCACTGTCAGGTCAAGCACCCGATTGATCTAACCCCGGGCGTGCCGCTACCCAATGGATTGATCTATCAGTGCTCTGTTATGGAGAACGATGAAATCAAGAGGCAGATTCAGGAGCTGCTGCAGAAAGGTCACATCCGACCAATTTCATCACCCCGTGGGATCCCGATTGTGTTGGTACAGAAGAAGGATGGGACGTGGAGACTCTGTATTGACTATCGGGCATTGAACAAGATCACTGTCTGGAATAGGTACCCGATCCCACAGATTGATGACCTTTTGGACCAACTCAAAGGTGCAAAATATTTCAGCAAGATTGACTTGAAGTCAGGGTATCACCAGGTACCGATTGAACCCTCCGATGTGTGGAAGATTGCCTTCAAAGCCAAGGAAGGCCTTTTCGAATGGCTGGTCATGCCTTTCGGGTTGACGAATGCTCCCGCCACCTTCATGAGGATGATGGATGACATCTTGCGGCCATTCACCAACTCATTTGTAGTGGTGTACCTGGATGACATTCTGATCTTCAGCCAGACTTGGGAAGAGCACCTTCACCACATCCGACAAGTCCTCCAAACACTGCGGCAACACAAGTTGTGTGTCAATTTGGAGAAGTGCACTTTTGGCATGACCCAGGTTCAATATCTGGGATACATTATTGATGAAAGGGGGGTGCATGTGGATCCAACCAAGATCCAAGTCATTCGGGATTGGCCAGCCCCAACCACTATAACAAAGCTTCGCAGCTTTCTGGGTCTTGCTAATTTCTACCGTAGATTCGTGTTGGGATTCTCTCATATCACTTGGCCCTTGAGTCAAGTCACCAAGGGAGGAGCGAGAGCAAAATTCTTTTGGTCGGAACCTCAACAGAAGGCGTTCATAGAATTGAAAAATCGCCTCTGTTCTGCCCCAGTGCTCACATTACCAGAGTTGCAACAGCCATTTGAGATCGAGACAGATGCCTCTGACTATGCTATTGGGGCAGTTCTTACTCAACAGGGACATCCAGTGGCATATCACAGTGAGACATTGTCTGAGACAGTTCGCAAGTATCCCACCTATGACAAAGAAATGTATTCCATTGTGCAAGCCTGCCGACAATGGAAGCATTACATTTTGGGGAAGGAAACAATCATCCACACAGACCACCGGCCCCTGCAGTTCATACAGACACAAGGGAAGTTGCAAAATGATCGCCATCAGAAGTGGTCCACATATCTGCAACAGTTTCATTTGAACATCAAGTACAATAAGGGTAGCACCAATAATGTTGCAGACTGCCTCAGCCGACCACCGATCGTGGCGCTCACCACCGTGCTCAACTCTTGTGGGCACGAGACTTCTGATTGGCCGCTTCTCTATGAGAGTGACCCAGAATTCGGCCACACTTACAAGGCACTCTTGGGGGGTACGCAAGTTCCAAATTTTCACCTCCAAGATGCACTTTTATGTCACCTCGGACACCTTTGTGTTCCTTCAAGCGAGCGTGCCAAGATGATATGGGAAGCACACTACAGTCGAGTCGCTGGGCATTTCGGGGTCGAGAAAACAGTAGCAATCCTGCAGAAGTATTTCTATTGGTCGAACCTTCGAAAGGATGTCGAGAAGCACATCAGATCCTGCACTGCTTGTGCCATTGCCAAACCGACCATCAAGAAGCAAGGCCTATATACTCCTCTACTTACCCCTAGTCGACCTTGGGAATCCATCTCCATGGATTACATGTCGGGCCTGCCTTCTACTAAGCAGGGAAATGACTGTGTTTTTGTGGTCGTCGACATATTCTCGAAGATGGCCATTATGGCGGCCTGCAAGAAGAATATCACAACAGAAGCCACTGCTAAACTCTTCTTTGAACGAGTGTGGGTGCACTTTGGGATCCCACAGTCTATCATATCATATCGGGATAGCAGGTTCCTCAGCACATTTTTGTCCAACCTCTGGTCGATGTTGGATACCAAGCTCACCAAGTCCACAGCTTTCCATCCCCAAACAGATGGCCAGACAGAGGTCGTCAACAGAATGATTGTACACATTCTGCGCATGTACAATTAAAAGCATCCACGCACATGGGACGAGAGCCTCCCCTATGTACAACATAGTTATAATCGGGCTCTCCACAGTTCAATCAGCCATAGCCCCTTTCAGGTGGGCTTGGGATTCCAGCCACTATGTCCCATTGACGTAGCCATGCCATTTGCAGCTGCTCAAGCCGATTCAGCTCATGTCCATTCTGAAGTTGACAAAGCAAGTAGCTTCATCGAGCACATTCAACACATCCGCCAACAAGTTCATGATATATTGAACAGAGCCAATGCCATGATCAACACCGGGTGCCACACAACTTTCAGATGGGCGAAAAAGTATGGTTACATTTGCAGAAGGATCACCTCACTGGACCCCACCGCAAGCTTCGCCTTCTCTAATACGGGTCGTACACCATCACCAAGGCTATAGGGAACAATGCCTTCGAGCTCAGTATTCCACCATTCCTTAGTCTGCACCCCATCTTCAATGTGGATCGCCTTCGTCCTTACTTCCCACCTCTACTGGACACCTCGGACATTGCAGAACAACTCACACCAACAGATTTAAACCCAGACTGCATGGAACAGGCCACCACAGATTGTATCATGGATATGCAAATCAAGAACACTTTCCAATAGAAGATCCAACTGTATCGGGTTGTCAAAGCTGGCCAACTCTTGCACCAAGGAAAGTGGTTCACCGGGGACCAAGTTCAGTAGAAATTTCCTCATCTCATGGAGGAACTTAACGCAATGGGGACCATTTATTCCTAAGGGGGGAGGAATGATCTAGGTGGATATTGGTGGTCACCTGCCTATTCCACTTGGGGCCCCACCATTATCTCTTTCAGTTTTTCAGTTTCGGCACAACTTACTATTTTTAGTAGTTTTTCGGGTCCTGAACTTCCAGAGCCATTTTGAGGCCCTAAACGACGTTTTTTGGGAAAACGGAGAGAAACATGGCTCCATGGACCGATGTTGCTTGTTCAAAATTTTTAGTCCTCAGATATATCTTTCTAACGAGGTATGGTACGCATCAAATGCAGATCGTATGCCAAAGTTACGCCCCTGGGAAGTTGAAACACCAATTTACCCAAACGGGGCCCATAGTTTTGGCGCTTCATCTCCTAGGGTTAGGGTTTTGGCTATTTAGGATTTCACATTATTTCTAAATAATAAATAGGCCCTCAAGCCTCATTGTAACTCAGTTTAGAGACCTGTAGCCACCACATCTCTTCTCAGAGATAGCTACCAGCACCCTAGCTAGTTTTATTTCCATTATGTCTGTAAGCAAATTTCAATTCTTTGATATTAATGAAATGAAGTGTTATTTCCGCTGCATCTCTGTATTTATGGTTATGTGTTTATTCTGTTGCGTTCCGGCATAAATCCGGATCAAACTGAGGATGTGGCTAAGGGTGGCATCGTCACTGGAGAGCAGGTCATTGCTTGTGCCCAATATTTAGACTTGATTTATACTCAGTTTGGCACGCTCTACAAGAAAATTTCCAATGCGCTACAATCTAATTTTATTGTTCCTCCTCCATCTAAGGACTCTCATGCCAGAGACGGTATGATCGGTATTGCAAGCACACATCACTCTACTGCATCTGATCCTACTCCTTCTTTCGAAATCCATGTCATGTCATCTGACAAGGGAAAAAGTGACAAGCAACTCGGAAGTAAGAAAAAGGGGAAATCAAAGAAAATGAAAATTTCTACCTCGCAAGAAATATCATCTGATCAATCGATTGTAAATTGGAAACATCATTACCCTTGCATAATCTGTAATGAGGAAAACTTTATTCAAGATATCGTCACCGCGCCAAAGTCTCAAAATTTGTTAAGACATCACATGCATCCACAATGTTGACAAATCCATTTCTGAATCCGAACACAAATTTTGTTGCTACAGATCCAAATTCTAGTTCCCAAGTGCTTATGATGTATGTCATGAAGCCATCGAATGATGTTTTTGTGTCAACGCGTAATAAATATTATGGTAGTCAAGCTACTGATCAACCTACTACCTCGACCACGAATCCGTCTACGGAATTGATACCACCCACTGATATTCCTGAATTGACAATAAAGTAACCAAAGGGAGTCGTTCATAAATCAACATTTAATCCTCAAGCCCGAGTTGCTCAAAATTATAATATAGTTGAATATTTGTCTCAATCCCCTTCAGCTATGTCAACGCTTGAGGTGCTTCAAAATTTTCCCTCCCAGAAGTAGGCTTTGTTGTTGGCAATTGGTGGTATTGATCTGACAGATTCCAATCTCGTAGTCTTTAATCATACGGATTATGTGCCGCAATTACCATCAGAATTGGCATTCTCCATCCAAGTAAATGTTCTCAATCACCTCGTTCATCGTACTATTATTAATGTTGGAGCATCTATGTGCATTATGTCTCTAAACTACTGGAAATCACTTGGCTCACCGTGCCTATCTCAATGGCCTATGACGTTGAAGACTTTCAACGAACATACATATAAGCCTTGCGGTATCATCAATAACCTGAATGTTAAACTAGGGTGCAAAACAGTGAATGTTGAAGTTGAGGTCGTTGACGGGCCCTTTGATTACAACATTCTACTCGGAAGGCCATGGGTATATGCTATGACTGCGATCGTTTCTACATATTTTAGAATGATCACCTTTCCACATTAAGGTGTCATCACAGTCATTAATCAACTCTCCTTCTTTGCTTCCAGTTCCTAGGTAACTGGAAGTGTTTCGTTAATTCACGCACCCCAACTCACACTTCAGAACATTAGTTTAGGACTCTTAAAGGATTCCACCCTCATGGGAACCCTCGCATTACTTCCGCCTGCGACGTCGGCAAAAATTGCAAACATAGAGACCTGCTACATGATATATTCTACTCCATCTAGCTTAAGGAATATTACGAGTGATTCTAAAGTTGTTACATTGGATGAATTTCTGCCGCCTAGCCCAATTGAGCTAGCATATCAGTCAATCTACATGGCTTGGGCAGTAAATCCAAAATCATCGTCTTTGATCGTTTGGGTTGATCGCTCATTAGATTTTGGTACTCAATCTGATCCTTTTTCATCCACTTTCTTGAGAGATGAGAATATTGTGGAATCCATGATGCCAGAAGGAGAACCATGGGAAGGTCATCATCATCACTCCCATCTTCAGGATTATGAAGAATATAATCTTATTGAACTATATCACCCATCGATCAAAACATTATTTTCAAATTCTTTTCCCATTAATGCAATCAAATCCGATCAAAAATCATCAAATATTGAAGAAAACATTTCTATCGATATTTTGACAAAACTCGGTGTTGTAGAAAACATTCATGTTGGCGTGTCTTGTTCTCCATCAGAACTCAAAACATATCACTCTCTCTTTCATGAATTTCGTGATGTATTTCTTGGTCTTACGAGGAAATGTCAAGCATAGATACTAGTATCATTTTACACACCATTAATATGTACCCTAATGTCAAACTGGTACGTCAATGCCTTCGTCTTGTTCATCCAAAGAAGGTCATTTCCATCAAAGCAGAAGTTGAGAAAATTTTGCGTTTTGGTTTCATTTACCCTGTCCCACTTACTGAGTGGGTTTCCAACACTATTCCTGTTATGAAAAAACAAGGAACCATCATATTGTGTGTCTATTATCGAGATTTCAATCTTGCTTGTCCAAAAGACAACTATCCTACTCCCTTTATCGATGATATTATTGACGATTGTGTTGGATGTGAAATATTTTCATTCATGGATGGATTTTCTAGCTACAATCAAGTCAATATCCGCCCAGAGGACCAATATAAGACAACATTCATCTATCCCTTGGGCACATTTGCATATCAGAAACTTTCGTTTGATTCAAAGAATGTTGGGGCAACTTTTCAAAGAGCAATGGATTATGCTTTCAACAACATCAAGAACATTTTTCAAACCTATCTAGACGATTTACCCGTGCATTCATGAAACCGAAATAATCACCCGATGCATTTGAGAGCTATCTTTCTACTCTGCCGACACTAAAAAATACGCCTCAATCCACACTGTGTTTTGTGTTGGTTCTGGTCGTTTGCTAGGATTCATCATTTCAAAAGAAGGAATTCGAATAGACCCATTGAAGGTACATGCCATTCTTGATTTTCCTGCGACATCGAATTTTCTTCAGTTACAGAAACTTTAAGGAAAGGATAACTTCCAAAGGAGGTTCATACCCAACTACGCTGAAATGGCTAAAGTATTTACTCGGCTCTTGAAAAAGGGGATTCCATTCCACTGGGATAAGGTTGTGCAAGCTTCATTTGATGCTCTCAAGGATACACTTGTCTGGGCATCATTAATGTATCCCCCAATTATCAGAGTGACTATTTCTTATATATCGCCGCCGCTGATATGACCATTGCTATGGTATTGGTCCAAGTAGAAAATGGGATGGAACATTGGATCTATTATTTGAGTCATAATCTCAATGATATGGAAGTAAATTATTCATATGTTGAAAAGCTTGCCTTCACGGTTGTTCAAGCTATCCAAATATTTCGCCACTATATCCTGTTCCAAAAGACCATTTTCATTTTGGATTGCAACCCCATGACATACATCTTATCACGTCAATTTTTGGGGGGCGAGTTTTCAAAATGGATTGTCATTTTGTAGGAGTTTGATTTGGAATTCATCAAATCCAAGTCAAAGAAGTCTTTAGTTTTGGTTGAGCTTCTCTGTGACGTTCCCTCTGATACTACTGCTACTACATCAGAAGCATCTATTCCTGATGAGTCTCTATTTCTAATTGGATCATTTGATCCTTGGTATGTGGATTTTATCATTTATCTCCAGACCCAGACTTTTGAGCCTAATACCTCTCGCTCTGACCAACGACTTATTCAATACCAAGCCAAATATTATCTTATCGTCGGCGATACACTATCGTCGTGGTGTCGATACAATTTTAAGAAGGTGCCTCACTCATGAGGAGGCCGATAAGGTTTTAAATGATTTTCATGCTGGGGCTTGTGGTGGAAATTTTTCTAGATACGCTACACGCAGAAGATACTCTGCATCGGTTACTTTTTGCCTACCGTATTTCGCGACTGCACCCTCGCGGTCAGAAGTTGTCATGCGTGCCAGATATTTGATCGTAAAATCCACAAACCGTCAGTGCCAATGCATCATGTTGTCTCTTATGGGACCATTTTAAAAATGGGCCATTGACTTCATGACCTATAACCCTCATTCATGCAGGGGGCATGGTTATATTATTGTCACAGTAGACTACTTTACCAAGTGGGCCAAAGTGATGCCTACATTCAACAACACATGACAAACAGTTGCATTGTTTTTCTTTAATCATTTCATTTCACAGTTTGGTGTTCCACAGGCTATAGTCACAAATCATGGTTCGCATTTTCGCAATCATATGATGAATGAGTTAACTACCAAATTAGGATTGTCACATGATAGTTCTACTCCTTATTATCTACAATCAAATGGAAAATTTGAGGCTATTAACAAGATTCTTAAATGAATGCTTCAATGAATGATAGGAGTTCATAAACAAAATTGGCATTTAATCATGTACTCAGATTTGTGGGCGTACCGAACCTCGGTAAAAAACGCAACCGGATTTACCCCCTTTCAATTGGTGTATGGTATGGAAGCTATCTTTCCAATCCAATGTGAAATACCATCGTTAAAACTCGCAATCGACTTGTTACCTGACACCTCTTCTGAAGAAGCGCATCTTTTTAACCTCATCCATCTTGATGAAACGCGTCGTGAAGCCGCATTGGCCAACGAAGCGCATAAGAGACATATAAAGGTGCAATACGAGAAGCATGTCCAGCCTCGCATCTTCTTAGAGGGTGACCTGGTCCTTATTTATGATCAGGAAGCTGATGTAATAGGTATAGGGAAATTTGAACCGTTATGGCATGGCCCCTATATTTTCAAAAGAGTTCTTGCTAAGGGTGCCTATGATTTGGTAGATTACGATGGAAATTCATTGGCACAGCCCTGAAATGGGTTGTATCTGAAAATTTACTATGCTTAAACATGAGCATAGTAAACTGTTGTATTATATTGTACATATGCTGTTGATTTTCATTTACTATCTTAGTTTGTTTTTCTAGAGTTTTCTTGAAGTTATTAATCCTCTTTACATTTCATCGCAAATGTTTGAATCTTTGGAACCATTCGTTGGGTATGCTGATGGTGCTAGTCATAGTACGCAGAATATATCCTTTGCAGCATGGGCCATTTTCGCTCCGAACGATGAGTTAGTGAATTTTCAAGGGATTTGTATCGGTAGATCTACAACCAATATCGCTCATTATAGATCGAAATTCTCTCTAATGCCATTTCATTTGGTATTAACTGCATCATTATTAGGTTAGACTCACAACTTATGGTACTGCAACTTACTAGTGTTTATACAGTCAGAAATCCAACACTACATCTTATGTTCCTAAGAGTTCAACCTTTGAAAAGACATTTTGATTTCATTCAATATCAACACATTTCCATAAACTTGAACACATTAACTAATTCTTTAGCGAATTATGTTACAAACAGACATTTGCAACACATGTAAAGATACATTCACATAATTGAATAGGATTGCACAATAAACATAGGAAAAAACTAAAAACGAATAGATAGATAGTTATAGGTTTTTATAAAATTTGTGCCTAAGACACATTGTTCATCTAACCTCAAAATGTATGCAACATTTCAAAAGTAAACTAGTGGTGCTCATGATAACATGCTACTGATCTAGCTATCCTATGCAGTAACCGCATCCAGTGATTAGGAACGCAAATAGTATGGTGCTCCAAACACATGGGTAACTCTTCGATTCAGAAATCTGGAATCCGAAAGGTCAACCCCTGTATGTGTTGCTGAAGCTCAACAAGAGTCTCAGCCATATCCAAATCTTGGAGGACTACTCTTCCGATAGCACTCTCTGTTGGCTCATCTACTCCCTACTCTGGTTGTGCCACTGGTCGAACTCGGCCTACATATGTGTTACATCAAAACTTTAGCTTAGTCTTTGGAAAACATCAAAATGAAAAAACATGTATAAACCTTAGAAAAATCAAAAAATATGGTCAAAAAATTCTTACCAATTTCACCCCATTGAACGCCTTCTAGTAAAACTAAATCTAGATCTCCTTGGAAGTCGACGCCTGCATATGCATAGCCATTGATGGTGATAATCTATCGCCTAAATCAGGTGAATAATGCGATTGAGAATACGATGTTCAATTGACCATCATGTCTAGCCATCAGTTCTACCCATCTCTGCATCCTTGGATCTCTAGGATTAGATATACCCTGCGTCACATGCTGAGGTTGCATCAGTGGAATCCGCTCTAAAGCAAAAGAAATGAGGATTGAACCATAGTTAAAAAATTTCTTCATTCCTCCCTTTTCCTTGCTCATTTTTTCTTTCATTTGAGAGAGTATAGCTTCAACCCAGTTGAAAATTGTTGGTTCCAAGCACTCTAGTGCATACTGCATGTAATATATTTTCTCTACATGTAGTGTAGAAGTACCAACCCACCTGTTACACTAAAAATTGTCATCCTGACATTCTACTATGTGTATGAGCTCATTATAACTCATACTTATCCCTTTGCAAGTCTAAACATATTAGTTCCTCATGTCAAGCCTTGAAAATCGGAAAAAGTTCCTAAAAGTCTCATAAACTTTGGTATCGCACTTTCTAGCTATCTTGCCTGTGGTCAAGCACCCAATGTTCAGCTATCCTGCGTACCTGAATGCACTTTATCTTTGTTATAGGTGCGGACCCCTGTAAATATTAAAAAGGCACAAGTAAATTCCAAAAATCTCAATTAAAGTAAAATCTGGAAGCTTCTAGAATGGATTTTGCGGTGGCAGAACCGCTCTTGTGAGGTGCATGAATCCCTTACCTTATGGAGCTAACCCATTGATGTGAGGAGCTTATCCCTTTGAAGGAGGATTCTATCCCTTCATACTTGTGTTGGACATTGGATAAACCATCGCTCCCCATGTGTTTCGCGACATGGACTAACCGCCTCTCGTGGATCCTTATCTCTGGCGATGCGATCGTTGACTAACACCTGCAGGTTTTGGTCTAACGGCAATCGTGATTCCCAACAAGTGGTATCAGAGCGTAGGTCACGAGTTCGATCCACACCCAGCTCGCGTTGGGGGGGAGATTGTTGGACATTGGATAAACCAACGCTCCCCATGTGTTTCGCGACATGGACTAACCGCCTCTCGTGGATCCTTATCTCTGGCGATGCGATCGTTGACTAACACCTGCAGGTTTTGGTCTAATGGAAATCGTGATTCCCAACAACTTGGAACAGAAAACCTCTTATTTTCTACTATAAAAAGAGGCATTGGGTAGCCTCAAAGGGAGTTGAAGCTTTAGAATATTTGAAGTTAAGTGCTGTTGAGATTCAGACTCAGTTGATTAAGACTTTTGTGAGGAGAGATTACATACCTCTATTAGTCTTGGTTGGAGGAGTGTAGAGCTTATCAAAGTAAAGGAGATTCCTGCTTCAGACCCCAGAAAGTCCTGTGCAACATCAAGGCTCAGGTTGTAAGGATTTTCTTCTTTTGAAATTAATACAAATATACTCATTTTTCTCAATAAGCTTTCAATCAATGTTTTATTTCATCGATTCCTTGATCACTATGATAAGCATGGTTTATGATGATTTCTATACAGGTGCTATATAATATTTTGCTTGTTTGTGACTGCAGGTTTATGAGGAAAACTCCTTCAAGCGCGTGAGGGACAACAACGACTTCAAACAAGCACTGGACAAACGGTAAGTCCTTAACACCTCTATAGAGCTTTTCATAGATCGTATATGCTTAGAGAAATATTAGTCTATTTGGATGTTTGTTGATAGATACTTTTAGTACTAGGGAGATCGGTCTTGTCCGCAAAACGGATTAATCCTCCAACAAATTGGCGACTCCGCTGGGGAAAGAAATTTTTGTTTTTGGTTCTCTTTTATTTTGATTTGAGGAAACATTTTCCTAGTTTTTGATTGATAGACATCTACCTGGGTAGCTTAGGTTTTCTGTGTTTTTGAAAATTTTGAGATATTTTATGTTTTTATTTAATTTTTCCTGGGACCGCACTTTGTCTTCTTTTCATAGTGCGGGCAGTTTCACATTTTTGCTTTAGTAAACAGTGCGGTACCACACCTGTTCCTTCTGCAAGACTGCAGACCCTGTTAAAATTTTGAAAAACCTTCAGATTTCTTTCTTTAGTTTATCTTTATTTTAATTTAGATTTTTTGATTTCTGCCCAGATTGATGATTTTTTCTGTCAAAATCTTTCTGTGAATGAATCTTAGTAGTATTGGTGTTTTGATGATTTTCTAGAAGTTTTGCGTTTTGGATTGTCTTTTGCTTGGTCTTTGTAGCGATTCGAAGCATTGACTGTTTAAAATACCTGAGATTACATTGGTCTTTTGTCTTTTGCTGAATCTGGCTTGATTGTGAAATCATCCTTTATTGAGAAATAGAATTGCCTGTTTCTTTGCAAATCTTTGAAAAGAAACTTTGTTATTAGTTTTTGAATTTCATTTTTTATAAAAACATAATTCAGTGTTTTTGATCTGTTTGTTATTTTGAACAAATAGATCCTTAATTTGTTGAATAACTAAGTAAAACATTCTTCAAAAAAAATTGTAAAGCTTTTATTCAAATAGGTTATTAAAATTGGTAGGTCTAAGAATTAGTTTGATAGTTTTTAGTGGTTTTTCATAGAATTGTGTAGATCTCTTTTGAAGAAAACTTGTTCTGTAGCTTCAAGTTTGAAAGTAAAATGATTTTTCTATGAGTTTTGATAGTTTGTTTCGTTTTTGAGTTATTGCTGAAAAGACAAAAGTACTTTCTTTCAATTACTCTTAATCTTTAAAGAAGGAATTGTTCAATAAAAGGATTGCATTCTCCAAATTTTCCTTAATTAGAATTCCATTCAAAGGAAACGATCTGATTATCATTTTTAGGTGCATTTTAGTGTTTTTGGAAGTCGAGTTTTCACACCATCAAAGTTTCACTTCCGCACCCATTGACTTAAGAAACAACTCTTAAAAGTAACACTTAATTAAAATCTATCTAGCAATCTTTTTATTTTCTAGGGCTCTTATCACCAACATAGCTTAGGCTAGTATCTTGGATTAGGGAGTAATTAACTCTCCAAGGTAGTAAAACAAAAAAGTAGACAAATCTTGCGGTAGGAAATAAACCCAATCGTAATTTGTATAATCTGGGAAGCTTCTCTTAAAGAAGTCAATCACGAGATCATGTCCAAACCTTTGAGACAATCAATTATGTCTCATTGGGGAAGATAGAAGATTTTGCGCGTATTACAAATGGTAAATCTCAGATTAAGCATTGTCGAGGAGCTTGGGGTCACTTGTCGGTAAACCTCGGATTAACCATGTCGAGGAACCTTCAGGGGGATTGAGCTTGCTACTCTGCCCTTGCGCGTGAAATCAGATCGTAGACTGTTCCCCCAGCTATATTTGTTATTGTTGGTAACCTTAGTGTCCATTATCTTAAGATTATTTCCTAAGGTGACGGTGAAGGAAAGATCTCACTGTACCTGGAGCAGACGTCGACTAGACTCACTTGGACTCTCTGGGGGGTTCTCTTCACACGAGATGGTTTTGTGAGGAAACTTGTGCCAGTCTGTTTCATTAAGCAGGTTGTCAGGGTAACTGTTCCAAACGCCCTTTCTGTATTAAATTTCTACTAAGTTGGATTTCATCACCAAATAGTTCTTTTAGTATGGGGAGTTACTGTTTGTGTGTGGTTTGAACTCCTAGATTTTTAAGCGTGTGATTCAGCTATTTGTTCCTTTAAAGACTTTAGGTGTTTTCTTTGAAATTTTCTTTGTTTGCGTATGATTAGTTAAATAATTAATCATGGCAGAATTGCAGAGACAATCTCGGAGACTACAAGGGAAACCCCCTGAATATTCACCAAGTCATCTTGAAGGGCTTCGTGCTCTGGTATCGTCTAGTAGCGGTAGGATTAAATCAACAGAAGTTGAAACTTCATCCATAGTGGTTCATCCTGATTATCAAACACCCATAACAAAAAACATTCAAAAGCCGATTTCAGTTTCTGAAGTTACTGGTAGTATTTCTCCTGCCAGTGAATGGGTTGACGAACCTGAAACTGAACCTTCTGTTTTGGAAACATCTTCAGGATTTATTTCACTAACTTCTAGCGATCTTGATTCACCTAGGGTAAGAAATATTGTCACTGAAAATCTTCCATCTGGACTAATTTCTATTGAAGAACTCACTAATCCAGATGAATATTTATCTCTTCCCAATTCCCCTCAATCGTTACATCTTAGGGAACGTGAATCAATTTTCTACAGCCCTATTCGAACTACTGCTTGGTACTTATCTTTAACTAATTTTTTAGAGAATCCGGGTCTTGCTTTTTCTCCACCTCAAGTTCCATTTCATCCAACACCCAGAGGTTAATCCATCATCCATTATGGCAGGAGAATCATCCATGTTTTCCCAGACACCGGAATCATTTTTACATGGTGGTCCTTCTGTTCCTTCGAGATATCAGGCTCTGTCTGGTACTTTCTCGGGGGTAGATCCTCAACCGATTGAAAGCGTGTTATCATCTGGTTTAAGTGGAATTAAAACTGAAACGTCGAATGAAGGGAAAATTTTTATGATGTCTAGTAATATTCTGAATCCACAACCTCAAGGCAGTCAGGTACCGCCTGGTGGGCAATTTCAGGGAAGTCAGTTACTGCCTGAGGGGCAACCTCAAGGTAGTCAGTTACCGCCTGGGGGGAAACCTTCAAGAAGTTAGTTACCACCTGGGGATCAACCTCAAGGTAGCTTTTTCCCAGGACAAACTGTGGAATCATATTATTTTGGGGGACAACCCCAAGGGCAGTACATACCTCAGGGTTATCAACTTGCAGGATAGTGCACACCCCAGGGTCAACCCCAAGCTCAATATGCTCCTTAGGGTCCTTATCAACCCCAGCTTTAGTACGCGCCTCAGGGTTATCAACCTCAAGTACCCAATTCAAGGTTACCAACAGCCTTCTGGTCAGTCATCTGTTCAAGGAGCCGGAAATTTACCATTCACGTATCAACCCTATGTTCAACCAGGTTATGGTCCTTATGTTCAACCTTCTGCGGGACAATATCCCGGAATGAATATGGTGTGGGATCCATCCCAATATCAACAGCCTATGCAGCCTAATTTGTAGTTACCTTTTCAACCTAGACAACCTTTGGTTTCTGGTCCAACCCAGCAACCTGTCCAGCCTACAATTCAAACTCCTACACCTAGTTCTGTTCAACAGTCTGCGCCTAGTACACCTCAGACTCCACCTCAAACTGCTGCTACTGCTGCTGTGTCTGTCCAACCTATAACAACTATTTCTGGAGTATCTGTAACTCTGATTTCGGCTATCCCTGTATCCAGGAAAATCCCTCAAGTCTCTGTACCCCAGTCAGGGCCTTTCGTTCAGACTTCGGTTCAAATGCCTGGAGGACAAGCCGGTACAAGTACAGTTGTCACAAGTCAACCACAATTCACGTATCAACCATACCATGAATATCCTCAATTTGGTCCCGGTTCATAAAATCCAAATTATCAGTATCAACCGTACCCTGGCTACACTTATCAGCAGCCTCAACAACCCCAGTTTGGTCTGATTAATCCTAGTTTTCCAGGAGGTTACACGATTCCTAACACAAATCCAATTCCCAGTTATCCTGGGTATCCACCTCCTGTAACTTCTTTGGCTACTCAAGGTTTTCGTGACCCTAACCGTCAGTTACCATTTATTGCAACTTTGGATTTACCTGATTTGACGCGCCTTACGAATGATCCGATTTTCTATTATCCGTATTGGCCACCAATGCCGCATAAGTTGCCCAGTGATATATTGAAGTTTGAAGGTAAGTTAGGAGAGGATCCATCAAATCATGTCATGACTTATCACCTCTGGTGTGCATCTAATTCAATTATTGATGATTCGATTCGCTTACGTCTTTTCCAAAGAACTCTTATTGGTCTTGCAGCCAAATGGTACATTGAGTTACCACAAGGCTCGTTTCATAATTTTAGTCAGTTAGCAACTGCCTTCTTGACTCACTTTCAGTTGCCTGTCAAATACGACAATGGCATGGAATTATTAACTTCACTTAAGCAATCTACGTCTACATATATTTCTGATCATATTCATGAATGGCGACATAGAAGGCGTTTGGTGAAAGTTTATATTCCAGATCAAATTTTGGCAGAATGGTTTGTTAAATCATTGTTACCCAAGATCACTGAAGATGTAGCTAAGGCCGGTGTTGTTACTAAAGAGCAAGTGATTGCTCAAGCTCAGTACCTTGATCTCGTTTACACGCAGTCAGGTACTTTACACGAAAAAATCCCCAACCTTCCAAAACAAGGTCAGATAGCTACTGCTCCTTCAGGGTCTCATGCTGCTGATGGCATGATTGGTACAGTCAATACAAAAAGTAAGAAGAAATCTTCAAATAATTCTTCTCCTATTATAACCTTACCAGATTCCCCGAAAGGAGAATCTTCCCCCGAAATTTCTACCGACATTCACGTCGTAGAGACATCTACGGCTAAATCTAAATCCGGTGGTAAAAAGAAAGGGAAGGGTAAAAACAAGAAAAATTCGAAAGAGAAAACTGATAAAAATGAATCCAATGATGAAAAACGCAAGCCTCGTTACCCTTGTTACATTTGTGATGAGGATCACTTCACTAAGGGATGCCCACATTGTGCAGAGGTTGCAAAATTCGTCAAAGGTTCACAACAACCTGCTGTCTTGAAGGATCCTTTTCCAACTCAAGATAGCAAGATGGTTGGTTCCACTTTGACTGCTTCAGAAGAACCTATTTTGATGATGTCTCATGTAAGGATTGTGACGCGATCACAAGATTATGGTACTAAGAATCCTGTTGATGGGAAGGAAGCATAATCTTCTAATGCAAATACATTAACTACACCTCCTCATGTTTCTGGTCTGCTACAGATCGAGAAACAAAATCCATACTTAATAATCAAACTGCCTGCTAAAGGCGTTCTTCGTAAATCAGCTTTCAATCCACATGCGAGAGCTGCTCAGAATTACAACATTGTTGAAGACTTAGCTATTTCCCCTTCAGCAATGTCGGCTTTGGAAGTGCTGCAATCATGCCCAGCACAACGTAAATTGTTTTTGTCTGCTATAGGAGCTATAGATGTTCAGGATTCTAATCTTATAATATTTGATTTAGAAAATAGTACACCTCGTCTACCTCATCAAATGGCTTTCCAAATACCAGTGTTAGTAAAAAACAGACCGATCTATCGGACTGTGATTGATGAGGGGGCTTCAACATGTATTATGTCGATTCAGTGTTGGAAATCACTTAGTTCTCCTACACTTAACCAATCTCCGACGATTCTTAAGGCTTTTGATGGTCGAGGTTTTCACCCTTTTGGTATTTTGCAGGATTTACCCATAGGGGTCGAAGGTAAAACCGTAAATCTAGATGTGGAAGTGGTTGATGCCCCTCTAGATTACAACCTTCTTCTAGGTCGCAGTTGGTCTTATGCGATGACTGTTGTTGTTTCTTCGGTCTTTCGACTCATAAAATTTCCATATCAAGGAAATATCGTCACAATAGATCAGTTAACTTATTTCTCTTCCGACCCAGCCTCTACAAAAACAATCCAGCACGTTGGTAAAGCGACTATCCCTTATAAGGATGTTGGAGTAGGATTAGTTAAAGATTCTGGTTTACTAGGAACTTTTGCCTTTCCTCCTCCTAATGTATCGCCTGTCGTTGCAACTATTCACATGATTTCATCAAATACTATTATGTTTGATGATCCTTGGATCATACCTTCTGATTCCGAGTTAGATTCAATTGAGGGCATGATGCCTTTGAGTCCATTTGAACTTGCATACCAGGCCGTACAATCACTTTCCGACACCTCTTCAACTGGAATCGATCCAATGAATGGGATCTCTGAGGAATCACTTTCTATATCCAGTTCAGCCACAACGACATTTCCGGATGTTGTTCATACTGATGAGAAAATTCGTGAATTTTTTTCTGTTGATGATTTACCATGGGAAGATCTGCATCACCGATCTTCGTTTTTACCTGAACCAGATAATTTTGAAGATGATTTCACTTCAATTTTTAATGCTGAATATGTCAAAGAACCCCAGAATCCATTGCAAAATCCTGATTCTGAATTAAATTTGGAAAATATTTCTCAAACGGTTCCAATTGACATTTCAGTAAAACCAGGAATAATTGAAAACATTCATATAGGTGCTTGCTGTACTGAAGATGAAATTAAAGCTTATAAAGCCCTATTTCAAGAATTCCGTGATGTGTTTGCCTGGTCTTATGAAGAAATTCCAGGAATTGATCCGTCAATCGTCATACATGAAATCAAGACTTACCCGGATGCCAAACCTATTCGTCAACGTTTACGTCAAATACATCCTAGAAAAGCTGCTGCTATCAAAGCAGAAGTTGAAAAATTACTGCGTGCAGGTTTTATTTATCCAATTCCCTTGACGGATTGGGTATCAAATATTGTTCCTGTGACTAAAAAACAAGGAACGATACGAGTATGTATCGATTATAGGGATATTAATCGAGCTTGTCCCAAAGACAATTATCCAACTCCCTATATCGATCAGATAATCGATGATTGTGCCGGTAGCGAAATGTTTTCCTTTATGGATGGCTTTTCCGGGTATAATCAAATAAACATACTCCCTGCTGATCAGCCAAAAACAACTTTTATTTTTCCATGGGGGACATTTTCTTATCGCAAACTACCCTTTAGATTGAAGAACGTTGGAGCAACTTTTCAAAGGGCAATGTCTTATGCGTTTCATGACATTAAGCACATTGTGCAGCTGTATCTCGATGATTTACCTGCTCATTCATCACGCAGGGTCGACCATCTCACACACTTACGAGCTATCTTTATGAGATGTCGACATTATAAAATTAGGTTGAATCCACACAAATATGTTTTTTTGTGTAGAGTCGGGTCGTTTACTGGGCTTTGTTGTCTCGAAATCAAGCATTCGCGTCGATCCGTCAAAGGTCGAAGCTATTGTTAAATTACCTCCTCCTTCGACTTTACGCCAACTCCAAAGTTTGCAGGGGAAAGAAATTTTTTTACGTCGGTTCATTCCTAACTATGCCGAGCTTACAAAGGGTTTCACCCAGTTGTTGAAACAGAACATTTCATTCTTTTTGGGATGAGATCGTTGATCGATCTTTCGATGCACTTAAACACGCGTTGACCCATGCACCGTTATTGCATCCTCCCAACTACAACCAGGATTACATTTTGTATCTCGCTGCTTCTCATTCCACCATTGGGATGGTGTTAGTTCAGGAAGACGAACCTCATACTGAACATGTGATTTACTATCTTAGTCCGAATTTGCATCCGACCGAGATCAAGTATACACATGTGGAGAAATTGGCATTGGCAGCTGTCCAAGCTGTCCAAAGATTTAGGCACTACATCTTGTTACGTAAAACCACAGTCATTTCTGATTGCAACCCTATGATGTATATTTTAACCAAACAATTGCTAGGGGGCAAGTATTCCAAATGGATAGTTATCCTGAAGGAATTTGACTTGGAGTTTGAGAAATCCAAGGCAAAGAAATCTTTGGTATTTGCGGAACTGATGTGTGATTTTTCCCTCTACTGATACTGAAACTGTGGCAGAAGAGCCCATTGCGGATGAATCTCTGTTTCTTATCAGTACTCTCGATCCATGGTATGGAGATATTATTGTTTATCTCCAAACCCAATCTTTTCGGCTCGAATTTTCATAATCTCAGCGACGGAAAATACGCTTCCAATCCCAACAGTATAATATCATTGGTGATACACTCTATCGTCGTGGAGCAGATTCTGTTTTCAGACGCTGTCTTGTTCATGAAGAAGCTGAAAAGGTATTAAATGACTACCATTCTAGAGCATGTGGCGGTCATATGTTTGGGTATGCCATAGCCCAAAAGATATTGCGCGCTGGCTATTTCTGGCCATTGTTATTCAAAGATTGTATTTATGCAGTCCGGAAATGCCACAATTGTCAACTTTTTTATCGTAAAATGCGCGCGCCACCAGCTCCTCTTCATCCCATAATTGTTGTTGGTCCTTTTGCGAAATGGGGTATCGATTTTATTACATGTAACCCTCACTTGGCCGGGGGGCATGCATATATTATCTTAGCAGCGGATTATTTTACTAAATGGGCCGAGGCGATGCCTACATTTTCAGCTGATGGCAAGACTGCTGCAACTTTCGTATTTAATCACATAATTTCTAGGTTCGGTGTTCCTCAAGCCATTATTACAGATCATGGAAGTCATTTTCGAAATGTCATGATGACTGAACTGACAGATCAACTTGGCCTGTGCCACGATAGTTCCACTCCATATTATCCACAAGCCAATGGTCTGGTTGAAGCCATAAATAAAGTTTTAGTCACCATGATTAGACGAATTATTGGTATTCACAAAACGAATTGGCATTCCATGTTATTTTCAGCACTTTGGGCATATCAAACCTCAGTAAAAACATCAACTGGTTTCACTCCCTTTCAACTCGTTTACGGTTTGGAAGTTGTGTTGCCGATTGAATGCGAAATTTCGTCACTGAAATTAGCCATAGAATTACTCCTAGCTACGTCTGAGGAGGAGAAACGTTTCCTATACTTAGCTTAGCTGGATGAGAATCGATGAAATGTCGTAATAGAAAATGAGGCTCATGTTAAACGAATAAAAGCTCAGTATGATAGAAGTGTTACCCCTCGAAATTTTTCAGAAGGAGACCTAGTCTTAGTTTATGATCAAGCCAACGATAAGCTAGGAGCTGGGAAATTCGTGCCCATGTGGCATGGCCCTTTCATTGTCAAACGAAAGCTAGCTAAAGGGGCCTATGAGCTGATAGATTTTGATGGTGTCCCTTTAGATAAACCCAGAAATGGACTTTATCTGAAGCGATACTATGCTTAACTTGGTATGGAGATTTTTTATTAGATTAGATTTCTTTACTGTTGGTGTGTTTTAGATTAGAAAAGTGTGCTTAGTTTAGAAGTGTGTTTTTATCACTATTCCTGCTTATCTGAGTTTTACTCCTGATATTGCAGATGTCGACATCTCTTCAAACCTACATTGGTTTTGCTGATGGTGCTTGTCGTAGTACACGAAACATTTCTTCCGCAGCTTGGGTTATCTATTCACCCTCTGACGAGTTAGTATCCATGCATGGGGTAAGCCTTGGTCAAACAACGAATAACATTGCAGAGTATAGTGCAGTGATTGAGTTATTATCTGAATCCATATCATTTGGAATTCAGAGTTTGATTGTTAGGTTGGATTCTGAACTTGTTGTATTACAGCTTAACAGGGTTTATGCCATTAGAAATCTGGTGTTATTACGGTTATTTTTAAGAGTTCGTCTCTTGGAACGTGAATTTGACTACATTGAATGTCAACATATTCCAAGACATTTAAATACATTATCAGACGCAGTTGCTTCTAGTATGATAAATCGACATTTGCAATGATCAAAAAACAGTAAAACAAAACAACATTCATAACATGAACACAGATAGCCAGTAAATAGTGATATATCATAGTATAGAAGTGTTTTCAAAAAATATACATCGTCTTCGATCATAGGTTGGAAACGCCTTATGATCAGCAAAATAGTAACACAAAAGGTCAAAAATATGAGTCTACAACACGATCATCCCATCACTGATGGTGATCACGATAAGAAACCACTGCCCGAGCCACCCTGCACAGGAACCTCCTAAAAGGTCCTGGAACACCAATCACGTATCTCTGCAATCTGAGTGGAATGTCATCTATGTCTGTCTCCGGAATATCTAGAGTCAAACGCTCTAGATGATGCTCTAAATCAGTCAAGATTTTTGCTGATTGGCCTACTGGGGCTGGTGCGGCTGCAATTGGTTGTCTTCTTTCATAAGGCTGGAGATGGGCTGGTCGCCGTGGGCCCACATCTGTATTCAAAAAAAATTTGGTTACTAATTGACAAGACGATCAAAAATAAAAAAAATTAGAATTTAAAATTCGTTGAAAATGGTTTTACCTGATTCATCCCACTGTTCCCCTACTTGGAGACTCATCTCTCAATCGCCGCAAGAATCTATCCCGGCGTATGGAAAGTCCTCTATGACAAAAATTTGGCGGTCCAGCCAACGAAAATATGAAGAAGGAAATCGAACAATCTCAGCGCCCTCAATACCATGACGGGCCATCAGTGCGACCCAACGAACCATCCTAGGTTCTCGAAGACGACCGGCATCAACAGGAATACTCTGTGGAGCTAGCATAGGGATCCTCTCTAGAGCAAAGGTGACAACTATGGATCCATATCCAAAGTTATTTAGTTTTCCATTCTTCGCTCTAGTTAGTTGGCCTTTTATATTAGCCAACACAGCTTCGCACCCGTTGAAAATGGTGCCGCGAAAACAATCCACATCAATGCGCATTTGGGAACCGGTAGCCACATGCAGTGCGACACTCCCACACAGTCCGGTAACAGTAAATGCAATCAATTTCAGCTCGGGACGGATCATAGTTTTTATATCAATCCGTTTGTCCCTAGGGTCTGCTTCATCATTACAGAACTCTTGTTGAAGGCTAGCGACAGTTTGGCCACCTGGCCTAGTCCCAAACAAGGAAAGTTGTTCGCCCCTCTTGGACAAACCAGTCAGAAAATAAATATCCTCCAGCTCGATTTCGAGCTGGTGGCCGCCGATAATGAAACACTGGTCCTGCATGTTCCACCTGTTTACTAGCCATGTTAGGAGTTCTACGTGTGCCCTCCTGCCTTGGATGGCCCAAAATTTATACAAACCGCATGCTCTTAATGCTTGAATTGTGGGAAAATGGAGCATTGCGGCTTCGTCCATGTCCTCATGTTCACGTTCTCTCCAAATCAACATCTTGTTAATCCTACAATGCATAAAAAGATAGATTAGAACGATCTAATTTGAAAATTTTTGGGCGGAAAAAGAGAAATTTGATTTTTAAATTCAAATGCGCGGGGACCACACTTTACCTTTATACACAGTGCGTAGGAACGCACGTGCTTTGTGGGGAAAGTGCGGACCCACGACTTTTTTTCTTTGTAAAAAAAGTCGGGGTCCGCAGGTACCATGTGTGTCACCTGCGGACCCCCGCGGGCGATTTTCAAACTATTTTTCTCCCTTAAAAATAAAATCTAAAGCCTAGAAACGAATTGTAAATGGATGAAATGCAAGATTAGGAGGTCGTGGATTACCTGGGACTGACGGTTCTCGATTTCGACGGACAGATTTTCTACAATCTTCACAGGAACTTTTTTACCCAAAAGCTTTTGCTTTTCACTCTGAACTTGAACGGTAAAAATGAAATTGAAAAAGTCCTTTTTATAAGTTTTTTCGAATAGATGAATTTTTAATTTGTTTATTTTTCACTTTAAAAGGGTATTTTTGAAGCATTTTTACTCATCTTAAACAGGTATGTGTAATGTTTCAAGTTTTTGTGCAGAAATTGGATTTTTCAGGAGAATTGATCATTTTCAACAAAGAGCATACTTTTATCACTTTTTCGGACTCTCTTAAAAATTCACGAAAAAGCGAAACATTGGAGTCTTCTTTTAAGCCCTTTTCAGACTCTCTAAACATGAAAATATTGTCGAGTACTTGATTGTTCGAACTCGTTAAAGTAAATGAATAATCTTCCCTTCAGTATAAGTTTACCCCTTTTACGGACTGAAATGGACTACTTACGAAAAAGGTATACGTTGACTAAATATGGTCAATAGAGTTCTCTCCCACATTATTTTATCCTTTTTCGGGCTTGAGGGACTAAATTTATGAAAAAGTACACCCATGGAGTTTTCTTAAGTTTTTTCTTCTGACTCCCTAAAATTGAAAAACACCGAGTTTCTCCTATACCGGACTCGTTAAAATTTAACGGTAAAGGACCTGTTCAATTTCAAAACAGGAACGAACCACTCCTTCTTAGGGTTTGAATCTTAAACTAAGTTGGACTCATCCGAAGGATGAGCTTATAAACAAGCAAATGTTATCCTCCTCAAGCTTGTCAAAAATAAAGAGGTACTTGCCAGAAATGGTGGGGGAAAAAAGAGAAAAATGACTTATTTGTTGTATTTTGATTTTTCGAAAATCCAGTTAACCACTCTTGAACACGACACTTTTTGTTCACCTGGGTTGGGAAATCCTTTTCCTAACATTTAATCAAACCTCATTTGAAAGTCTTCATCCGACTCCTGGGTATTAGCTTTGGGTCAACTGTCACCAAGCCATCTGCAGTGTCGTTATGTGTTCAAGAGGACAGTTCAAATAAACTTCATCTGCAAAATATCTGTCATCCATTTTGACCATTCCTGAGTCAGTCCTTGCCAATATATTTTGAAAACTTGATCTATGATTTCGTTTTGTAGGCTTGCCTATGACAGATCACTTTCTATCGACGACAACTCATTATCTAGGAAGTTGATCTAGAAATCATCAATACCTTGAAATCTGCATGCCTTAATGGCAAGTTTCTTGCCTTCGATGACAGGTTGCATCATTGAACTTCGATCGAATGATTCCGTGACATGTTTGACTTCAGCTCATTCATTCACATTTCATGGATTGTACTGGGTACTTTGAGAGCCATTGACATTACTGGTGGTTACTCTCACACTTGTTAACAATTTACATCATTGACTGGTAATCAAGTGGTTTCTACCATGTTCGACTTCGACACATTTATTCACATGGATAGAATCGTACTAGTTCGAGATGTAGAAATCAAGACCCTGGATCTAGTTTCTACCATCCAGGCTACGAGGAATTTTGTTATCTTACAGTAGACTATTTACAAACATATGGCTGCATCCATACTGTGTCTACAAATTTCTATACTGTGATGTACTCAAAATCATTCATGTATCAGAAGAGTTTGAATTAGTTAGTTTTGATCTGAGTATGGGAATGCCTACCTCAGCGATGATATATATATATATATATATTGCATTGAATGTTTTTACAGGTTCCGACTGGGGTGACCATAAAATGATCCTTGAAATGATAAAGTACTGCACTTTTCATATATAACAGACTTCAGCATCATCTATTCCAGACTTTGCACTTTAGGGGGCAATATGTTACACTAAAAATTGCATCCTGACATTCTGCTATGTGTATGAGCTCATTATAACTCATATTTCTCCCTTTTCAAGTCTAAACATATTAGCTCCTCATGTCAAGCCTTGAAAATCAGAAAAAGTTCCTAAAAGTCTCCTAAACTTTGGTATCGCACTTTCTGGCTATCTTGCCTGCAGTCCCGCACCCAATGTTCAGCTATCCTGCGTACCTGAACGCACTTTATCTTTGTTATAGGTGTGGACCCCTGTAAAGATTAAAAAGGCGCAAGTAAATTCCAAAAATCTCAATTAAAGTAAAATCTGGAAGCTTCTAGAATGGATTTTGCAGTGGCAGAACTGCTCTTGTGAGGTGCATGAATCCCTTACCTTATGGAGCTAACCCCTTGATGTGAGGAGCTTATCCCTTTGAAGGAGGATTCTATCCCTTCATACTTGGAACAGAAAACCTCTTCTTTTCTACTATAAAAAGAGGCAATGGGTAGCCTCAAAGGGAGTTGAAGCTTTAGAATATTTGAAGTTAAGTGCTGTTGAGATTCAGACTCAATTGATTAAGACTTTTGTGAGGAGAGATTACATACCTCTATTAGTCTTGGTTGGAGGAGTGCAAAGCTTATCAAAGTAAAGGAGATTCCTGCTTCGGACCCCGGAAATTCATGTGCAACATCAAGGCTCAGGTTGTAAGGATTTTCTTCTTTTGAAATTAATACAAATATACTCATTTTTCTCAATAAGCTTTCAATCAATGGTTTATTTCATAGATTCCTTGATCACTATGATAAGAATGGTTTATGATGATTTCTATACAGGTGCTATGTAATATTTTTCTTGTTTTTGACTGCAGGTTTATGAGGAAAACTCCTTCAAGCGCGCAAGGGACAACAACGGCTTCAAACAAGCACTGGACAAACGGTAAGTCCTTAACACCTCTATAGAGCTTTTCATAGATTGTATATGCTTAGAGAAAGATTAGTCTATTTGGCTGTTTTTTGCTAGATACTTTTAGTACTAGGGAGATCAGTCTTGTCCGCAAGACGGATTAATCCTCCAACACCACCCCTGGTCAAGGGACAGTGCGTCACAAGTGCATCTGGCCTTCAATTCCAATGCACTGCAACACACCTTTCGACATTCAAGGGTGTGTTTCCCTATGTGAAAAATAAATTTACCATAAGGGGCCCAAATCCCTAAAAAATTACAATGAAATGAAACAAAAAGACTACTAAAGGAAAGAGGAGGTTTATAGCTCCAACCTGGATCAACAGTGAGGAAAACCGTCCACAGAATCGATCGCAATCAACAGCTAAAGTTCGGGGAAAAAACAGGTTCACAACTCCAAAAAGAAAATGGTAAAAATGAATAGTAAAACTCTTTTAATTAGTCATTTGATTATTTTAAAGTCATATTTATTGTTGTAACTATGGTTTTTATTCATTTTTCATCATGAAACAGGTATTTTTAATCCATTTTATGTTGTTTTGAACATGTTTACAGCTGACATAGCAGATTAGTCGTGCAAACTTATCCGAAAATGATTTTACCACAAAGCATACTTTTATCCTTATTTTTCGAGCTTTTATAAAAATGAAAAAGGACTTGAAGTGCAATTTTATCTCTTTTTTGAGCTTCGATAACCTCAAAAAATGAACCCCTAGAGTCTTCTTTTATCTCTTTTCAGAACTACCTCCAATTGTAACACCAATGCAAATCCTTTGGAAAGAGACTCAATCGGCTCCAGAGGAAGAACTTCATAAAATTTCTCAATTTGCAAGTGCTTATGCAGATGCAACTATTCATAAAGAAGAAAAAATTAAATCAATAATCAGAGAAAATGACCAAGAAATTTCTCAGATGGAGCAATTTTTCTTGAATGAAAAGAAAAATATTGAGCAAGAGCTACAATTAAATATCACTACTCTTCGGCAAGAGTTTGAGGGTCTTAAATTCAAACTCGGGAGTGAGCTTAACGAAAAGGATCAAATGTATCATTAGTTATAGCAGAGAATTGAAAAGTCCCGGGAAAATCCCAAAAGCAATGCAGTCAAGAAGGAAGCAACAGAGTTGGATACATTATTGTCAAAGCAAAAAGCAGCTTTCTATCACAAGCTAAACCAAGTTCAAGAGCTAGTTAAAACCAGTGATCAGTTAGTCACCCAGATATCTGATCTGAGGACTTATTATGATGATATTGATGATAAAGTTTCTAAATATATAGATTGGTAGGACACTACACAGGGTAGAGCGGTCGATCTCCCTCATCTTGAAGAATCAATCAAAGACATAGTATTTGGAGACTGGGACATCAAAATGAAAAGTGTTGAATTAGCTATTATTATAGCTAAGAATCTATCTTCCAGCATTTCTGAATACATAAAAGATTCTCTTTTTCAAGCCAGCCTAATTCAGTATTCTCCACAAGACACTTTTCCACATATCAAATTTCTAAGGCAATCTTGGAAAGAAACATCTAGAAGAAAATATCTTGAAATTCAAATTCCGACAAAATCAAACATCGAAAGCTACTGGTACTTGTTGATTAAACTGCATAGCCAATGGCTAATGTTGAAGTGTCTCTCCAATGTAACATATCAACTTCTTCCAACATTGAAGGATGTAGTATTCACATGGCAGATGCGAATGCAACCAACACCCCCCCCCCCAAACTCGAACATATGGTGAAAGCATGCCAGCTCAAGGATCAGTTAGAGAATGAATCTAGGAAATAGTCATGAGACTGTTCCAAATGATGCAATTTATTTTCCTAGTTTTTAGTTATATAGTTGTAGAGTAATAGTTTTAGAGACTTGTTTCACAAGTATTCTATTTTTGTAATACATGCATTTAGAAAGGGGTCCAGAATTTTGAGAAGACTGATTTTGGAACTTGCACTATTGTTGGAACATAATTTATCTAATTGGAAATCTAAACCCTGATGCTATCTTTTTCAGATCTAAAGCTATGATGCAGCGGGTACTATTTTTTGTGTATTAATTGCTTTATGTTTCTTAGATTTATAGCAAACTTATTTATGTATACTTGTTTCATTTTGATAAGCATTGAATTGATATATGTTCTTATTACTATTGATATAATATATTGAACGATATGATGTTAGATGTGAAACTAAGAATTCTTTTATGTGATTGATTGTTTTCATCAACTAAATCAATTAAATTGGTTTATTTTCTTACATGCTCTTATATTCATTAAGTATGCAATGATCTATATTGTTTCATGCTTGTGAAATCTTTTTCTATAATCATATAAAAGAGTCTAATCCCGAGAAGAAGTTAGATTTAATTTATGTTATCATTATAAATCAATCATCCCACTTGTGTTGATTCTATTCCCTTTTGTTATTTATATAAACTCTTTTTAGACAGGAAACTGGTCCCTATATCCCCAGTCAGACCCACTATTTCAATAGAAAAGGAGTTTCTTTAAGCTCTCGACCGAGTGGAATCCCCAATGTTGAGGCAACCACCTTCCAGCCTTCAAAAATTTTGGCGCTAGAAGGAGGGCCATCCAACTATGTATGGCATATAAGGAAAAAGCTCAATCAAAAATCCATCATAAGAGTCAATCCCCCTCCAAAATGCCTACAGCTTTTAGATCTCATTCATTATCTCCAAGTCAGAAGTCTAAAGTTGTAGAACCACCTTTTTCATCTCTTGAAGTATTACCTCGCATACATTCTTCGGATTGTTTCTTGAATCTTCTGAAGTTCAGTCTTTGATTGAGAGATTGGAAAAAAAAACCATATGTCCAGATAAACATGTTAATCCTGAAAATTCCAAAGAAAGTGTTACTTCCCTATTTAGAGGTATTGGTGTATTAACCCATTCACAAAGTGAAAAACTTGGGATAACTCCTTTCGAGTTTCCTATTCATTCACATCGCAAAAAATCTACTACGTCAGCATCTCAATCAAATATTAGTATTATCACACCATCTTCACCTCCATTTACTTCTACATTCTTCTCTTCTCATCCCATACATTCTTACATATCCATTTCTACTCAAACAATTAGTTCTGCTATAAGTAGTACTAGTCCAGTAGGAAGTTCTTCTCCATCCACATCCACTTATGGACCTGCTATTTCATTCTCACAAACAATAGGGAAAGTAATGGCTAACTTACCATGGACTAATCCTGGCGTTGTTCAAGTGGAAAATATAAATCCTATCCCAGTGCATCCTGAAAAATGGCTACCTAAATATAACCCTGATGATGGTCTTCCCGCTAAAGAACATCTCAATAATTTTATGTTAGCCATGAATCTCAATGGTGTTGTACATGAAGATGTTGTAGTTAGATTGTTTCCATATACCTTCCAGGGATCTGCAGGATCCTGTTACTTTTCTCTCCCATCATGGTCTATAGGAGATTGGGATACCTTCCAAGAACGATTTCTTTCCAAATTTGGTGATTATAGGATAATTGCATCATTGATCAATGATCTTTCTAATATAAAAGCTAATCCAAAGGAAAATGTCAAATACTTCAACTCCAGATTTAAAAATTTATTGAATAAAATCTCAGCCACCTCTAAGCCTAGAGTGGATGTACAAATAAAGTGGTACATATTCTCCCTCCCCTCTAATATAGAAATTTTTGTAGATAGAGCCGATAAGGCTACCCTTGTAGAAAACATGAAAGAAGTGTTGTGTGTAGAAAAAAGAATTGTTTCTTTAGAAAATAAGATGGAGGTAGAAGATAAAATAGCCAAAAAGGTAAAATTCAAAGACAAATGAAAGAAGAAACTCCTAAATATGCTTTTGATCTTAAAGGATCGAAAAAGGTTCTCAAAACTATGTCCAACGATATGGTCAAAATTAAGAAGCAGGTTTTTGAAACCTCTTCCAAAAACCCCTTTAGATCATTTAGGGAAAATCAATCGTTTATATCTTAGCCTCCAAATTTTATTTCTAATGCAGAATCTAACCAAGAAGAAGAAGAAGAGGAAACAACAGCTTCTGCCGATGAATCCCAAGAAGAAGAAGTGGTTGAATTAGATGGATTATGGGATTTCGTTTTACCTTCCTCTGATGAAGAATCAGAAATCGAAGCCATGCTAGTTAGCACAAAAAGTAAAAATTACGTATAACCTACACAAATAACACAGAAACAGAAAACTCCAACTTCTATTGCTAAAGAAAAACCTGTTAACAAAAACCCTCCAGTCAAATCTGTTGGGTCATGGAAAAGGTATGTTTTATCTCCATATTAGTTTGATTTATCATTGACTTTCTTGTACTTATCTTCATTTTTGGAATAAATATAGAAGGAAATATTGTGAAAAATGGACAAGACCAATCATCCACAAATTGTGCGATTATGGCATGAAAACTAACTTCTGCTTGCTTTTTTAGTGCAGAAATCCCAATGGGACAACTATTATTCAAACGATCGGACAACAGCGGCCAAGAAAGGAAAAGAAGACCATGTCTTGCTCACACAGGCCAGCGGAAGACTAGGAGGATAGATTTTATTTTATAAAGAAATATAATTGACAGTTGTGAAATCCTTAGGATCTCCTGATCCTGAGGATTCGCTCTCATCTGTTTGTTTTCATTTTAGATTATATAAAGCCGATAGGTGAAATAGAACGGGACATTTTAACCCGGAAGTTGTAATTTATATTTTGACAAGTATTCTTGAGATAGAGTAATTACATTGTGGTGATGTTGTATCGTTATTATTGAATTCAATGAAAAAGAAAAATTTTCCTTCATAATCGCATTCTGAGTATCTTTCGGCGGTGACTTCTGGGGATCTTGGGCCTAGTCACTAGGATATCTATTGCTTCTCTTGTGTCATATGCATTTCTTTTCCTTTTTGTAATTATTCATTTCTGTGATTTCTTATATCTCATAGAATTACGGTTAATTCAACTATTGTTAATATATATCTTTATGATTTTCTTTTACTGTGAGATAACTTTCAGTTGTTGTCACTTTTATGCTTGTGTGTTATTCCTTAATGAGTTTACTAGATTAGTTTAAGCATTGTAATTTATTTTTGTTTCTTTTCAGTAATGTTATTGGGAATCCGTAGTAATCAATTGTTGTCATTTTCAGATTAGAAGTGTGAATGTTGGTTTTTTGTTCATTTTTTTGATCTTTCCTTTCAGTAGATGATTGTTAAAGTAGTAATTCTTCGAGTGTGATTCTTGTAATTCGTAAGTTTGATTTAGTTTCTCTATAAATTAATTGAGCTTAGATTAAGATTCATAGTTTGTAATTTCTTTAAGGTTTGATTTTGATTTAACTTTGAGAATTAGAAAAGAAGTTATTACAACGATTTAGCACCAATTCATTTTGCACACATAGTGCCAACACTCTTGAAACAAATAGACAAATCCCTGGTTGATGATTAATGTAGGCATTAGGATTGATTTTCATAAGTCACCTTTTTGCACCAACATTTTGGCGTCGTTGTTGGGGAGAATGTTAAAGATTGATTTCCTTTTTTTTAAATTAGATTTTATTGTTGTGAAGGATTTGGGTATTGAAAACAAGAGGTAAGAACCTGCTTACCCACAAGTAAAATGCTTTCTCAAAGCCATATTTCCAGCAGATTTGCATAGAGTAGATAGAAATAGATGTTTTTTATGAATGACTAGGAAGAAAAAAGTAGGAATAGATTCAAACCCACCTCCCAAATCCACCAAACCCAAGGGGTCTGTGACCCTTGGAAGATCAACATTTATAGATGAAATCATAAGAAAAGTAGAATCTCAAGCGTCAGTAGGACCTCCGATCACATCCGGAAAACGCTTTATTGTAATCCCTCAAGCAACAGGCTCACCATGTACATCTCACGCAAAGATCCATAGAAAAACCAAAGGGTCTGAACAGAGCTTTCATGATACAAAAAAATTTCATTTTGACCCTACACAAGAGGGAAATTTGTGCAATATGCAAGAAGGAGAGGGAGAAACCAGTGGTGCTATGGGAGAAAATATACAGTCACCAGAACCTGAATCCCCTAAGATCTTGGTTGAAGAAAGGATACATGATATCCCAGATCAAGGCAGTGTTGTAAGACCCCTTTAAAATCTATCTACCAGTCCTGCCCAAATCAACTTTCCAAACCAAGAGATTCTTGAAGGTTATTGGCACATATTTGATCATATGGAACAAAATCAACCCAAGGGACAAACATCGACGTTGGAATATTCCATCGTCGACCCAGTTGCTAATGCTCCTATGAAATCCATTCCTTTGCAAAACATCCCTACTTTCCATGGTTTAACCTTAGAAGATCTTGATGCTTTCCTATGTGAATTTGATGTTTTATGTGGGGGTATAATTATACCACAGATCCCCAAAAGCTAAAATTGTTCCCTTCTACATTAGCAGTAGCGGCGGTGCGATGGTTTATGGGGCTCGGTGGGGGAACTATTAACTCCTGGGATCAAATGAAAACATTTTTTCTCACTAAATACCAAGATTACTATAGAACTAGAGACCTAAAAGATGAAATATTTAACATGACTGCAAAATATAATGAAACTTTAGAATAATATGTTGAACGATTTCAATATAATTTACAACGGTCTCCTTATGTTGTATTATCTAAAGATGTTTTAAAAGTAACTATGATAAAAGGAATGAAGGATGAATGGATAGAAAAATTAAATATAATTGGGAAGGGAGATATTTATCAAGAAAATTATGATGGCATTATTCAGCTGTGTATCAAGTTCTCTCGAGGCAGTACGCATGTCAGACCAACTGGACGAGATGCTACCACCAGAAATAACAAAGATGTTGACGGTAGCATAACTCGGATAGAAATCAGTAATCTCCTAGAATATTTCAAAACCGATATCCTGGGCACCCACGCAACACTGTTGGACATCCTGCAAGACAAACAAAAACAATCTATTGCAGAACAGAATTCAGTTGTTTTCTTCCCACGATGCCGAAAGAAACACAGTCAGAGGGAATTCCCACTGGACACGATCCAGACCTATGCCATCTACACTAAGGACCATGCCATAGAGAAGTGTCCATCACTTCCAGGATTAAAGGAATTTTTTAAAGAATTAGAAGAAGAGACGGAACCAATATACTTGATGGGCCAACATCGACAGTGGCAAGCCCAACCCACGGGTATGTCACCAGATCCTTCTTTTTTATTTTCTTCTACATCATTTACTTAGAAACAAAATTCTGGAACAGCATGGTAATGCCAATCACCTTTCTCCACTTGGAAATCCCAATCATTTCCTATGTCACCCTGGCCAAGCCAACATTTTCCAAATGTTGGTTGGCCAAATTCTACCCTTTTTCACAAAACAATCCAACCCATCCCAGTGGGTTGCCTCCATGTCACAAAATCTGAACTGGTCTTCAAATTGGCAACGACCCTTGGGAATAACTAATCCACCTATGGGGATGGGTCCTCAACCTTAGCTGAATTTACCAGCTCTGTATCCTTTGCAACAAAATCTTCAACCTCTTATGTGCCCACAACTGCCAGCCCAACTGAATCCAAATCCCAATAACAGACTGGTTCAGCTAATATAGATTGTTGAAAATTCATATCCTGAAATAAAACCGATGGAATACAATGAACTTAGGCTAAGATCAGGACACATCATCACCCCCGAGGAAAATAAAAATCAACAACAAGATGAGATAGAAGCACCTGTCATAATTGAATCATCTACTGCGACACATATAGAAATAAAACAGGGAGAAGACACAGTCGAGCAGCAAAATCCTGAAAAAATTATCATCACTTCTCCTCTGTTCCATAAAAGATTAATAATACCTAAAAAAAATTATTTTCCAAACTTTGATCTTGTAAGGAAACTTAAAAAAATTTGTATTAAAATTCCTCTCCTCCAGGCTACCCAATACATTCCCATTTACACTAAAATGATTAAATAATTATGTGTGAAAAACCTTGTGAAGAAAACAAAAGTTTCACCAATTTTCCATGTCGTCTAAACCTTTTCTGATATACTTTTAGGCAGGGAAACACCAGTAAACTGCGAATATCCAGGGAGTCCCATAGTCATAGTTTAGATATATGGCCGCTCTTTTCCAAACACACTAGTTTATTTACGTACAGCCATTAACATTATCATGACAAAAACCTGTGAAACACTTGGTATCACAGCTCTAGAACCAACCACTACCTTGCTAGAACTTGTTGATCGTTTAGTCATTAAACCAGAAGGAACCTTACAAGATATCATGGTTTCTGTTGACTCATGGGAATACCCAGTTTATTTTCTAGTTATTAACCCAAAAAGTCAATTAGATGGACACCCTTTAATTTTGGGACGACCTTGGTTAGAAACAATTGATGCTTACATAGGCTGTCGTACTAGTAGCATGACGATTACAAAGGGGAACACTATAAAAAAACTTGTTTTATATCCCCCTGCTAAGCCAAGTCTACCCACCCTGAAAACTCATAAATATCCACCTGCATACCTGGAAGAAAACATTCGTTTACCTCTTATAGTAGAAGAAGTGCTTAAGTTCAAGAATCACACTGAAGATGATGCAATTAATAATTTTATAATCAATCAACTACTGAGAACAATGTGCAGTGTAAAATGTTGAAAGAAATTCTTGACAATGAAGCCCAGGAAGACCCTTTAAAAGATGTCGATGACCAGCATATACCTACAATTTTTTTTCATAATAGCAGGCCTGTCGAGATTAAACTGCGCAAGATTTTGAACATCAATGACAATCTAGATAGCGACCAACAGCAGAAGCTCATTCAAATTCTACAAAAATATAAAGGGGCTTTTGCTTGGGATTACCCGGACATGAAGGGCATAGATCCCCAATTGTGTACACATCACATCTACACCAAAAAGGATGCCCACCCTATCCAACAACCTCAACGAAGATTAAATCCACACCTTGAGGACATCGTAAAAGAGGAATTATAGAAGTTGTTGGACAAAAATTTTATTTATCCTATTTCAAATAGTAAGTGGGTCTCTCTGCTGGTGGTTGTTCCCAAAAAGAATGGGAAGTGGCGAATCTGTGTGGATTACAGGGAATTGAACAAAGCCACACAGAAATACCACTTCCCTCTTCCATTGATTTATCAAGTCCTCGATACATTAGCAGGGAAGCGATTCTTTTATTTTCTTGATGGCTTCAGCGGCTATAATTAGATCCAAATTTCCCCTGAAGACCAAGACAAAACTACCTTTACATGCCCATGGGGTACGTTTTCTTATAGTGTTACCTTTCAGTTTATGCAATGCCCTAGCTACATTTCAGAGGGCCATATTTAGTATTAAATGATGGACTTCAAGTCTACATGGATGACTTCACCCCATATGGGGACGATTTTGACCAAGCTCTACAAACTTTAGAGAAATTTTTGGAATGATGCATTGCTATCAGGTTGTGTTTAAGTAATGAAAAATTTCACATGATGATGACAGAAGGCATAATCCTAGGACACTACATCTTTGTGTCTAGAATACAGGTAGACCCAGCGAAAATAGAGGTAATTCTTTTACTACCTACACCTTGCACTCGGACAGAGGTACGTAGTTTCCTTGGATATGCAGGGTACTATCGTAGATTCATAAAAAAAAATTCATGGATTTTTTCTCCTTTTAATGCTTTAACAAAAAATTTTGAATTTAGTTGGTTTGATAAATGTGACATTGCTTTTACAGATTTGAAGAAACTAGTCTCAACTGCTCCAATATTGCATGGACCCAATTGGGAGTTTCCTTTTCATATCTCCACGGATGCATCGGATAAAACAATAGGCTCTATACTCGGGCAAGAGGAGGACAAAAATCCTTACACTATATACTATATCAACAAAAATCTTACTTTTGTTGAACTCAATTATACAGTAACAGAAAAGGTATTTTTTGCTATCATTTATGCCATAAATAAATTTAGGCATTATATAACAGGCTATCAAATTTTTCTATACACTGTTCACTCTACCATTAGATATTTAGCCCATAAACCAATCAATAATGGGTGAGTGACTCATGGTTTTTACTTTTGCAGGAGTTTGATATTACAATTAAGGACCGACCAAGGAAGGAAAACCTAGTAGTAGGTTTTTTGTCACAGGTTCCTAAGACAAATGATCTGCTGGTTGTGGATGATCAGTTCCCATATGAACATCTTTTTTCTGTAGCAGTTAAAGCACCATGGTACGCATATTTCACAAATTATTTGGCAGTAGGAAAATTCCCAGGCATTTAACAGCAAAGGAAAGGAAGCAGATTGTGTTAGTGTCAGTATTTGCATCCTGCCATCAATGATAAAAAATTCTCTTTTCATAACATATTAGGGTATCATTTAGAAATTTTCATCATTCCATTAGGTTTTCATTCAAAAATTTAGTCACTGATGGTATCCCTAGCCCAAAAACATCACCCTTCCTTACTATTTGATTATTTGCTGGCATGATTTCATACCTTGTTGAATGTACATCAATCACAAGGTTTAAGTCATCATGTCATCATATCAGTCATGTCATCATGAAAACAATTCAGTCAAGGTTCCATTAGGTTTTATGGTTTTCAAGGTCCATCAAAATACCATATGCATGCATAAAATACCAGCAAGTAAGAGAGTGACAATAAATACATTTTACTATGTAAATTTGATTTCAATTCAAATATGTAATTTTATGTTTTTCAATATGTAATAAGTTCTTATGGTTCCAATGTGGTTACATACTCAAGGTTCCATCAGCCAAATTATTCAAAGTTCCAAAAGGCATCAGTGTTCCTAAACACTTCCCATCACTCTTATCCCTCAAAATCATCATTTTCCACAAGCACTAAACCCTAATTTCCTCTCCTGTCGAGCTAGGGTTTTCTATGGAATCGAAGACATTTGAGTAGAGGAGGCATAAGGGAGGTCATATCAGCAAGTATGAGGCCATTCCAACTCATAAAAATCATGTTTCCATCATTTTTCAAGAAGTCATTTGCCACACATAGGGCTAGTTTTTCTTCAAAGTGTGTTTCCAAAAAAAAAAAGATGAATTTTACAAAAGTGTAAGAGGTTTTTTTCCATAATAGGCAAAGGAACAAAAATCTCCTTCATTTTTTACACAGGTGTTATTTTTTGGTAGGAATGCTAAAAATATGGTTTCTACAGGAGAGTTGCTACACTTATGGAGTGACCTTGGGAAAATCAATTTTTCTCCTAGATGGATTGTCCCAATTATTTTATTGATTAGTAAAATGATAACTAGATAGAGAGATATTTCCAATGAGATATCATGGGCTCAATTTGGATTTGAGGAAGGCCTCCAAAAGTTTCCTGCAAGAGCACACTCCATTTTTTCACCCCCATTCTGCACTTTTTGACCAGTCTTGGGATAATTGATTTTTGAGGAGCTATATTTTATCATTTTCAGTGCTTGATAGGTCCATTATATATCCAATAGATAGATATTTCCAACTAGCTATCATGAGATCAATTTGGACACCAGGAAGGCATCCAAAAGTTTCCTGCAAGGTAGCAATGTGTTTATGGAGGGTGGCATTGCGCTTTCAGAAGTGGCGATGCGCTTAGAGCAGGCAGTGCTACACTTTTTACTAAGGGGTGCTGCGCTTCTGGGAAAGGTACTGTACTTTTTCCCAGTGAGCTCTCCAAGCACCAAATCACCTCCAAACTCTCCCAAACTCTTAAAAAATTCTTATCACACACTCTTGCAAGTAAGTACAATTAATTTCTTACCTTTTTGCACTCCTAAAGAATGATTTCATAGTGTTTTAGATTCTAAGTGAAATTGGCATTTGTCTAGTGAGAAAACCCTAGTTTTACTCCTAATTCCCAAATTTGATGCCCTAATGCCCTACATTTCCTTCCCACACATCTAAAAACACTATCCCTACCCTTACACTACCATTTCCTAATCCCTAAGTCCATTTCCCTAAAAACCCTAAGTCCTAGGCTTCTACATTCCTAAGCGGCCCCTTCCTTAAACCTATAATTAAATTCTCATTTCCAATTCCCTTGACATTTTGACCTCCCATCACCTCCCAAAGTTCCATAATCCCTTCCCCCATCTCCCTAAAGTTTCCTACAGTTATACCTATTTCCTAGACCCATCTTCACTCCCCATTCCCATCCCCATTATCCCTAGGGTTTCTAGGAAACCAAAACACTATGGAAGAAGATAGAGATTATATGGAAGAGGAGGGTAGATTGAGAGAAGAGGATAGAGAACATAGAAGGCCTCACAAAGGAGGAAGAATCCTTAGGCTGGAGCCTACTAACACAAATGAATTGAGGGCCTCTCCCATGACTTTCAATTGTTTTAAATATGTAGGTTTCCTTGATTTTTGCAACATGATTCAGAGGGTCCAACATCATCCTATGTGAGTAGAGTTTTCATTTCAAACCTTACAGACAATAAAGTGACCCTTTCAGGTGTGACCTTTAGTATATCTACATTTTTCATTACTACTACCATAGGGATTCCAAAGATGGGGGAGAAATGGTTTAAATACAGAGATTTGGAGGATCAATACTATGAACCATTCATCAAACTAAGATACATAAATGAAAGGAGGAGGATTTTCCCTTTCAGCTACCTCTTTGATAAGTATGCACCCATGATGAAGATCATCATGAAGTACTTCTCTTGTGAAGGGAGGTTTTCTAGGCTCTACACATACCACATTAGAATACTAATGCACTTCACAAGAGTAATATTGCTCAATATCCCATACTTTCTATTCATGAGCATAGATAAAATGGCCTTCATTGTGTAAAACAGAGATTATGACCAGCAGATGAATAGCCTCTTCCACCACTCATTGATCAAATAATTTTACTCCAACACCTTAATCATTTGGGAATCTCACGGGATAACTTCATTGAAAATGACATCTTCACTGTTCCACAAGATCAACATGCTAGATATGTGCCTTCTTCATCTCACCCTGTTGAATCTATGCCTCCACCTTATTCCACTTCACCTACTCCATCAACATCACCACCATCATCACCACTTTATGGTTGGGATGAGTCACCTGGTAGAGTTGAGGTCAGCAAACTTAATGTAATATCCCCTTTTCAGGAATATTAATAATGTCCTCAAGAAAAACGCTATATAATAAAAATTGTGCAACAGAAACGCATATCAGGATTTATTTCCTCTTATTTATGCTGTATGGGACTTATATATGGAATTTCATCTAAAACAAATCAGTTTAGATACATTAAATAGGTCTCCCAAAAACTAGACTAGCTAAAAAGCACCCAAAGAGGAAGGTTGCAGCCCAATGCAAACACTGCTTCAGAAATTGTGCAGTTTTATCAGATATTTAGTGGAGATAAGAAAGGAGGTTTATATTTCAGTAATATAGCAGCAAATCAGCATTATGATGAAGCTCTTTCACTATACAGTAGAATGCATGAGACAATACAGTAAGAAATCTTCAAAAAAGAGAGCTAGAACACATGTACATTTGCAGAAATGGCTCAACAACATTATTTTTAAGAAGCTTCAGCAGATGGAAGATAAAAATTAGATCTAGGATAGATCTGTGGACAAACCATCAGATCTATTTCAGATCTGGAAGCTAGATAGTCTTCTCTTCAAGATCCCCTTGGAATTTTGACAAAAGCATGCATAAATAACAGTAGATCTGAGAAACAAGTTACAGATCTGTAAAATGTTGCAGTAGATTTCTGAATATGACATTTCATTACACTGGATCAGATCTAAACTGAACATGGATCATCAAGCTAATCCATGGATCACCAAGTGGAAGGCAAAGCCCAGCACTAGAGATCTCTGATCTGAACTATGAGCAAAACACCATGAAGAGGTTCACACCAAAATAACGCAGTCTATCTAGATAAATAGCGTTGTAGCTCAAATGACATAAATAACAACTGTAAAATTGCAGATCTGAAGTACAAGGAGAAGAGACACTCTTCCAGGAGGTTAAAGAACACACTCCACAAGAAGAGGCTCCCAAAAATACACTAGATCTCTGCAGATCTAGAATCCCACTTGCTGCAGCTTGCAGAAGCAGCAAAACCCTCAATGGATCAACGCTGCTAATGAAAGTAGAGCTTGGCCTCAAGCTTGATAGTGGTTCAATTCAGCAAACACTCCTCCAAAATCCTCAAAGGAAGAGGTGAAATCCCTGCATAGGAATTCCAAATACAATCCTCCACTAAACAACAGAGAATGGTATTTGTCTAAGCAGAAAAATACTCAGAAATATGATCAATCAACAACCTTATCTTGCTACCCACCCTTTCCTTTTATAAGATTAGAAAGCCTTTGAAAACCCTAAACCACCTTGATGAGTTAGCCCTTTTCACATGAGAGGCTTCCTTCTAGAACTGCGTTGTCCTTTTTGGAGATGCAATGAACCTAGACAGCACTGTTGATTTGGTCAAGGTTGACCCAGTCTTTAGCTCAAACCTCTTTCACACCTGCAAGTGATTATTTACATAGCCTTGATTTGTCTTTGTTCACATGAGCATTGATTTATTTAGACTTTTTAGGAGTTTTACATGTCCTCCTTTATTCATTTATTCATGCAATAGAAATTAAAACAAAATTGAATGTTCCTCTTAGCTAAGGCTAAGTGGGAACATTACACTTAAAGAGGGTGAAATGAGCACATTAACAAAGACATATCAGAGAGGGCATATGAAGGTGTTTTCCCCACGGATTGTGGGATGGTAACTACCTTCTGTTGGGAAAAATATTGATGGGGGGTGAATCAGTATTTATAGCTCACTGAAAACTTTTACTTTTTCTTTATTGAATTCTATACGCGACTTTAATGAACCCAACTCGCGTATACACATGGATATACCAATAGAAAATTGTGTATACTGAGATACCTTTATTGTTAGATAAACTTTTAGAAACAATATTTAACTCAGCTTATCAGTTATGGATCAGATAGTTAAGCAGTAAATATGTACAGTAATAGCAGAATAGATCATCACACAAGAGCATCACACATGAACACCAAGATTTAAGGTGGAAACCCAATTCGGGAGAAAACCACCGTTGCTATCGTCTCTGTCTTCAATATTTATTATGTGGAAAATTTCTTGCAATATTGTACTGATGCAGACTCATATCAGTACGCAAGCATATACCTACAAAAGGCTGCAACTTTCTCTCGTTCTCCAGCTGCTACTAGAAGCGATCTACAACCCCCTGATCTCGTTTACTAGCCACTACTGGAAGGGAGCTCCAACCCCCTGATCAGAACACCAGCTTCTACTGGAAGGAAGCTTCTACTTCCACACTGAAGGCTTCATCCCTAAGAACCACTGCAGACCACATTTCATCAATTTTCCAACTGGATCCCACAGCTTCAACACAACTCATCATAAAGATCATCAATAATATACTTAACCCAAACTTCAATCAAAATAGTGAGATTACTGTAACCAGAACACAGTAATAAACCTAGATTTTAGAACCAGCATTAGAAAAAATCTCAACCCTGATCATTCATTATCTTAAAATTCATACGCTACTTTTCTTTACTGAACACACATGTATACGCGCTTTCCTTCACACCAACCTAAATATAGATCTGAGAATATTGATCTTCCAGAATATGGTTAGTCTCATAACCAAATCTGAGGCTTTCATTTAGATATATTTTCAGTATTGTGGAACCCTTAATCATTCAGTCATCATTAAAAATATTTACTCACTCATTGATCATATTTGTACATATTCAACTTAGCAGCATATACAGTATTCAAGAAATCTAGATCTACTAGAAGATTTCATTGACAGAAAACAAAATACAACATCAATAAACAAATAACCTTTGTAGTAAGCTTCATAAAACCCTGACTTCCATACACGTTTTTTCTGAGACAAAGCTGCGTATATATGCACTTTTACCGATACGAACTAGCATATAGATCTGTAAATATTAAATTTTCAGAATGTTTTAGATCTATTGACTTACCCAGATTTATTCACTTCACTACAGCAAACATGTGCCAGGTCACATATCTAATCATATCTTCAATAGATCAAGTACATAGTTGTTTCATGTCTAGATATGTTGATCCATCATTGTATCCAATGGTGCATCATAGATTCAAATCTACCAATAAAACAGAGTTCATCCCATGTAGATATACTTTAGAGACAAGTATTCAGTAACAGACCTTACACATGCACACCCTTGAACTATGATCTTCCTCTCCTTATATAGGATTAGCCTTTATCAATACCATGAGCCAAAACCACAGAAGTGTCTATGGTATTCTTGGACGAAATCAAATAGACGAAAAAATTCCCAATATTGTGGGCTAATACCATGGTAATTCCCCTTGGTTTCATAATTTTAGAGCGCAAAAGGTATACGCGACTTGGCTTCTTCATACCCGTGTGTATACATGACTTCTCCTCATAAAAACTACGTATATACTAATTCTGAATGTTGTATACCAAGTAGCATATACATTGCCTCCATACACAGGTTGCCTATATCAAACCTGCGTATACATTGAGAAATATTTCTTGTTTCATTTCTCTGGCATTTACTGGAATTTATTTCTCTGTCACATCTGAACTGACCTGTAGAAACATCATTTTTACATCTTTAGCAAATAGGTTTCTTATCAAAAAGGAAACTCATCAAGTAGTTTTTCATCAAGGAAAACTTCATCAAGTAGGTTTCCATCAAGGAAAACATATTGCATCATATTGCCAACACCTTCTTCACCAAAAAAACGGGTATAGAAAGGAAAAAAAAAGATGGCAGAGGAAGATGTACATCAGGAAGCCATTCATGAGGAGGATGACCTCCATGAGACGAAGACTGATTTTGAACTTGTTGAATTATATGAGTAGCATGATGATGAGGCCTCCAAATAGATTATCAAGAAGAAGGAAGCCCAAATCAAGGAGCTTTAGATCAACTTAGAGACATCTAAGTTTTTCATTTCCTACTATGAGCAAGAAAATGAACAACTCAAAACCAATTAGGCCATCATGGAGATGCAACTTATCAAGGAAAAAAGAGAAGAAAACAAGGCAAAGGCCTTGCTTGATGAATTTTATGAAAGGTATGGTAAAACTAATGAGTTAGAAGAACAAGTTCCAAGAAGGATACCTAGGACTAGAGGGCTGAAAAGAGCTCTAGAACTAGAGAGGCAAAAGGATGTTGAGCTTGCTAATGAGTTAACTTTGAATGAACAGTTTTCCATCATGGTCAATGAGAATCAGGAGCATTGGCTTGACATGGCTTACCTGTATCTTGAGAAGCTCTTGGAGAAGGAAAAAAAGGACAATGACATATTAAGAAAGAGAGAAAAACACTACAAAAAAAAAATCAAATTGCAAGCTCAAAACTCCAAAAGGCCCGTCAAACCAGGAGGTAACTCCTCAAATCAGAATGTATATTAGCTGAAGAATGTACATGTATTTATACATGGAGGTGAGGCTATTGGGATTCATCTCCCAATGACTCTTGGCCTTCCTTATTTCCTAATATTATTTATTATACAATATTACATATCCACACCCAACCCATAGGATTAGGTGTCAACATTCCCCCCTTTAATCCGCAGGGATGTTGGTGAGCCCAAGCATCAATTTGAACTTTTCAAACTTTTCTCTTCCAAGTTCTTTGGTGAAGATATCAGCAGTTTTCTCATTTGTGGAACAATGATGTAGATGAATGGTTTTGGCCTGAACATGATGTCGAATTAGATGGTATTTTGTATTGATGTGCTTTGTTCGATCATGGAACTTTGGGTTCTTGGCCAAATTTATTACAGAAGTGTTGTCGATCATGAGTGGTGTGGAATACATTTGTTTCATTTGCAAATATTCCAGGATTTTCCAGAGCCACACAATTTCTTTTGTTGCTTTAGCTGCTGCCACATATTCTGCCTCGGTCGTGGAATCTGCTGGAACTGACTGCTTGCGTGATCTCCATGAGACAGCTCTTGATCCAAGACTCATGGTGTAACCTGTAGTAGACACCCCTGTTTCTTTGTCGCCATCAAAGTCTGAATCAGAGTATCTGATCAAGCTGAAGTCGCCTACCTGTGTGTATTTGAGTCCAAAGTCTTGAGTCCCCTTCAAGTACCTTAACACTCTTTTTGCAGCAGACCAATGTCCTTCACAAGGTTTTTGCATGAACCTTGAGAGGATTCCAACAGCAAATGAAATGTCAGGTCTGGCGGTGGTCAGGTAGATAAGACTTCCTATAAGCGGTCTGTACTTAGTTGCATCCTCGAATTCCTTCCCTTCAATAGATGTGAGCTTCAAGTTTTGTTCCATTGGAGTGGTTAAGGGATTGCATTCATCCATGCCAAACTTGTTCAAAAGATCTCTAATGTACTTATTTTGAGAAAGAAATATATATTTAGGATTTTGAATTACTTCAATACCCAGATAGTAATGAACATGACCCAAATCAGTCATTTCAAAACCTTTCTTCAATTCTTTCTTCATGGATGCAATATAGCTCTCATTGTTCCCTGTTATCAAAAGATCATCTACATATACCACAAGATATACAATTGTTTTTCCAACTTTCTTAACAAATAAAGTTGCATCATCAAGATCAAAATGTTTTAAGTCAAGTTTAAGAAGATGCTCGGTTAATTTCTCATATCAGGCTCGTGGTGCTTGCTTGAGGCCATAAACGGATTTTATAAGCTTGCAAACTTTGTGTTCTTGACCCTTTACCACAAATCCTTCTGGCTAGGACATATAAACTTTCTCCTTTAGATCTCCATTCAGAAAGGCGGTTTTTACATCCATCCGATGGACTTTCCATCCATTCTGAGCTACTAGGGAAAAGAGAGTCCGGATGGTGGTCCATTTTGCTGTGGGAGCAAAAGTTTCTTCATAATTGATTCCTTATTTTTGTGCAAAACCTTTTTCCACAAGCCTGGCCTTGTGCTTGTCAAAGTGAGCCATCTACTTTATACTTGTTCTTGTAGACCCACTTACAGCCAATTGGTTTTGTTCCCAAAGGCGGATCAACCAACTTCCAAGTGCCATTCCTTATTAAGGCATCATACTCCTTTTGCATCGCTTCTTTCCATTCATCATGAGAAGCGGCTTCTTTGAAGGAATTTCGTTCATGATCTGTAGAAAAAATCAATTCACAGTTATAAGCAATATCCATATCAACAAGAGAATCAAAATTATCTACATCACCTTCGATTTGTTGAGTGGAACTTCTTGTTCCTGTTTTTCCAACCTCATCAGGATGAACATTCTCCAGTGTCTTTGTCAGCCATTTGGCCCAGGCTGGTCATTTGACTGAGTTGGGATTGATTCAAGATTCAATCTCCCAATTCTATCAATCACATCATTCAATGTGTCATCCATGTTTGTTTCTTCATGTGGGGGAGAGAGTGCTTCAGGACATGATTCCACATTTTGATTCAATATCAGAATCCCCACTTCAAGATGTGGAATCTGATTATCAAATTCTTGGAAAGAATTTGCATGTGTGAATCTATCCAGGTGATCAAGTTGCCGCTCAACAACCTTGTCACTCTTGGAAGATTCAAGGAATATGACATCTCTTGCTATTACAAACTTCTTATTTGCTTCATCATAGAGAAGATATCCTTTGGAGGTATTGGAGTACCCCAAGAAAATACATTTTCGACTTCTAGCACCAAGTTTGTTCCTTTGACCCTTGGGTATCAAGGCATAACAAGTGGACCCAAAGACCCTGAAATGCTTTACCGAAGGAATGTGGCCATGCCACATTTCAAAAGGAGTTTTGTTTCTAATTGAACTTGAAGGACACCTATTCTTTATGTAAACAGCACATAGAACTGCATCAGCCCAAAACATCAATTTTACATTCTTGAAAAATAAGATGGAGCGAACCATATTTAAAATAGTTCTGTTCATTCTTTTAGCTACACCGTTCTGTTGGGGATTATATGGCAAAGTTGTTTGATGTTTGATTCCATGTTAACGAAGATAATTTTCAAATTCGTTTGAAGTGTATTCTTTTCCATTATTAGTACGTAGAGAGCCAATATGAGTTTGTGCATCATTTTCTATCCATGCATGAAAATTCTTGAATGTTTGAAAAGCATCAGACTTATTCTTCAATAAGTAAATCCAACACATTTTGGTGTAGTCATCAATAAATGTCATCATGTATTTATTTCCATTTGCAGAAGAAATAGGCATAGGGCCACATAAATCTGAATGAACAAGCTCAATTTTTCTATGTGCTCTGGAGTGTGAATCATGAAATGGCTATTTGCTATGCTTTCCTAGAATACAAGCATCACATTCCTTAGGTTTTCTAGGAATTGTAGGCAATCCATTAACACCATTTTTCTTCAACAAACGAAGGCTTTCATAGTTAAGTGTCCAAATCTAGCATGCCATAAAAGACTTGATGGGAATGTACCTTCATCATGATGTGAACTGAATGCAAAGTTTTGAGCATGAGCAGATGAACCTTTCAGCTTCAAGAGTCTCCCTTCTTCTATTCCTTCCATGACAAGTGAGTGATCTGATGCTTTTCTGACCTCTTCCTTGCCATCAAACAAGTGAATTGAGTGTCCTTGCTGCCGGATTTCGACCAGGGACAGCAAGTTTCTCTTCAACTCAGGGAGGTATAGAACCTCATGTAGGATATGATCAGGAAGACCAGGCAGTTTAAGCCTGACTGTGCCAAGCCCCGATGGCTTGAGTTTGGATTTATCTGCGAAATATACTGCTCCATCAACTTTGTCAGTGAATTCTTCAAAAAAATATTTTCTAAATGTCATGTGACATGTTGCTCCTGAATCTAGCAACCAATCATATCTCCATGAAGTAAATGAAACATCAAACAAGTCTTTAGTTACTCCATTGTTACAATGTGCTAGAACATAATGAGCGGATTCAGGTGCTTTAGCTTTGTCTTTGTCATTAGTTTTACCTTTTTCTTGATTTCTTTGCTGCTCAATTTTCTCCCAAGGTGTTCTGCATTTGGATGCATCATGTCCATCTTTATTGCAACGTGTGCAATGAAGATTGGATTTGTCAGATTGTCTGCCCCCCCTTTCTGTGAAGTTTCTTCTTCCTCTTCCTCTTCTGCCACCTTTTCCTCTGGATGAATCTGGAGCATGACTATTTTCTCTATGTGCCAAGTATGCAGCCTCTTCGGAAGACGAAGGGACTGTCATCTTCCCGAAAGCTTTCTCTCTTTCTGCAAACTTTTTCTCAAGTGTATCAAAGGTGATATGCTCAAGGTTCCCACTTGCTTGCAAAGACTCAAGATAATGTGAGTAAGTCAGATATAATTCCTTAACATATGCTATGAGAGGTATGTCCATTTTTACACCAGTGCTATCAATATCATGCATGATCGATCTAACTTCTGAAGCTAAGGCAAGGGGATCATCATTCTTCATTTCAAGACTGAACAACTTAATCATCAATTGAACATTTTCTAATTCTGAATGTGAGTCATAGAGTTCTTTTAGCTTCCTCAAGGCATCATAGGCATTTGAGAAAGATGAAATGTGGCGGCTCACCTCTTCATTTACGGAAGCTGCAATCAAGGCATAGGCCTTGTAGTTCTTGTTTTCCCAAATGGCGAGCTCTTTGTCTGAAGTGGGCTTTGCTGGTGGATTTCCTTCTTGTCCTTCACAGATTCCTTTCCACAACTCATTAAAAATGAGTGTGTGTTTAATCTTCCGAGACCATTCAAGATAGTTCTCTTTGCCGGAGAGAACCACCCCAACAATAGATATGAGAGAATGCATTAGTTTGTTGGAAAAAATTCTTTTGAAGAGGAAACATTCTGCTAGAAAATCTTCAATTCTGGAAATTTTCTCAATTGAAGGGGACAAAACTCTTGCTAAAAATACTGAATTCTGCACCAAAAAAAATATATATATATATATATATATATTTTGGAGAAAAAAAAAATTATATGGGAACTGTATTGTGAATGGGAAGGCAGTATAGTGGAATTATAGTGGAGGGCGGAAATGATATTGGCAGTGCTGGGAGAGAGCGGTTTTATATAAGGTAATGTGTTGTATTATGAATATGGCAAAGCGTTGTATGGAATAGTGTGGGCAGGAGCGGTATTATGGAATAGCGTGGGCAGTATAAAATAAGACAGCGCTGGAGAAGGGCCAACGGGCGGTATTGATTATAGACAGGAGTGGGCGTACTGTATATATGGATGGCGTATTGTAAATGGAGTGGACTGTATATATAGACAGCGTATATATATGGAGTTAAAACGGCGTAGAGGGAGGGGCGGGTAGGATGTATGCATGTAGGGAGATGTGAGGGGGTAGGTTGCAGTGGGTTTGGGGCAGCAGAGCAGTGGCGGGGAGGGAGTTGGGTAGGCAGCGGTGGGACGAAGTCTGCGGAAGTATGCAGTGTGGGAGGAGTGTTAACAGCATAGGGAGGCGACGGGGTGTGCACAGGCGCTTAGGGGAGTGCGCAGTCTACGTGAGGAGAGGCGCTGAGAGTGTGTGAGGGGGAGGGTAGCTTAGGGAGTCATGGACAGAGTGTAGGTTGAATGCGTTGGGATAGAGGTGAGGGCGGAGCTAGCAGGGAGGAGGTAGGTTGAATACATGGGATAGGGATAGCAGATAAGGGAAATGGATGAGGGCGAGCGCAGGTCGTGAGGGAGTGAAGAAAAAAATTCTAGAGTATTGCAAGAGCTTAATCACTGCAAATATTTTAGAGCTTCAATTTGCAGAATGGCAAGAATTGAAACTTGCAGAATTGTAGAATATTCAGAAGATGCAAACAAATGATTCAGAATTATGCAGAAATTGCAGAGATAGATAAAAAAAAATGCAGAATTGTAGTACAGCAAAAACTATGCATAAAAACCGACTGAGCAGGAATGAGGGAGTTACACCACAGGAAAAAATGCCAATAGTGGGACTGGCTCTGATACCATGTCAAACCAGGAGGTAACTCCTCAAATCAGAATGTATATTAGCTAAAGAATGTGCATGTATTTATACATGGAGGTGAGGCTATTGGGATTCATCTCCCAATGACTCTTGGCCTTCCTTATTTCCTAATATTATTTATTATACAATATTACATATTCAGACCCAACCCATAGGATTAGGTTTCAACAAGGCCAAATCAAGGCTTGAAACCATAACCAATAAAAATGAAGGGGAAAAGCTTGATATTCTTGTTGAGGCATCACTCATTGCCTAATACACCTCATCAGTATCCCACAGAAGAAAATTTGAAGAAATTTGGGCAATTTTTGAATTTTTTGGAAATTTTAGTGTTTTTGACAGTTTAGCACATTCCCACTATCAAAAGCGTTGCGCCCTAGGCGCTGCACTTTTCCTAGGGATCTCAAATGGAAAAAATGAAGGTACCAATGGATTCAAAAGGAAATTTATATTCATGAAAACAACTTTTCTAAGATTTTTTGGGTCAAAGGAGTAGTCAAAAGGTCAAAACACACTCAATAAATGACATTTATGCCATGTTTTGGAGGTTCGCGCTACGCTTTTTACCAGTCTTTGGAGAATATGTTTTTGTAGGGTCAAATAAAAACCATTTTTTAAACCAATCATATATCTAGAAACTATACTTTTATGATATCTCAATTTGGACATCGGGAAACCCCTCAAAAGTGGAGATGAAAATGGTGCTGCGCTTTTGACAAATTTTTTCAGTTTGCTGATATTTCCCAATTTTCTCAAATTTTTCCAGTTTCACTTGGGAAAATGATGCTCTGTAAATCAATGATGTAAATGTAGTTATGTTTTTTTTACACTTACCTAGGGTAAATACATTATATGAAAACTTTTGATGATGATGTAATGAATCAGTTTCCAAAAAGTGAGGGATGAGTCAGTTTGACCTCCCTACACTCTAGGTATCAGTTTAATTTTTGGTGGAAATGCTCCTCCACTCATGGATTCGACCCCTAAGGATGGGAGGAGTTGTTTTTTGGTCTATATCTTGTACTTTTTGATTCATTTCCCAGGTTGGATGTTGTTGCATTGATTAAAGACTCTAGTGTAATCAATATTTGGTAGGAAATTAATGAAAAGGTTGCAGCTATTTCTTTGGGATACCTGTGGTATGGAAATTTAGCATTGTTTTTCTTATGTCTCATTATGTATGAATGTTTTTTCTTCATGGTCCATTTCATTTCTATTATATGTTTGTTAGTATGAATCTTAATCGCAAGCATACGAAAAAGGCTCACTTTAGCCATGCATAACAAATAGCCCTAACAACAAAGATGGTTGCCAATATCTTTAAATTTGCAATTAGTTGACCAAGGTAAATGCTACAAAAATCTATATCTATGCATTAAAAGACATTAAGCAGTAAATAAAAGTAAGATTTGCTCCATGCATCCAATAGACAAGACAAGATTGTTTTAAAGAACTTTTGTATTTTTTGACACCTGGGAAGGGAACATAGAAAGATGTTACCAGTCCCCCTCAATGGGATGGGTTCTTGTAAGTCCTCAGCACTTCAGATCTAAAATCTCTCTCTCTTGATGGTGTATAAAACCCAGACAAAAATGGAACTCAAAGGGAGCTCCTAAGAAAAATGGTAGCAGAATATGACAATGATGGTGGATCAAAGTCAGACCAAAAGTATAGATCCAGAGTGATCTTTAGGCAAAAAAAGGTAGTGAATGAATGGAAAAACCCTTCTATTTATAACAAAATATTGAGTTAGTCTAGATATTGGTGCATAATTAAAATATTATTAACTAAATCAAGATCCAACTTTTATGGAATATTTTATTATATTTGCTGGAGGGAAAAAGAATCTGACTTTGTTCATATCCCTTTATTTGTAAATAATAAATAGATAAATGATTTCTTTATTATTTTAAGGATGTAGTTAAGTAATTATCAAATAAATAATTATTTATTCAATTATTTATAAATGATTTACTCAAATTTAACAAGGAATATTATTTAAATAAGGTTTAAATAATTATTCCTAGAAAATAATAAGATAAATAATGATTTATCTAATTAATTTTCCTATTTTGGGTTAAATATGACCAGGAACACCTGGATGCGGGTGTTTAATTATGAAATGATGGGCGTGTTAGAACAAGGTTGCGCGTGGCATGCCCACCTAACCACCTGCGTTCAGCATTCATGCTTCATTTATGTTGCACTGTTGCGCATCTCTCCCGACGCCGTCACCCTACGCGGCATTTATGCCGGTGGGGATGCCAAGAGAACCAGCTTCATTACCAGACTCTGCTTGGCTCATCGTTCTCATTCTGCAGCTTGGTGTTGGGGCTCCTACTGTGGTCTAATTGCTGTCTGCAAGATTTCATGCCGATGCTCTTCCGGCCAGTGGCTTCCCGGTGCTCTCAGGACACCGAGCTGCCAAGCCAACGCACCTCCGTGGGTTGAAGATGTCATTTGGGCTACTGTTTTGATTTAATTCCTCACTTGCATTGGTCTCACAGTCCCTTTTTCCCCCTTCTCTCAGTTTCTTCGACTGGTCTATTGGCCCCTTCCATCCCTATGTTGTCTCTTGTCTGCCCAATTCCTTCTCCTAGTCGTTGTGACGCCATGCCAAGGCTTAGGCATAGATTGCAGTGCCGCCGTGGTAGTTCCCTGGGTCGTGACTCCAGCAGACACCGCTCTCCCTGCTCCGATTCACTGTCATCTTCCTTGGAAAGTTTCCAGAGCAGCTCTCCCCCTACGCGTAATCAACGTGGAAGAGGCCGTGGAAGGCGCCCTACCTCTTCCCCTCCGCGAGGTTCTGCTGTTTCCAGGCTGCCTCTGGCACCCTGCCCAGCTGTCTCTGCCACTCTCCATAGCCCCTCCACCGCTATTTTTCATTACCGTTGCGATTCCAATCATCCTCTGGTCATCACTACTATCACAGTGTCTTTCAAAGAAATCCCTGGAACCCCTCCGGACACCCCCCCCCCCGGCGTCGCTCCCAAGCCACACGCAAGCATCCCCGTCTTCCCTGCAGGGCCCTCAGCCCAGAGGCAAAAGTGCCACCCACAATGCTGGAGAAAGCTGCTCGAATGTTCATCAAGAAGTTGGACTGCAGGTTGCAGGAGGTGGCGTTGGCGATGAGGCACTCCAAAGCGGTCCGAGCCACAATGACGAGGATGTTGGATGGTGCAGAATTGAAGAAGAATCGCCCTCAGGCAACTATGGACTCTAGCGTCTACAACCTAATCCATGTAATTCTGCTTAGTCTCTATGAATTTTTGTTGTTTCTAGTCACTACAAATTTTGATATGTCCATGTTGCACGCCTCTGTTGAGGCAATTTTAGAACTTCTGTCGGGTCGGTTCTTGTATAATTTCTGCATGTCAAGGCTGGTTTCCTCTGTTGAGGCAGCACTCAAACGATCTAAGGGCCGGTTTCCCCTCGAGGGCGGTTCATGTCCTGTTATTTTTCTGACTATTTTCCTCTGAAGGCCTTGTAATCGCTGTATATTATGTTCCATTAATAGAATTAGATTTACTGAGAAAAAAAAAATATGACTAGGAATATTAATTAAACTGTTTTTTAACTAATTATTCCTTGAGTAAAATCAAACAAATGTGGATTTATTTAATATTTCCTCATGGGGTTTCCTTTTTAGACCATAAACAACTTAATAAATGTGGTTTACTAAGTTATTTTTCATAGTGAAAGCAATTTTACTTAGGGTAAAACTAGTCTTATGTGGTGTACTTTGGTGCATCTAATAGTAACAAGTTAGATGACCAAAAAATGGTGTAATAGATTGCCCCCCAGCATGCGAGCGTTAGGAGCTAATCGTATGACCAAAGTATGTTGTAAGAACTCAATCACTAGACACTGAAGGGGAAGTCAGAGAGAGAGAAATATAAGGTAGACCAAAGCACTAGAGGACTAGACCCTGAGGAGGCGAGACTTACAGGTGCAACAAGTCTCTTTTATGAGTGAGTACTTGTGCTATAGGTAGCAGAGGAGGCATACCTATGCCCGCCGAGACAAAGTACAAAGAATAATGTGTCCAGTAAACAAGGTACTGAACTATATAGTACATGCTGGCATAAACATGATCCAGATAAAAACATGATAATGAATCCCACATACATATTGTGCCTGGTATAACAGCCAAGACTTATACAATAATATCTGAGTACATGAGATATAAATACAATCAAAGTGCCCCTATAAATAGGAAAGGGCTCTGAAAATCTGACTGATACATGCAAACTAAAACGTGCTGCAAGCGGCTGAGGCCGACATCATCAAATATATGGAGCTGCATCAAAGGTTGTAATGAAGAGGTCATTCAGGCATGTGGGGGGCTACCTAAAGGGCCACCCCCTCATGAGGTCTGAAACATTTCACACACACCCGGTCATCACCGATACAATCTGATGTATCATTGAACCATCAAGTATACATATCTCAATCATGCTGTAAGGAGCTAGAGCTGAGAAACAATCAAGTCAAAGGGCAATAAGGAGTCCCTTTTCCTGATCTAAGGCACCAAACAAGAGTGGAAGTTGGAACCAAGGTACACCGCCCTCTAGACCTGTCTTCTAGAATGAATGACCTGATGTCGACAGAAGGAGGTCCATAATAGATGAGGCAATAAGGGCTCCTCAACTAAGGCACGAGAGAAAATAGTAGAGCAACTGACAAACTGACACTAGGGATGATGATGAAATGGGGGGTGCTGAGTAGTGGATAAACGACTTCCCTTGTTAGAGCATAAAGGGCATGGATGACCTGGCAGCGACTGACACAATATCAAAGGGGATAGGGGATAGTAGGACTGAAGGCCATAATGTGCGACACAATAGGGGAATCAAGAAATGAAGGATGGTGGACTATATCGGGATACAAAGGGACTCGAGATAGACTCCATGGATGCGATGATGACTCAACTCGGATGCTCTAAACAAGGGCAACTCGATGATGCTGCCACATAGAAAAGGTCCAATGGGGACCATAAAAACATGAGTACACGATGGTTACTCGTGACGAAATTCAACACGAGCATGGACAAGTATGGAGGCAAAGTGGTGCCCCAAGTACTAGTGTTGCAAGTGAAGAAATTTGATTTTGAGGAGTGGTGAAGTGACCCTTCTTGGAGAAAATGTCTCTTGGTGAAGTATTAAATCATGAAAAACTAACAGATACCCATTTGAGAGCTTGGTGAGAGCTTTCCAACAGTAAAGATGATTTTTCAAACTGAGCTACATTTTGGCCGCAGCAGGCGAAAGAAAAATCAGGGGTTTCTCTTTCAATAAGGCATTTTCCCTCCAAATTCACTCATTTGCAAGTGTAGTTGTGGTGAATGTAGAGAGGGAAGAAGGCCCTAAATCTTGCGGCGATCGTAGCGGACAAACCAACCGTTGGAATAGAGAACCACCAGTTGCAGGTGAGAGGCCTAACCCTACTCTTTCATTTCAGTGGATTGAAAGTTCAATTTAGGTGCCTATGAACAAACCCCTACTCCTCTTCACGTTTGGGTCGCACTTTTTGGGGCAATATCTGCGACCTGGGTAGCAGGTTTTGGGCAGAAAAGTGCGACTTGTACCAGGATTTTTCCTAAAAAGTGTGACCTGTCAGAGAGGTTTTTTCTGTGTTGTTTTTTGGCTGAGAGCTGGGTTTTTATCATTAAATGCAAACTTTCCTTTATGTATACTGACAATTATGATGGTTTTGTACAGATATCGTAGAATTACAGATCAACTGGAGAGAGAGAGACCTGGGCACATTACGATCAAAGATCCAAGAGGATCATGGTGTCGAGAGTGCATTGGTCAGGTTTGGGGTTCTGAATTTTGTGAAGAAACCTTTGATGAGAGCTGGAGAGCCCTTATTGGCCCGGATTGTCAGTTATTAGGATCCGGACCATGAGGTCTTTATAGTGCAGGGGCACCGAATTGAGTTGATGGTCCAGGATATATATTTTCTGACCATTCTCCCACCACTTAGGATGGTTGGGAATACTCAGCGAATGTTACTACGAGGGCAGAACATCATGGAGTTTGTAGAGCGCCACTTTTGACCAGGTCTCCATGTCAAGGTGACACGGATACCCATCAAGGATCTAGAGAGGTTAGAGACTTGTGAAATGGCCACAGCGGTGCTACGGATCCTTGGCAACCAGGCACTACACCACATCCCTGGAGGGCGGATGATGCTTGTGGAGAGTGTGTTGAGTGGGACCTATTATGGGTGGGCCCAGATGATGTTGTCGTTGTTGAAACGATAGTTGTCTCTATGCAAGTAGAAAGTGAACCATGACTATGCATATGGTACAATTTTGTGCTCGTTCTTCTTTGAGAAGATCCCAACACTTCGGCCTCACATACAGCTCCAACATGGGGGCCCGATGGAGCCCAAGATGCACTGGTGAGGGCGACTACTGTGCAGAGGAGGAGGTGGGGCGGTCAGACGGGTGATCCGACCTGAGTTCTTTGCTCATTGAGATTAGATGTCATTGTACATAGATGACTATCCCTATAGTGGGATGAGTTATCATGGGGACTCAGACTTTCCACTGCCACCTGGTCGAGTATGGGGGGCCGATGGTAAGTGACAAGTTGCTAATATTTTATATGCATTCTAAAGTTTCAGAATATTTTATATGGTACTGATTCTTTCACTTTTGGTATGCAGATATAGCACTGGTAAAACCGGCCGAGTATATGGGACGGCTTGCAGTATTAGGAGCTGCGGGACCTAGTGGATCGAGAGCACCACAAAATGAGGATGTAGCAAACCTCCTATAGGACATCCATTGTACATGTGACAGGCTTCTAACCAGTGTTTCAGAGCGTGGCTGGCAAGACTTAGATGACTAGTACATAGAGCCATGTATTGGTCTACCCTCAAAGTGGCGAAGGGTCCTGCGATGCATGGCGATGGCCGGACAGGGGATGCATGATCTACGAGCTGTAGGAGTAGAGCCATTTGCTCAGGATCCTCCAGATAGTGATTAGCAGGTGGTGCCCCCAATTTTGAGTTTTTGTAACATGCTATGGGTATGTCATATGTATCAGAGTAGATGGACTCTAAAACATGTTATACGACACATATTATGGATATGCATCATTTTGATGATTTTATGTTATTGTCTTGTGTTAAATGCATGTGCTAAATTCCAATCTAGAATATTGTTTGCAATGCTATCTAAATAGTGATTTTGTGCTCTAGGTACATTACTCAAAAGCTTCACTCATGAATATATTCTAAAAAGGATAGGATTATGCGCACGATATACACCATTCAATTGCATGACAAGAAGCAGGGAATATAAATGAACATGAAGGTGGAGGATGTGATGGGAAAGGGCATTGGCTAATCAACCTCGCACTGCATCATATTCAACCTGATTATTAGTGGCAGTACCAATGCATACACCATTCGAGAGAACAAGCGAATGAAAGGGGGTGAAAATCACCCAACTTGCCGAGGCTAGATTCCGAGAGTAGCGACTTGCACCATCAGCATAACCGATATAAGTTGTGGATAGGAGGTCCATCTGAAAGGTGCCGCAAGAAAAAAAATGGGAGGATGATAACAATGCTGGCAACTTGAGCACAAAGTAGAAATCGAACAAACACTATGAGAGGGAGTGATCTGGATAGGATGTCTACTGCCCGCACACCGTCGAGAAGGTGGTGTGTGGGAGCTACCTTTTGGGCAGCTTGTGCTCAAGCCGCGAAAGTCACCATGGACATGGATGGTGCCATTCCTCTTATGGGCAGGAAAGATGAAGTCAGGGGTGGACAAGGCTTCTATGATGTCTTCATCACAATAGAAGATGGGGTGACTAGAGGAAGAGGGACCACATGACGACGAAGCTACCTGACTCATCAGCATGAGAAGAAAGGTTAACATGTGTGTCATCATGGGAGGTGATGGAAGAACAAGCATATAAGGGATCCACTTATGTTGAGCCCAGGGAAATCGCTAAAGGGAGGTCAAGAGAAACAGAAGGGGAAGTCTCAGAGGGAGCTTCCACCGTGGATCTCAGGAATGATGATAGGTAGAGGATGGTGGCCTCAGGCTCCATCATCTCAACATCAGGAGGGGGAATGTCAACGGGAGCAGGTAAATCCTCAAGCTGGCTTGAAGCATACTGCGCAAGGACAAGAGAGGCGGACTGGTTTTGTTCAATCTCGTACTCCCGAAATACCTCCAAAGAGGCACAGTAATGTGTGAGGCGGGGAAAATGGTGGGAATAATGGCCATGGAGATCACACAAAGCACAAGGTTGTTTGGTTTGAATATTCTTAGGGTTCTTGGCTACAGTTGAGGAAGAAATGGAGGCTTCAGGAATAGTAGACTCAGGGAACACAACATTAACCATGGGCTTGATACGAGGAAACTCGAGACAATGATGGGTGGCATGACCGACGACATCACACAAAGCACAAGGATTTGGAGGCTGAGGAAGAGCAGGGTTAGTCAGGACAACCTTGTATTTTGGTGCCTTCTTGCGAGCTTTTCCCTTTTAACCTGAAGCTGTCACAGTAGGAGAAGGTTCCTATTGAGGTGACTGAGGCACAGTAGCAGTGGGAGGAGTCATGGGGACCGGTTGAATCGGGATCAAAGCAAGATAAGGTTTGGGTTGACTAGGTGGGGTAGTGGCTGGGCGATCGATGTACCAAATGGGAATCCCCAGGGTTAGGTTAGGAAGGGATAGGGTAGCCATGACAGGTACCAAGAACACTCCAGGAGGGGGAGCTAGGAACAGTGTCTGACCAGAGCGGTAATGGCTAGGCGGGACGGCTCCGAGATGGTTAACGCCTAGAGGAACAGTTCCAGGAGGGTAGAGAGGCTCATGGATACCAGCTGCAGGTGAAGGGCCAAGAGGAGGGGGTCCAGAAGGCTGAATCAAAGGGCTAGGAGCAGGTTGCAGAGGACAAGGTTGCTAACTAGCCGAAGCGGGCCGCTTGAGGGAAGCCCGAGAAGATTGCATCATGCAAACATTCGACGAGTTGGGATTAGAGACAAGAGGAGGAAGACCATGGAATGAACCAAGAAGAGAGGATTATTTGTAGACTCTAAGTGAGACACTGGTCAAGGGGTCAATGGTTTTCTTATTGGACAATGAAGACATGATGGACTTAGGGGAGGTTTGAGAATTCGGTTCGTAATATGTCAACTGGTCAATGGTGACTATCTTTCCATTATGGGGAAATGACATCTTGCAGTGAACTGCAAATGGTACAGCAAACATCGCATAGGTGTAGCTACGACCCAATAGAATTTTGTAATCTAAGGGGGCATCAATGACTTCTACGTCAACGCAAACGGTCTTTCCTACAAGAGTAATAGGACAATTGCGGAACAAACCAATGGGCTGGGAAGCATGGCCATCCCATGCTTGGAGGGTGATAGTGGAAGGGGCCAACTTAGGTGATCTGAGCTGCTTCCAAACCGAAGCGGACATCACGCAGGTGGATTCCCCCTCATCAATGATACAACGGGAAACGTTGGTGTTTCGGACCTTGACTGGGATTTGGAAGGCGACAGAAGCAGGAAGAGGAGTATGTTCTGACTAGTCAACATCGAAGATGATCAATCTATAATCTAAAGGATCTACAGATGGCTATGAATATATTTAGTTCTGCAATTAGTTGACCAAGAAAAATGTTGCAAAAATCTAGATCTATGCATTAAAAGACATTAAGCAGTAAATAAAAGCAAGAGCTGCTCCATGCATCCAATAGACAATACATGATTGTTTTAAAGAATTTTTGTATTTTTTGACACCTTGGAAGGGAGCATAGAAAGATGTTACTAGTACTCCTCAATGGGATGGGTTCTTGTAAGTCCTCAGCACTTCAGATCTAAAATCTCTCTCTCTTGATGGTGTAGAAAACCCAGACAAAAATGGAACTCAAAGGGAGCTCCTAAGAAAAATGGTAGCAAAATATGACAATGATGGTGGATCAAAGTCAAACCAAAAGAATAGATCCAAAGTGATCTTCAGGCAACAAAAGGTAGTGAATAAATGGAAAAACCCTTCTATTTATAACAAAATATTGAGTTAGTCTAGATATTGGTGCATAGTTAAAATATTATTAACCTAATCAAGATCCAACTTTTATGGAATATTTTATTATTTTTGTTGGAGGGAAAAAGAATTTGACTTTGATCAAATCCTTTTATTTGTAAATAATAAATAAATAAATGATTTACTTATTATTTTAAGGATGTGGTTGAGTAATAATCAAATAAATAATGATTTATTCAATTATTTATAAATGATTTAGTCAAATTTAACAAGGAATATTATTTAAATAAGGTTTAAATAAAAATTCCTAGAAAATAATAAGATAAAGAATTATTTATTTAAATAATTTTCCTATTTTGGGTTAAATATGACTAGGAATATTAATTAAACTGTTGTTAAACTAATTATTCCTTGAGGAAAATCAAACAAATGTGGATTTATTTAATATTTTCTCATGGGGTTTCCTGTTTAGACCATAAACAACTTAATAAATGTGGTTTACTAAGTTATTTTTCATAGTGAAAGCAATTTTACTTGGGGTAAAATTGGTCTTAGAGGGTGTAATTTTGTCCATTAATAGTAACAGGTTAGATGACCAAAAAATGGTGTAACAATGTTGGTTTTCAAGTTGATAAACAGAGTACATCTCTCATGCTTTGTTTTGGAAAAATATTCATAGTTTGTTCATTTTCTTCAGTTTAGAAAGAATGCATGCTTTGCCTTGCTCTTTCTAGATCCTCATCAGTCTGATCCATCTCACCCTGAAACCCTAAAGTGTTAGCTTTCCTACCTACCTTGCCCCATTAAATCTCTGCAACCCTAATCTTATTTGCCCTAACATAGCCTCTTTGACCTGATCTTCATCCAACAATCCAAATCAAACAAACAAACCCATGTACTCATACCTAGCCTAAAACCCTAATTCATGCAGCCCTCTTGGCTATGACTTTATGGAGAGAGCCCTCTCTGATTTGGTAGGGCTAGCTACCAAGCTAAAATATTTGTCTGTGATTACCTCTATTTGGACTCTTTCTCAGCCTTAGAGATTTGGTAGAGTGATAACAGATTGTTCAACGCAACGCCTGATTTAATTGGATCGGTAGATACCTCTTTCATACAAGAGTTGATATGCACATACATAGATGCATTCGAGAAGATGAAATCTACAACATCCTGAAGGCCTACCACGACGATTCATGTGGGAGACACTTCACAGATCGCAGGACTAGGCATAAAATACTTCATATGGGCTATTACTAGCCCACTATTTTTAAAGATGCCAGGAAATATGTACAAGCCTGTGATAGCTGCCAGAGGATGGGCCATCCGGGTTAATCTAACGAAATTTCGTTACAACCACAATTGGTAATGGAACCTTTTCAACAGTGGGCATTAGATTTTGTTGGCCCATTCAATCCACCATCAAACTAGAAGGCTTACATACTGGTTTCTATAGACTATGTAACAAAGTGGGTAGAAACAATAGCTTTGCCAAGAACTACAGAAGAAGTTGTGATTAATATCCTTTTTTAATTATTTGTGCAGTATGGCTTTCCCATGGAAGTGATAACAGATGGAGAGGCACAGTTTGTAGGACATAAGATTACAGCCACTCTAAGAAACCACCATATCATACATAGGGTCACTTCCCTGTATCACCTGCAGGCGAACGGGCAAGTCAAAAGCACTAACAAAGTCATTGAGGCCATTTTGACGAATACAGTTTCAACGCATCGTCGGGACTCAGCTTCTAAAATACGAGAGGCCTTATGGGCTTATCGCACAACTTAGTGAAATACTACTGGATATTATTTGTACCAACTTGTATTTGGAAAAGAACCTATTTTTCCTATCGAATTCGAAATAAAGACTCTCAGAACAACCCAGGAAGTGGGATTGGATCTGACGAAGGCACAAACTAAATGACTTCAACAAATAAATGAATTGGATGAAGCTCGGCTACTTTCTCTGCAACGCACCGCAATTATTCAGCAACAAAGGGCTAAGTGGCACGACAGTCTTATCAAAAAGAAGATGTTTCAGGAAGGAGACTAGGCACTCCTCTATGATTCCAGGTTCCAAGACTTTCTGGGTAAATCACAGACAAGGTGGCTTGGCCCATATGAAATTCAAGAGGTGCACGATAACGGCATTATAACTTTGACCACCATCGATGGGTCTAGCTCTTCTTTTCGGGTGAATGGGCATCGGGTACGTATTTATCATAAACCACTCACCAAAGAGTCTTTTTTCCAACAGGTATGTGATGATCCCACTATGAAAATCTTAGTTGCGGGGAGTAATGACCCGACAACTTTACTTTCGTAAAAATTCACTTTTCTTCGACTGTAAATAATGTATATATTTTTAATATTTGGTTGTAATTTACCATTTTTTTAAAAAGAATCACTGTGTAAAAATGTAGATTTATTTTCTTTTGAAACATTGTGTCACAAGCAAATGTTGTTTAATTAATTGAACAGGTGTTGTTCAAAAAAACGAACAGGTGCAATTTCTTTTTTTTTGGTGTGTTTTTGTTGTTCAATCAATTGAACAACTGCTGTTTAGAAAAAGGAACAGTTGGGATTTCTTTTTTTGGTGTATTTTTTTTGTTCAATCAATTGAACAGTTGTTGTTTAAAAAAAGAACAGTTACGATTTTTTTTTGTGTATTTTTTTTGTTCAATCAATTGAACAGCTGTTGTTCAGAAAAACTAACAGTTGTGGTTTCTTTTTTTTGGTGTGTTTTTGTTGTTCAATAAATTGAACAGTTGTTGTTCTTAAAAACGAACAATTGTGATTTCTTTTTTTGGTGTGTTTTTGTTGTTCAATCAATTGAACAGTTGTTGTTCAGAAAAAATGAACAACTGCAATTTCTTTTTAGTTTTTTTGTTGTTCAAATAATTGAACAGTTGAAGTTCAATCCTTTGAACAATTTTTATTCAGAAAAATGAACAGTCGCGATTATTTTGTGTGTTTAATAATTGTTGTTCAATCAATTGAATAGTTGTTGTTCAACCATTTGAACAGCTCATGTTCAGAGAAATGAACAGCTACCATTTTTATTTTTTATTTTTATTTTACCCCTTTTTGCCATCTTTGCTCTCACATGCTTTACTATGAAGATCATCTTTTTGGATTGGAAATTTGTACCCAATATAGAGGGAAGACAATAATATTAAAAAAATATATGATTTTTAAACCTTTGATGAGTATATTTATTCCCGAAACTGGCATGGCTTACCTATATAATGACTTGTTAAATATCTTATTTTCGGACATATCATAAAATGATTCATTATCTCATTACCATGCTGGTTTATTTTTTCACACTTTCAATTGAAAATTCCCTTTGGTATGAACATGTAGGATAAGGGCATAACTTTTATTGGCATTACTTTACTTCCTACACCATCCCTAACTCTTAAGGATTTAATGAGCCTCCCTCCATTTATAATGTGTATATGTACATGTAATACAAATCTTCTTAGATAGGATAGGGGGTCTCATCAAGAGCCAACCTACCATGATCATAAGAATGTAACAAGTGACATTCCCATTATGGCCACCACACTAGTGCAACGGCCTTCTAGATAGTTAAAAATGTCATAAGGGTAGGAGGTCTCATCAAGAGTTAGCCTGAACACTTTGTTATACCCTAGTGAATGGCACTATGATTATATGATCATCATGCCATCATAGTGATCTCTCTATAGAAATAAAAAAATCATTTAAGTCCTAAATAGTGGATTCTGGCTCATTTTTGGGGTTAAAAAGCAACCTTATCGAGGCTATGGACGCATGTTGGCAGCAACAGCTCTGCTTATGTTATTGAAGTTTTATGTTATATTTCTAATTACTCTATATCCCACTATCTCCTACTGATTCATCTCCAAAGACGAATTCATCATTTGAAAATAATTCATTAACCAATACACATTGTAGACTATACTTTTATATGAATTGTATCCATAATGTTCGATCAAATGATATCAGTAGTCATCGCCATATATCACCTCTCATGATTTCGTCATATCTTTCCATTTAAGGGAAAATATTTTCTCATAATGGTTATTTCTTTGTTTTAACTCCATTTTTCAGTCATTTCCAACCTATTTTTCGAAAGTTTCATGGCTCTGCCCAATTATTACCATATGTACATTGCTCTAACCATTTTCTGCTGCATTTATGAATTCCAAATTTCATTTCCTCTTTCCCATGCTCTATTTTTGTGGACGCCCTTTTCTAATTGGAGTGGGGGAGGTAGGCATAATGGAAAAACATGCGATATAATTACGAAATTTGGCTGAAACATGCTGATGAGACAAATAATATTATGGCTTTTTAGATCAAAAATAACAAACTTCAAAGCATTGTATGCAGTTTATTAGTGTTGTTCCAAACTGAGAACATTGTAAGAAGTGTATGCATAAGTAGGATTTTTTCTCCTAAAAAACAACAATCATGGGTGGAAAATCTATTTGCAGTGAACCCACAGTACTTCGGTTAATAGACCAGGCTCGCATAGTTCTTGAACACACTAGTTGGCTCCAATATTTGACCAAATTACAAGGATTCCAATTGAAATAGCATTGGAGTTCCCTGCAAAATCTACAGGGAGGATTCACAAATGTAAGAGGCAGAAATATAGCAGTGTCTGAAGCAATCCTAGCCGAGGTTTCGAGACTTCCAAAAAAAGGAAAAAAGTGGATTGATAAGCATGTTTTTTTTCATGATGTGGTCACAGTATTTCAGGACCCAGATGAGCAATTGGTTTGCAAAGGAAAAGTAATTCACCTGACATCTGTAAAGGAACCATGGCAAGAATTGGAAACCATTGTGCAGAAGTACATCACTTGTGAGGGACGCTAAGACATGCCCAACAGCAATTGACATGGGACAACTTTGTCAACCCTGCGCCTCCAGAAGAAAATATAGATACACAAACGGGGATAAATGGTAGAAACATTGATAACACATACACTGAACAACAGAGAATAGAAGTAGAAATTCCAAGAAGAGAAAGAAAAAGGAAGACGCCTCCCTTGGCCTCTAGCCCAGTAAAATGAAGACGCTCTATAAGGATAAGCTCATGACAACATGACCCAATTCTGACAGATGAGGTAGGGCCATCTCATACACCACCTCTAAGTCAGCATAATGATTCTTTACAAGAATATGAGGAAGAAATGGCCCGAGTACTGGAGAATTCTGGTACACTCTATCAAGAGAGGGACCAGTCTGGAAACCCTAAAGGACAAGATCCTGATTAGTCTGCCTCTGCTGGAAGTTCTCGCCATACTAAAATTTTACCATCCACCTAAGAAGTAGGATATTTGCAGGACTTGAGGGGACCAATCCCCTATGAAAATGAATACCCTGAGGTAGAAACCCATACAAAGGAGGCTTTTGAACCCGAGGTCAGTCAGGAGATACTGTCCCACTAGAACATGATCTTGATGTTGGTATTGTTCCTCTTGTCCCTTAAAATGATATTGTCCCATTTTAACATGATATTTATATTGGTACATCCCCTCTTATGCCTGAAAATGATATTGTTCCACTATATCATGGCCTTGATATTGGTACTGCTCCTCTCGAGCCTTAAAGAGACATTGTACCCTCTCCAACTAAAAACCCCATGAAGGAAAAGAAATTAGCCAAGGCTAGATTAAGGAAGTTAAGTAAGAACTACAGATAATTGAAGAAAACGGTCATACAATTAAGGGAGTGGTTAAAGGAAGCAGACAAGGCTTGGAAGCTGAAAGTAGAAATGGAATTTGTTGAAACCCAAATAGAACCATGTCCTATGGAGGATATTGACACTCAACTTGAAGAGCCTTGTGTTTTTTCAAAAGATACCCAAACATTCTTTCCTGTGGATTCAATAGATGTTGTTGTTCAAACATATTTTGAGGAAAATGTCTAGACCAATCAATATATTTCCCAAGAAACAGTTGAAACACTGTGAAAATTGATTCAGTGCCAACACATGACAATGAGACACAGATAGAAGAAACACCTCTCTATACTCCTCTGGTAAGAGAGGTTGTTATTTTGAAACTTCAGAATGGATTGACACAAACTCAGAAAGTGTTTGCTCTTTACAAGAAAGAAGTGGAGCCCTTACAAATCCACCAAGAGTTGAGGAAGAAATTAGATACACTCAGGATGAAAATTTCTCCAGTCTCAGAGGTGAGTAGGAGAAAGTGAAGAGAATGTAAAACTAGCTACAAAAGGCTAAGGACCAAACTGAAACCATCTGTTCTCTTTACTCTGATGTTTTATATTTCCAGTCACCTTCCACTAACTATGCATTGTTCTTGTTGGAAAGATATCTATTGTTGAATATTAAAGCCGTTAGGGTTGGAAATCCAGTTTAATTTAAAACTACTGCAGAATTCATCCAATGCTTCCAGGAGAAAAATGAGAAGGTAACATGTCTCCTATGTGAGCTATATTTACACAATTTCTTCTTGGAGGATGAAAGGGATGCCAATCCTAGTCATTTTATTGGAGATATCCAGTTCCAAGCATTCCTCTATTTTGTTGAAAACCATCTTAAATGGGCTAAGGCCTATAACATTTTTCAAAAGAGGGAGTATGGTTTGGATCTATGGGTAAGATGAGAACCCACAAAACCCTCACAAAAGATTCATGAAACAAGAGGGGGTTGTGGCTAAATTATGGCCACTACATAAAGACATTGTATAGAAGATTCATGAAACAAGAGGGGGCTGTGGCTAAATTATGGCCACTACATAAAGACATTTTACAAGCAGGAAGGGATAACTTCCAGGACATTAGAGAAGAATCTTCATTGGAAACAAAGCAAAGATGGAAGGCCTCCAATAATAATGTCAAGAACCGAGAACCATTTGGCTACAGAAACTTTAAGGTTGTTGCTTCCCGCTTAAACATGTGCAGCAATATAATCCTATGCATGGGCCCTACTTGGATAGGATGTCGCTATAGGTGTCCTATTATATGTTATCCCCCTAAAGTTTATTACCATGACTATGATTTTCCAGAATTCCATGTGAACCGGGCCTTTGCAATAACCAAACATAAAAATAGTTTTAGGTTGTATAAGGAGGAGGTTTATCCTGCTTATTCTTTGACACGACTACACCTCAACCATATTATTGCATGAGGAAATGCAAAAAGGTAAACAGGATAGTATGTTGGGCCATGGAAAAAGTATGTTTTATCTCCCTATTAGTTTGATTTATCATTGACTTTCATGTACTTATCTTCATTTTTGGAATAAATCTAGAATGAAAGATTGTGAAAAATGGAAAAGACCAATGATCCACAAATGTGCAATTCTGGCATGAAAACTAACTTCCACTTGCTTTTTTAGTACAGAAATCTGAATGGGACAACTGTTGTTCAAACGATGGGATAGTAGCAGCCAATAAAGGAAAAGAATACCATGTCTTGCTCATACAGGCCAGCGAAATACTAGGAGGATCGAGTTTATTTTATAAAGCAATCTGATCGACAATTGTGAAATCCTCAGGATCTCCTGATCTGGAGGATTTACTGTCATCCATTTGTTTTCATTTTAGATTATACAAATCTGATAGGTGAAATAGAACAGGACTTTTAACCCAAAAGTTTTAATTTATATTTTGACAAGTATTCTTGAGACAGAGTAATTCTTGAGACATAGTTTCCTTCATAATCACATTCTGAGTTTCTCTCGGCAGTGACTTCTGGGGACCTTCGGCCCAATCACTAGGAGATCTACTACTTCTCTTGTGTCATATGCATTTCTTTTCCTTTTCGTAATTATTCATTTCTGTTATTTATACTATCTCATAGAATTACAGTTTATTCAACTATTTTTAATATAGATCTTTATGATTTGTTTTTACTGTGAGATAAATTTCAGCTGCTACCACTTTATGTTTGTGTGCTATTCCTTAATGAGTTTACCAGATTGTTTTAAGCATTGTAATTGATTTCTATTTCTTTTGAGTAATGTTATTTGGAATCCATAGTAACCAATTATTTTCAGTTTCAAATTAGAAGTGTTTGTTGTTCATTTCTGTAATCTCTCCTTTCAGTAGATGATTGTTAAAGTAGTAATTATTTGAGTGTGATTCTTGTAATTCATAAGTTTGATTAAGTTTCTCTATAAATTAATTGAGCTTAGATTAAGATTCATAGTTTGTAATTTCTTTAAGGTTTGCTTTTTTATTGAACTTTGAGAATTAGAAAATAAGTTATTACAACAATTTAGCACCATTTATTCTTAGATGAATTATGATTTCATTCTGCACACATAGTGCCAACAATCTTGAAACAAATAGATGAATCCCTGGTTGATGATTAATGTAGGAATTATGACTGATTTTCATAAGTCACCTTTTTGCACCAACAAAATCATCTCAGCATGTTACATCTGATTCTCAGCCAATCAAATCTACATCTGATCCTCAGTCTAAAACTTTAGTAGTATCTGATACTATTGAATATAACATAATTGAGGATATGAAGAAGATTAAAGCTAATATTTCTCTCCATGAACTTAGCAAATTAAAGCAACAACAGAAAAAATTATTGAAAGAGTTGAGTGCAGTCACAACATCTCCTCTTCCTACAACTGTTATAGCTAAAGCTACTAATGGAATGGGAAAACCCCCTATTAACCATTCCAGCAAACTTTATGTTTCAGATTCTATCTTTATTGGTGATAGATCTAATGCCCATACACCTCCTTTTATCTTGACCTATGAAATCTACAATAAGAATGTTCATAACTGTTTAATTGATTGTGGGGACTCATCCAATATAATGCCATATTCAATCTGCGAAAAATTAAATATTACTCCCCAGAAGTCATCAGTTAATAAAGTTCAATTGGATAGAACAAAGGTCAAACCCTTAGGAGAGATCAATTCGATAAGTATTAGATTGTCATCAAACTCAAAAGTCGCTCAAATCATCGATATACTGATTACATACATTCCTGAATTTTACAGTTTAGTTCTTAGCAGAGATTGGTCTAAAATATTCCATGGATATTTTGCAATGTACTGGTCTCACATGTGACTTCCATATAATGGAAAGCCTAATCAAATTACAGTTGACTGTGAAAAACACATGAAGTACTCAGTTACAAACCTTGGGGAAGAAAATGAACCTATAGCATTTAACAACAATATTCTGGGCAATTACTCTATAGAATCACTTTTAGGTAATTTCAATGCACAAACATCACCTTTTCCAATCAACTCTGTTTTTCACAAGTAGAAAATTACTCCTGGATGGATTCCATTATATGCTTCAATTTTGAAGAAAAAACTGTAGTCCAATCTCTGTTTTGTAAACTTTATTTCGATGGATCAAGATCCAATGATGTTGCAGGAGCAGGATGCGTACTCATTAGCCTAAAAGGTGAAAAAACCATGCTAGATTTTAGGTTAGAATTTGAATGCACTAATATTATTGATGAATATGAGGCATTGGTTCAAGGCCTCTGTAAATCAATTAGTATTGATATAAAATATATTAAAGTGTTTGGGGATTCAGATATTGTTGTAAGAAAAGTACAAAATACTATTCACTGTCTCTCAAATCACTTGAAACATTACCAATCCTTGGTTCAAGACCTTACATTTCATTTTGTAGCATTCAATATCTCTCCTATTCCTAGATTGCAAAATGCCAACGCTAACCTTTTAGCTAATGTTGCTTCCAAGCTTATTCCACCAAAGGATTTTAGTCCTGACAGATTCTCTATTGAATTAATTTTTCTATCATCTATACCAGATAATGTTACTACTTGGCAAGTTTTTAATGATGATAGTGATATCTTAAGTTTTCTTACTTCCACGAAATCATATGACAATCAAATTATGGATGAAGATGAACATGATCATCAGATCAAATAGCAAACTAATAAAAATATTTTACCAAATTCTGTGGTTAAACTTGAAGATTTACATGATTTGAAAGACAAATTCAAGAAAATCAACAATTGCAAAGTGCATAGTTCTACTCTAAAGTTTGAATTAGTCAACCTAGGATCTGATAAATTACATCAGGATATAAATCTGGGGCTTAGCCTTTCATCTAAAGAAAGAAATGCATTTTTTTCATTATTGAAGAAGTACAAAGATATTTTCACATGGAATTACCAAGATCTTAAAATGTTTGACCCTTATGTCATTCAACATACTATTCCTATGGTACTTGAAGTTAAAACTATTCAGTAAAAGCTCGGGAAAATTCATCCAAACTTGGAAACACAAACAAAAAATGAGTTAAACAAACTATTGAAATCCAAGATCATTTTTCATGTTAGACATTCGAAATGGGTCTCTATTCTGGTACTGGTTAGAAAAAAGAATGGATATATTCGAATTTGTATTGACTTCAGGAACTTGAATAAAACATGTCAAAAGGATAATTTTCCTTTACCATCAATGGAACAAGTTTTACAATTAGTATCAGGTTCTGAGTTAATGAATTTTCTAGATGGATTTTCAAGATAAAACCAAATTTTGGTTCATCCTGAAGATCGTTTGAAAACTACATTCTGAACAAAATGGGGAACTTACGCATACCAAAAGATGCCCTTTGGACTAATGAATGTGGGAGCCACCTTTCAAAGAGCCATGGATATTGCATTTAAATGATTGATAAATAAAACTGTGATAGTATATCTCGATGATATAACCATATACTCAAAAGAGAAAAATAATCACTTGCATGAGTTAAAACAAATCTTTGAAAGATGCAGGAGATTTGGAATTTATCTTAGCCCAAAGAAGTAAATATTTGCTTTAAATGAAGGAAAACTCTTGGGTTTTATTGTCTCAAAGAATGGAATTTATATCGATCCAGGGAGGATTAAAATAATTTCTGAAATTCCACTACTCCATAACAAAAACTCAATGCAATCCTTTTTAGGGTAGATAAACTTTGTCAAAATATTTGTTCCAGATTTTTCACATATTGTTCTTCCATTGCAAAAGATGATCAATAAAGATACATTGTTTAAATGGGGAGAAGAAGAAAAGAAAGCATTCCAAATCATCAAACAAGCAATTTTTGACGCTCCTTCTCTTTCAACCCCCAATTTTTCCAATAATTTCATTCTATATACTTTTGCTTCTAATATGTCATATGCAGTAATGTTAACTCAACTAGATGATAAAAAACTTGAAACCCCAACTGCATTTTTTAGTTCTAATTTTCAAGGAGCATAATTGAACTACACAAGAGCTGAAAAACATGCATTTTTGTAGGTTTTAACCCTGAACATAAATTATCTACACACGAATATTATAATAAACAATAGCGAGAGCATAAAACATAAAACAGATAAACACAGAGATTTTCCCCTAGATCCCAAATCGAGACGACCAACTTGATTTTTCATTATATTCCTTTTAGTGTTACAACACACACACACACACACACACACACACACACACACACACACACACACACACATATATATATATATATATATATATATATATATATATATATATATATATATATATATATGCCGAAGCATACATAAACCCCAATCCATTAACCTTAGATTAGAACATAACCGTAGTTCCCTCGACCGTATCTACAAAAGAATGCACAAAACCATCGTACCCCAAAACCATGTGCAAACTCATGCACAAAACCATGGGCGTGGACTACCCACCGGAAATTAAGGACCAAAAAATTTTCACAGGGGCGCTGCCCTGGACCCCTTGCACCCAGCGCAAAGGGGGGGCTATCTCACCCCCTCTTACCCCCCTGCGCGCGTGCTTAGTCATGGAAAGAACATAACACATACCTAACATTCTCCCACTTATTGTTTTCTTTCCGCGGGGGGCCACAAGAGAGCTTAGTCATTGGCCCAATTCTTCAACACCCATTGTTTCTCTACACCAAGAGAAATTTTGAGTGCTCACAGACTTCGTCAATGCATCTGCAACATTCTTCAAAGCGTCCACCTTTACCAGGAACACCCTTTTAGCCTCAACCATATCTCTAACAAAGTGATAGTGAACATCAATTTGCTTTGTCTTTGAATGATAAGCAAGGTTCTTAGCCAAGAAAATTGCACTTTGGCTATCACAGTCTATCCTTATAGCTTGTTGTACCAACCCCATACTTGAACACAATCTCTATAACCAAACTGCTTCCTTGCTTTCATGAGTGGTTGCTATGTATTCTGCCTCTATAGTTGAAAGTGTCACTACAGACTGTCTTTTACTCATCCAATTGACTGCACCTCCAAATAGGCTAAACACATACCCACTTGTAGATCTTCTTTGGTCCAGCTCTCCAGCCCAGTCTGCATAAAAAAAACCACGAATGTCCAACATTCTTTCCAATCCTGGTCTTCCTTGGTAGCACAAGCCATAATCACTAGTGCCAAGTAAAATCTGAAAACTTGCTTCACTGCTGTCCAATGCTCCTTCCCTGGGTTTGACATAAACCTGCTCAATACTCCCACTGCATGTGTAATGTCTGGTCTAGTACAGACCATTTCATACATCAGGCTACCCACTGCACTTGCATATGGAACACGGGACATATCCTCCTCTTCTTCTTGTGTCTTGGGACATTGTTCAGCAGACAGCTTTATACCTACAGGAATAGGAACATTCACTGGTTTACTATCCTGCATATTGAACCTCTGCAATATGGTCTTGACATACTTCCTTTGGTTTAACCACAGCTTCCTCTTTGCCTGATCTCTCTTAATTTCCATGCCCAAAATATAGTTTGCAGCACCAAGATCCTTCATGTCGAATTTGGAGAACAGTTAGGTCTTCAAATCTTAGATAATTTCTTTGTCATTTCCAATCAACAACATATCATCCACATACAAGACCAAATAAATAACACGGTCACCAATTAATTTAAAATAAACACAGTGATCCTCCTTACTTCTGGTGAAGCCAAGTCCAGGTAGAAAGGTATCAAATTTCTGATACCACATCCTTGGTGACTGTTTTAACCCATACAGAGACTTCTTCAACCTACATACCAGTTCTTTCTTACCCTTCACCATAAAGCCTTCAAGTTGCTTCATGTAGATCTCCTCTTCTAGATCCCCGTGAAGAAATTTTGTCTTCACATCCATCTATTCTATCTCAAAATCAAATGCAGCAGCAACAGATAAAAGTAATCTAATAGAGGTAACCTTGGCAACAGGAGAAAAAATATCACCAAAATCAATTCTCGACACCTGGGAATAACCTTTTGCTACCAACCGAGCTTTTTATTTCTCCACCTTGCTTTCTACATTCATCTTCTTCTTAAACACCCATTTTCTCCCGATGGGCTTCCTTCCAGCCGGCAACTCCACCAAATCCCATGCCTCATTTTTATGCAAGGATGCCATTTCATCAACCATGGCCTCCTTCCAGAGTTTTCCATCCTCTGAATCTATTGCCTCCCTGACAGTTCTATGATCATCATCAGTTATAGTTAAGGCAAAACCTGAACAGAAAGCAGATGGACTATACCTTTCTGGTTGCCTTCTTTCCCGAGCCGATCTTCTCACAGCTGGATTTTGTGGCTCTTCCTCTTCTGAGTCTTCTTCTGTTGTAGATTCTGATTCATCCTCCTTTAGCTCAAACTCTATCTTCTCAGGTTCCTTTGGTATGAGTTCATGTTTAACAACATCTTTCACCTCTCTAAACACCACATCTCGGCTATACACAACCTTCCTTGTTTCCGGGTTCCAAAGCTTGTAACCTTTTAAACCATTCTTATACCCAATAAAGATGCACCTTTCAGATTTATTATCCAACTTGGTCCTTTTCTGCTTTGGAACATGTACATATGCATCACATCCAAATACCCTTAGATTTGAAATAGAGGGTTTCTTACCAGTCCATACCTCATGTGGAGTCTTATCCTCCAACACTGATGAAGGTGATCTGTTAACCAAATAGCATGCAGTCTCCACTGCCTCTGCCCAGAATTCTTGTCCTAACCCGGTACCACTGAGCATGCTTCTTGCCTTTTCCATCAGTGTTCTGTTCATTCTTTCTGCAACTCCATTTTGCTGAGGTGTGTATGGAGTAGTCTTCTATCGTGCTATACCATACTTCTTACAGAACTCTTCAAATTCCTTCTTGCAGAACTCCCCACCATTATCTGTCCTCAGCGCCTTTATCTTCTTCTCTGTCTGGTTTTCCACCATAGCCTTAAATTCTTTAAATTTGTCAAAGACTTCAGATTTCTTCCTCAAGAAATATATCCATGTATTCCTTGAGAAGTCATCTATGAATGAAACATAGTACACAGACTTTCCCAGTGATGGAACTGACACAGGCCCAAACACATCACTGTGCACAAGTTCTAATATCGTGTTCGCCCTCTTAGCACCAGAAGGAAAACTCACCCGATTCTGCTTCCCATATACACAATGTTCACAGAAATCGAAATCCAGAGAGCAATTAGACATACCTTCTACCATACCATTTCTATGCAATATCCGAAGGCCCTTCTCTCCAATATGTCCAAGCCTTTGATGCCATAGCATGGTCTTTTCTCCAGAGACAGCTAGGCTTTCCACTCCACTTTCAGGAACCATAGAATTGTTACACCCATCAATAACAATGCTACCTTGTAGCTTGTACAGAGTTCCAGTCCGAACTCCCCACATTAATACCAGTGCTCCCCGAACCATCTTGCAGGCATCTTTCTCGAACACTGTTTTTACACCTGCATCATCCATCTTGCTTACAGAAATCAGATTTATGGCCAATGCAGGAATATGTAGAACACCAAGAAGTGTTCTAATCCTCCCACCTTGCAGCTTCAGCTTGACCTTTCCACGTCCGACGATTCTGGCCTTCCTATCATCCCCTAGGAAGACATCACCACCATCATATTTCTCATACTCGCAGAACCACTCCCTATGGGGAGTGAAGTGAAAGGATGCACCTGAGTCAATCAACCATGACTCATGATCTACATGTATATTTGAAGAAGAAGCCAAATACACATCCCCACCTTCATCCGAGGTGGTTTTTGCCTCTGCAGAAGGACCTTCATCAGATCCCTTTCCTTTCTCAGGAGCTTTAGATCTGCATTCCTTTTTGTAGTGCCCTTCCTTTCCGCATTTCCAGCACACCTTTACAAACTTTCCAGGAGATTTAGATCTTCCTCTAGATTTAGATCTCCCACTCGAAACCTTATTCTTGTTTCTGTTCTGGGACCTTCCTCGTACAGATAAGGCATCTCCATTCTGACCCTCCATATTTCTCCGTCTCATTTCTTCCGACAGCAAGGCTGAGACAATGTCATCAAAATTCAAGGTAGTTGTATTGCTACCTATTGCAATAACCAGATTGTCCCACGAGTCTGGTAGAGAGCACAACAAACTGATGCACTTATCTTCATCTGAGATTTTAATATCAACAGATGACAGCTGACTTACCACAGTATTGAAGGCATTCAGATGCTCTGTCACCGAGTCTCCATCCTTCATCCTCAAGTTATACAACTTTTTCCGCAGGAACAACTTATTCACCAGAGACTTAGATTGGTACAAAGTCCCAAGTTTTTCCCACAAGGTCTTCGCCGTAGCTTCCCCAGATACATTCAACAATACTGAATCTGAGACACACAATCGTATTGTGCTCTTAGCCTTCCGATCCAGTTTCTTCCAGTCTTCATCTGACATTTCCGTTGGTTTAGTACCTGGATCTACCGCGATCCACTGATCTTTATCCACCAGCAGATCCTCCATCTTGAGCTTCCACAACTCAAAACTCTGACCATTAAATTTCTCGATCTCTATATTTCCGCCGCTCGCCATCTTCTTTCACTGCAAGAATCGATCCCGCAGATCTCCCACTGAACAGGGTCTACCTCAGGCCCGAGCAAAAAACCCTCAGCAACAAAGGCGTCCCCTTGAAGCTGAAACCGCTCTGATACCACTTTTAGGTTTTAACCTTGAACATAAATTATCTACACACGAATCTTATAATAAACAATAGCGAGAGCATAAAACATAAAACAGATAAACACAAAGATTTTCCCCTGGATCCCAAATCGGGATGACCAGCTTGATTTATCATTATATTCCTTTTAGTGTTACAACACATATATATACATGCCAAAGCATACATAAACTCCAATCCATTAACCCTGGATTAGAACATAACTGTATTTCCCTTGACCGGATCTACAAAATACCAGGGGCCGAAAACCATCGTACCCCAAAACCATGTGCAAACGCATGCACAAAACCATGGGCGCGGACTACCCACCGGAAATTAAGGACAAAAAAATGTAGTCGTGGAAAGAACATAACACATACCCAAAAATTTGCAGTTTATAAAGTGGTCAAAAACTTCTAACCCTTTATCTTAAAATTTCATGACAAAGTGATAGTTCCTTTCTCATCAGTCAGACAAATACTTATTCAAAAGGAACTAGGAGAAAAGAGGGCCAATTGGGTAACAACAATGTAAGAATGTGACTTATAATTCAGACTTGCTAAAATTATAAGAGGTCAAGGTTTTTTCAGGTTGATTACAGGAATGAATGACACATTACCGGATGAGGTAACAACTAGTATTGAATAGTTTACAGAGGTACTCACGGTTGACCCTCAATCTCAATACGTTGATTTAATATTTTATTTAAAAAAAAATCATGCTATTCAGAAAGAATTATGATTTTTTCTTGTTGAGATGCTTAGAGAAAACTGAAATACCCAATGTGCTCCAAGAACTTCATGATGGACCAACAAGTGGACACTTTGGTGGAAACACTACAACTCATAAAATTTTACATGGATATTATTGGCCAACAATATTGAAGGATGCACATAGCTATGTCAGAAATTGTGAAATTTTTCAAACTGCAGCAGGAAGACAAATAAAAGCATCAATGCCACTGCAACCAGTCAATATGGAACAACCTTTAGAACAATGGGGACTTGACATAATAGATGATATCATTCCTCATTCTTCTAAACATTGCAAATATATATTGACTGCTACAGATTATTTTATGAAGTGGGTAGAATAAATACCTCTTAAGACCACCAACTCGGAAAACACTATTGAGATTATTGATCAATTCATTATTACAAGGTTTGGTGTTCCTAATGCTATTGTATTTGACAATGCTTCTTATTTATCTGAAAATTCCATGACTGGATTTTCTTTAAAAAGAGGGTTTAAATTAAGGTATTTTGCAAATTATTACCCTCAAGGAAATGGTTTAGCAGAATCAACAAACAAAAACCTCATAAGAATAATTAAACGAACCATTGATCAAAATCAAAAGAATTGGCACAAAGCCATTAACCTTTGCATTATGGGCAGATAGGATAACTAAAAAATATTCAATAGGAACTTCTCCTTTTTTATTGGTATATGGGAAAGAGGCAGTTTTACCTTTAAATATAGTTATCTCGTCAACAACCCTAGTCCAATTTATTAATGAACAACCTTTCTCTTCATTAAAATTAAGAATGTCCCAATTAATTAAAATGGAAGAAGAAAGAGAAAAGGAAAAAATGGTACATATTCATCATCAACAGTTGGTCAAAACTTCGTTTGATTCAAATACAGTCAAGGATAAATAGTTTGAGATTGGAGATTTGGTATTGAAATGGGATAAAGGAAAACATACTAAATTTCAAAAACTTTGGCTTGGCCCTTTTCAAATAGTCAAAAAAATAGGTCCATCAACTTTCATTTTTCAAGATTTAAAATGGAATAAGGCAACTCTCCCTGTTAATGGACTTATCCTTAAAAAATATCTTTCTTAAAGAACAACAATTCTTTTGTTAATTCAAATAAATTAAGTTTTTGCAATATTACGCAAAAGGTGAAACACTTCGTATTTCTTAAAGAACATGAAAGTATTAATCCTTAGAGATATAAACAAGGAAATAAAACATAAATTTGATTCTCTATTTATTTAGAAAAATTTGATTTAACTAGCCATAGAAAGAAGAATTCTTCCAACCTATGTGATTTGAAAAATTATTTTGACATGAATTATGTTCGAAAATTTATTTTTACGAAGTGAGAAATTTTGTTGAAGTATTAGCATCTTTAACTCAAATGGTCATCCAAAAGCTCATAAAGAGTAAACTGACAACCTCCCCATTCATTTATGTATTAGATATTCTTCAGAGTGTAATTCAAAAAAAAAAAACTTTAAAGTTGAGAGATCTCATCACAAGTTGAATCATCATGTTCATAGGAAACTAATAAACTTGACATTATCAACTAGCTACCAAACCAAGATAGTGGCTCATGGTCTAAAAACCTTGAGACAAGGGGTCTCATCACAAGTTAGCTTGTTCAAATTTATTATAACCAGTGAATGACATTATCATTTCTGGCAACCAAACCAAAATGATGATTTTAAAGTGGACAAAAAGGAAAAGATTCTAAAAAAATAAAAATAATTTATCATGTTACCTTTGAAGATATTTATTATGTTAAGAATGGGATACTAGTTCATTTTTTGTTAAATAGTAACCCTGTCGAGGCTATGAACGCCTGCTAGCAGCAGTGGATCTACTAGTGACTAATAATTTATCTAATAGCTAAGCTTCAAATAAATTTCTAATTATCTTTTCAACTTATTAAGGTTTGATTAATTTAAAGAGAATTTTCATTTTCACAAGTATGGGGAAGCTTTTCAAGTAAAACCGGTTTATTTAAATTAAAATTTATCTATATCAAAAAACATATTTCAATTACTTATAAATTTCCTAAATTGTCTCCAATTATTAACATTTGTCAGAGATTCTAGATTCATCTAGTGTGCTGCCAATTTTTGTAGTATTACAACAACTCCCCATTATCCTAGATAGTTACTTAGAAAGACTAATGGGGACCCTTTAAAATTTTAGAATTAATATTCAATTCTTAGAAATAAAACCCAAATTAGCAATTTCTTAAGTTAAGATTTTAATTTTCTTTTATAAATAAGAAAATCAATAAAAAACTTCAAATCAAAAGCATATAATGGGACAAAGTTGCGATAAAGTGAATGGTGAAGTAGCGAATAGTTGCAAACCTGTGAATAGCCAAAATGTCGAAACACCGAATTGCAAGGTATTACTGTGGTGCTGAAACATAAAAAAAATTTATTTAATAGATATCGATATTGCATCCCGTCAGTTAACATACACCAATATCATATTATGTGTAAAACTATCGCATAATCGCAGTTTTTCATTTTGCAGATTTCTAAAAACACTAAAGCATGTTGTCTATCAAATCGTTGATGTAAAGTCATGATATAATGCCACTTGCATAATCAAGAGAACCCGTACTTTCAAATTTAATGTTAATTCATGCGAGTTTGTAATCTCGAGGTTTTCAATTTATTTTTAGTTTCAAAATTAAATACCAAAGGACTCCCATTATGCATGAATTCAATTGGTATTATTGTTAACAGTGTTTCGAAGTGACTTGGGCTTATCATCTCTGGTTTATTTGAACAGGATAATTCTAAAACACAAGGCAAAAAAGCATGTCACGATTGATTAAAGCATGAAGGAAATTCGCCACCCCACCACAGTTAGTTATGCAGCAAGAGGAGAGCAATGAAATGGCTCCCTTAATCTCGAATACCACATGCAATCCAAATGTTGTTTCTTCAGGTTGGGAAGGGATCTACCAACTCTTTGAGAATGAGAAACCTCAAGTAATTCCAGACGAGAAATCCATAGCTAATGATACTTCTTCCAATGATTCAGAATCCTGGATAGACGTGGCTAACTCCTTTCTTCACAAAATTGTTGCTCATCCAAAAATACTTCCATACACTGACTTAGTGAGATGGGTGTTAGAAAATGTGGATATAAGGGATAGAAAATTTGTTACCAAGAACAGAATTTTCATTGGTTCTATCAGGCCAACAGACTTAAGGAAGATGTATAAATTACCAGAGCCTCAGAAGAGATATGACTCACAATTTGTTCAGAATTTCATGCAAGAAAGACAATCCTGCAACAGTAATCAAAGAGTGGAGAAATTACCCTAACCAACATAAGCGTGATGACAATGGTATGTATTCAATCGCTTCTCTTAAAGTCCTTACTCTCAAATAGCTACAATAATGTGTCACTTGTTTGGGTCTATAAATACTAGTAAGTTTAAAGAGAATTGGACACCCTTGATAGAAGCAGCCTCTGATGGGTATATTATAAATTGGGCAACCATTCTTTCTGATAATTTTATAAGACTCATCAGAGCCTATAGGGAAAATCGGAATGTTAAATCCAATACAGCCCCTCCTTTTTACATGAGCTCTTATATCATGGATGCAATCTATTTTTCTTGTGAATTCCCCTCCTTTGGATGTAAATGGATGAGGAAGTAGTAACCCCCATCTTTGTTCAATTATATTTCTTGTGGGAATCAAAATACTACTCCCATATTTTCAAAATATGTAATGAAATAATTCTCGTTGTCTATCAAGTCATTTTTGAAGTCAAAATCCCTATAATTACCCCTGAAGCTAATAAAAGTCTTAATTATATAGGTAGGTGGTTTGGTGAAGAGTACTTTACATACATCTATGTTTTTGGAAGCTATGCCCCTCCACATATCCTACCTCTATATGTACCAGATAGCTTATTGGCTAAAGAAATTGCCTATCAAAATGTTGGCAATGGTGTGACAAAAGTCTTGAAAGATGCTAAAAATAACATTTGGCCAACTTTCCCTTTTTCATGTGGCTCATATGCATTAAACAATTTCAAGCATTCCTGTCTTGAAATTGATCGATTAAAATCGTTCAAATTCCCAATTTTTTCCAATAGAAATTATGCTTATGGTGTTGCTAGAGAAATAACAAATCAGGTCAAGCTTCGAGCATTTCCAAACAAGCCTGATAGGTTTGATGATATGTTCGAGTCAGTTTCTGAATTTTCCAAAGTTCAGAAAATAGCATAGGAAAGACTTAGTCCTAAACACCTGCTGAGGTTTAAATAATATTGAGAACAAAGAATGCTCATCTAGTGAAATTTTTGTTCCAAAGACCAGCACCAGAAACAAATCAAATTGTAGTTTCAACATCTTCATCTCGGGTACCAATTGTAGAGATAGGAATTGCAAATTTTGAGCAAGATAACAAACTCTCCCATGACTGGGATGAGTTTAAGAATTATCTACAGCTGATATTCCGACAACTCATGATATTATTCAGTTAGATGTTGTACTTATTCTTGACACTATAAATTCAGTAGCTTCTACAGGAGAGCCAAGTGCACAACACATTTCTACTAATAATGATAATTTGAAGAGTCGAGAAGAAAGAAAATAAACCTCATTCACTACATAGGTTCCTAAAAAGGTGTTGAGAAAAGTGAAAGCCAAAGAAATAGTGATATAGAAGATAATAGAGAAGATACATCTGCCCAAGACATGGAAATCATCCCATCTTTCCCCATTGATGAAATAATCCTCAACATTGAGGAGGTACCTCCATTGGACGTATTCTATTCCAAAACATAAAGTTGTCATGACCAGATCAAAGGAGACAAAGGATAGAGAAATTTCCATAACTAACTCTAAATGTAACACCAATGAAAATCCTTTGGAAAGAGACTCAATTGGCTCCAGAGGAAGAACTCCATAAACTTTCTCAATTTGCAGGTGCTTACACAGATGCAACTATTCATAAAGCAATAGAAATTCAATCAATAATCAGAGAAAAGGACCAGAAAATTTCTCAGATGCAGCAAGTTTTCTTGAATGAAAATAAAAATATTGAGCAGGAGCTGCAATTAAATATCACTACTCTTCAGCAAGAGTTTGAGGGTCTTAAACTCAAACTCGGGAGTGAGCTTAACGAAAAGGATCAACTGATTCATCAGTTATAGCAGAGAATTGAAAATTCCCAGGAAAATCTCAAAATAAATGTTGAGATTCAACAAGAAGATTCATCACCCACACTAGTGAATTAAGCACCTGGTTGCATTTAGCACATGGTTGCATTAAGCACCTACACTAGGGTGGTTCCCACAGTGCTATTTTTTGGTTCATGTCTATTTTTATTATCCCTTAATTTAGATGGACATTAAACTGTCATATATTCTCAATGTGGACTTGAAATAGTTAACTGAAGTGGAAAATTTAGTTAGCTAGTGGATTTCGAGTTAGAGGTTGGTTGGTGGGACATGCAGAGTAATTCTAGTTGTAACAGAGTTCGATGTGTAGTGGTGCATGAGTTGGTGCAAGTTGTAAACAATTTAACTCAGTTAAGTGAGTTAAACTTAGTTGTGCTAGTTGTAACTGAAGATACACTAGTGAGAGATCAAGTGAATTAAATATTATTTAATTCATAATTAGTGATCTAACATGCAACTGAGGATTTACTATTATTAGTTGCATGCATGCCAAATCTAGTGGAGACCGAGTTGAGTTCTAGGTGAAAGGGAAGTTGGCTATCATTTGTAGGATTATCTGCTTTCACACATGCAGGAAAACACTCATTAGAGTGCCCATGATACTTGCGCAATCAATGCAGGCATGATTTCATTCAATCAGGGATTGGATTCAATGGGGATTAAGCAAGCAAGGCAGGTTGTCTGGAGGCAGTAAATTGGCTAAGTAATTTGCCATTTTTTATGACAGTGTGAGACAATTAGCTAATGTACTGAGGGCTATTGTGAGAAGAGTTTTGTATGTAATTATTTCATGATCCATGCTTAATATACAATGGAATATAGTGGGGTTTTTAGCTGTAAGCTTTCCCCGGGAAATTATCTGTGTTGTGTGTGATTGATCTTTCTTCATGTTCATGTTATTAGCGATTGTGTTTTAATTCCGCAAAAAAATTTTAGAAGCGATTCAATACTTAACTTTAGTACATTGTTAGATCAGGTGAATCAAAGATATACATTCTTTTTGTATAATTTCTACATCATATCAGAGCATAGGAAATTTCATAAGTGAAGCAGGAGCTGAGTTTGTGACTGGATAGAATTCGAATTTGCAGAAAGACTTTCTTGGTGCTACAGCTGATTCAAGATCGAAATGGATTTCAATGGCTTGAGGTTAGAGTATTCACTCGAGGTTATATCAAACTAAATTTCTTGGAAGGACATGATGGAGGCAGTACTCGAAGACAATGGCTTGAAGGAATTCATTGACAAAGATGTTCCTAAGCCAGATGTTTCCAATCTTTATGCTTGGAAAAATAAAGTAGCAAAGGTGAGGAGGATCATGTTGGAGGGAGTACAAGACCACATCATCTCAAGCCTCCATAAGAAATCCACACCATATGCTATGTGGAAGGATTTGACGGATCTATTCCAAAGCAGCAGCGACCATAGGAAATTGGCGCTCAAAGATAAACTCAAGAAGATCAAGATGGAAAAGGGCAACATCATTCCAAAATATCTCACGAAGTTTTTCCAATGTCAGGATGAAATAGGGAGTGTGGGAATAAAAATAATTGATGATCATTTGGTGAGCTTGGCTCTCCTAGTACTTCCTAAGAGTTGGCACAGTTATCAAGACTTTGTCAACGAAAGGGAAATTTTTCCAGATTGGGAACGACTATGGCCGGATTTGGTGCAGGAGGAGTTCAGACGAAACACCAGAGATGGATCTTCATCTAAGAATTAGGATGAAGAGGATTTTTCTTTGGCTTCCAAGGCAAGGAAGGGGAAAGGGAAGAATTCCCCTTCAAAATACGAGTCCAAATGCAAGAAGCAAGACATGTCCAAGGTGAAGTGTTTTCATTGTCATGAACATGGGCATTTTGCTACTAATTGTCCACAAAAGAAGAAGAACAAGAAGGCTACTTGATTTGTAGCTGGTGAGGCCCTTGTCTTACAATTTTAGCTTGACTTATCATTGATTGCATGCATGGTTTCAAGTGCATTGGGATCGGTGTGTTACTTGGATAGTGGCACTTCCTTTCACATGACAGGAGATAAGGAACTTTTCAGTGACTTGCAGGAGAAAGATCTCCATATGCATATTGAGATGGGCGATGACATATAGTATAGTGCTACCTGGATTGGTAACATCACCTTTCATAGGGAGTTAGGTAAACCATTTCAATTAAAATATGTGATGCATGTACCAGGTGTGAAGAAAAATTTGGTCTCAGTCGCAATGTTGGAGGACAGAGGCTATGACGTTGTTTTTAGTGATGGAAAATATTTCTTGACATAAAAAATTGGGTCAAGCCAAGAGGATAGGGATTTGAGTTAAGAATCTCTAAAAGATGGAGGTAGATGACTACGTTGCCATGATGGGAAAGGAAAAGAAAGTGGTGAGACGGGATGAGGACGAATTATGGCACAGGATATTGGGCCATCTTCATCATGGAGCCTTGAAATTCATGCAGCAAATTTCTAATAGACTTCCAATGGGAACACTTGCTCAGTTAGATCAGTGCAAGGGTTGCACCATGGGGAAGTATGTAAATTCCACCTTTCATGAGAAGGAGAACTGTGCTTCGGGGATCCTGTAGAGAGTTCACACAAACGTGTGTGGACCATTCTCGGTTGCTTCAACAGAAAAACATAAGTACTATGTAATATTTGTTGATGAATTTTCTCGTAAATGTTGGATCTTCTTCATGCAGAAGAAATATCAAACATTCTCTAAGTTTTGTGAGTCTAATTCATTGGTGGAGAAAGAGTCGAGGAAGCAAGTGAAGGCTCTTAGGAGCGATAATGGTGGAGAATACATCTCTAACGAATTCAAGAAATTCTGCAGCAAAGAAGGAATTCTAAGAGAACTCATTGCGCCTCATAACCCATAGCAGAATGGGATCGCGAAGAGTAAGAACAGAACGATCGTGGGTGCAGCACGAGCGATGTTGCATGATCAGGGCCTACTAATGCATTTGTGGGTGGAAGCATGCAACACTGCAGTTTATGTGAAAAACTATTGTCCTCGTAGAGTACTTGGCATGAGTACACTTGAAGAGGCTTTCACTGGTAAGAAACTTGATGTGTCACACTTTAAGATTTTTGGCTCATCTATTTATGTACATGTGACCAAGGACGCTAGGAAGAAGATGGAACTGATTGCTGAAGTTGGGATTTTTGTGGGGTACACATAAACACCCAATAATTATTGTATGTATTTTCCAAATAGCAGAATGAATTTTGTGTGACGGGATATAAAATTTGATGAGGGGAAATCCATGCGGTTGTCCCTCGAGAGGGAGCTGGACTTTCATGCAAAGGAGTAACTATTGGTTCCCAACGACGAGTCTCAAGATGTGGATCAGCCACATGAGGAGGTTCATGGAGTGGAGGAAATCACTTATGCAGGGCCATCCATAAGAAATGGAAGAAGGCGCACCACAGAAGCTGATAGGCTAAGACTTGATGCTGCACAGAATGTAGGAGCCCTTACTTCATAGCGTAGATAGAGACAGTCTCCTGACCGATTTACTGGATACATGGCTCTTATGAGCAAATGTATTGTGATTGAACCATATTCCTTTCAGGAATCAGTGCAACAGCCTACTTGGGTTATTGCAATGGTGGAGGAGTATGACTCCATTGTCAAAAATAGTGCATGGGAGGTAGTCCCAAGACCAGTTGATAGATCAGTGGTAGGTTCGAGATGGATCTACAAGGTAAATAAAACTGCTGATGGGAGTGTGGAGAAATACAAGGTCATATTTGTGGCCCGAGGCTTCTCACAGATCGAGGGGATAGATTATGATGAGACTTTTTGCGCCTGTCGCAAGTTACTCTTCCATAAGATCTATCCTTGTACTCTAAGTGCAGATGGGCTAGTGCATTCATCAAATGGATGTGAAAACTATGTTTCTCAATGGGATCATTGAGGAAGAGGTGTACATAGAGAATCCTTAATGTTTCAAGATCTTCAACAGTGAGTCGCATGTGTGCAGACTCAAAAGAGCGATGTATGGGCTGAAGCAAGCACCCCATGCTTGGCACACTCGGATAGAAAACTATTTCACCGGACTGGGCTTCACCAAAAGTGAATCAGATGCAAACATGTACCAGATTGTGGTTTAGGGTAATGTATTGATCATTTTTATTTATGTTGATGATCTAATTTTGACTGGTGATGAGCAGTTGATACACTCATGCATGGAGGATCTTGCAAGGGGGTTTGAAATGAAGGATATGGGCCTACGTCATTATTTCCTTGGATTGGAAATCTGGCAGCGGAATGGTGAAATTTTTGTGTCTTAAGGCAAGTATGCAAAGGAGATATTGGGTAAGTTTAACATGGAGAGCTGCAAACCCATGGATACTCCACTTCCAGGAAACTAGAGGAAAGAGGATGCTACTTCTGGAGAGGTAGTGGATGCTACTGTCTATCAAAAGCTAGTGGGTTCACTAATGTATCTAGTGAACACGAGACTGGACATTTGCTACACAGTTAACCAGCTGAGTTAATATATGGTTAAGCCTACCAAGCTATTTTGGAAGGTGGGGAAGCATGTCCTCAGATACCTGAGGGGCACATCAGAGTATGGTCTATGGTATAGAAGGACGGATGGAGTGAAGTTGCATGGTTTCACGGATGCAGTTTGGGTTGGAATTCCATCAGACAGAAAGAGCACATTAAGGGGGATATTTAACATTGAATTGACAGCAGTTTCCTGGTACAACAGGAAACAACGATACGTGGCACTCAGTTCAGTGGAAGTGGAATACATGGCAGCTAGTCAAGATGCATGTGAGGCTATCGGGATGAGAAAGATCTTGGTTGGTTTGTTTAGTTCTCAAATGGATTCGACAGTGATCCATTGTGATCATCATAGTTGCATTAAACTCTCGCTTAATCATGTGTTTCATGATAGGTCCAAGCATATAGATATCTAGTACCATCATCTCATATATTGTGTGCAGAGGATGATCATGTTGCTTCTGTACATTCCCACGGAAGATCAGGATGTAGATATTCTGATGAAGGCGCTCACCAGCAGCAAATTCCAATACCATAGAGACAAGATCAGGGTGAAGGATAATCCCTTTCTTATTGAGATTCAACAAGAAGATTCAGCACCCACACTAGTGCATTAAGCACCTGGTTGCATTTAGCACCTGGTTGCATTAAGCACCTACACTAGGGTGGGGCCCATAGTATTATTTTTGGTGCATGTCTATTTTTATTATCCCTTAATTTAGATGGATATTAAACTATAATCTATTCTCAAGGTGGACTTGAAATAGTTAACTGAAGTGGAAAATTCAGTTAGCTAGTGGATTTCAAGTTAGAGGTTGGTTGGTGGGACATGTAGAGTAATTCTAGTTGTAATAAAATTCGACGTGTAGTGGTGCATGAGTTGGTGCAAGTTGTAAACAATTTAACTCAGTTAAGTGAGTTAAAATCAGTTGTGCTAGTTGTAATTGAAGATACACTAGTGAGAGATCAAGTGAATTGAATATTATTTAATTCATAATCAGTGATATAACATGAAACTAAAGATTTACTATTATTAGTTGCATGCATGTCAGATCTAGTGGGGACCCAGTTGACTTCTAGGTGAAAGGGAAGTTGGCTATCAGTTGTAGGATTATCTGCTTTCACACATGTAGGAAAACACTCATTCGAGTGCCCATGATACTTGCACAGTCAAGGCAGGAAAGATTTCATTCAATCAAGGATTTCATTCAGTAGGGATTGTGCAAGCAAGGCAAGTTGTCTAGAGGCAGTAAATTGGCTAAGTAATTTGCCAGTTTTTGTATGGCAATGTGAGACAATTAGCTAATGTATTGAGGGCTCTTGTGAGAATAGTTTTTTATGTAATTTTTTCATGATCCATGCTTAATATACAATAGAATATAGTGGGATTTTTGGCTATAATATTTCCCCGGGAAATTATCTGTGTTGTGTGTGATTGATCTTCCTTCATGTTCATGCGATTAGCGATTTTGTTTTTAATTCCGAAAAATATTTTTAGAAGTGATTCAGTATTTAAATTTATACATTTTTATATCAGGTGAATCCAAGATATACATGCTTGTTGTATAATTTATACATCGCATCAGAGCACAAGAGTTGATTTTGTGACTGGATAGAATTCGAATTTGCAAAAATACTTTCTTGGTGCTATAGCTAATTCAAGATTGAAATGGATTTCAATGGCTTGAGGCTAGAGTATGCACTCGAGGTCAGATTGAACTACATTGCTTTGAAGGATAAGATGGAGGCAATACTCGAAGAAAATGGCTTGAAGGAATTCATTGACAAAGATGTTCCTAAGCTAGATGCTACCAATCTTGATGCATGGCAAAAGAAAGTGGCAAAGGCAAGGAGGATCCTGTTGGAGGGAGTACAAGACCACCTCATCTCAAGCCTCCATAAGAAAGCCACAACATATGTTATGTGGAAGGATTTTATGGATCTATTCCAAAGCAACAGCGACCATAGGAAATTGGTGCTCAAAGATAAACTCAAGAAGATCAAGATGGAAAAGGGCGACACCATTCCAAAATATCTCACAAATTTTGTCCAATGTCAGGATGAGCTGGGGAGTGTGGAAATAATAGTCATTGATGATCATTTGGTGAGCTTGGCTCTCCTGGGACTTCCTAAGAGTTGGCACAGTTATCAAGACTCTGTCAACGGAAGGGAAAAATTTCTAGATTGGGAATGACTGTGGTCGGATTTGGTGCAGGAGGAGTTCAGATGGAACACCAGAGATGGATCTTCATCTAAGAATGAGGATGAAGAGGATTTTTCTTTGGCTGCCAAGGCAAGGAAGGGGAAAGGGAATAATTTCCCTTCAAAATATGAGTCCAAAGGAAAGAAGCAGGACATGTCTAAGGTGAAGTGTTTTCACTATCATGAACATGCAAATTTTGCTACTAACTGTCCACAAAAGAAGAAGAACAAGAAGGTTATTGTATCTGCAGCTGGTGAGGCCCTTGCCTCACAATTTTAGCTTGACTTCTTATTTATCGCATGCATGGTTTCAATTGCATTGGGATTTTTGTGGTATTTGGATAGTGGCGCTTCATTTCACATGACAGGAGATAAGGAACTTTTTCAGTGACTTGGAGGATAAATATCTCCATATGCATATTGAGATGGGCAACGATGGATGGTGCAGTGTTACCAGGATTGGTACCATTACCTTTTAGAGGGATTCAGGTAAACCATTTCAATTAAAGGATGTGATGCACGTACCAGGTCTGAAGAAAAATTTGGTCTCAGTCGCAATGTTGGCGGACAGAGGCTATGACGTTATTTTTAGTGATGGAAAAGCTTTCCTGTGACATACAACAATGGGTCAAGCCAAGAGGATATGGATTCAAGTTAAGAATCTCTAAAATATGGAGGTATATGAGTTATGGATAAGGGCGAATTATGGCACAGGTGATTGGGCCATCTTCATCATGGAGCCTTGAAAGTCATGCGGAAAATTTCTAATGGACTTCCAATGGGAAAACTTGCTCAGTTATATCAATGCAAGGGTTGCACCATGGGGAAGTATGTAAAGTCCAAATTTCATGAGAAGGAGAACCATGCTTTAGGGATCCTTTAGATAGTTCACACAAATTTGTGTGGACCATTCTCGGTTGCTTCAACATCAAAACATAAATACTATGTAATATTTGTTGATGACTTTTCTCATAAATGTTGGATCTTCTTCATGCAGAAGAAAGATCAAACATTCTCTAAGTTCTTTGAGTCTAAGGCATTGGTGGATAAAGAGTCGAGGAAGCAAGCGAAGACTCTTAGGAGCAATAATGGTGGAGAATACATCTCTAACAAATTCAAGAACTTCTGCAGTAAAGAAGGAATTCTAAGAGAACTCATAGTGCCTCATTATCCATAGCAGAATGTGATCACGAAGAAGAAGAACAAAATGATCGTGGGTGCAGCATGAGCGATGTTGCATGATCAGGGCCTACCAATGCATTTGTAGGTGGAAGCATGCAACACTAAGGTTTATGTGCAGAATCGTTGTCCTCATATAGTACTTGGCATGAGTACACCTGAAGAGGCTTTCACTGGTAAGAAACTTGATGTTTCACACTTTAAGATTTTTGGCTCATCTATTTATGTGCATGTGACCAAGGACGCCAGGAAGAATCTGGAACCAACTACTGAAGTTGGGATTTTTGTGGGGTACACAGAAACATCCCATAATTATCATGTGTATTTTCCAAACAACAGAATGAATGTTGTGCGATGGGATATAAAATTTGATGAGGGGAAAACCATGTGGTTTCCCCTTGAGAGGGAGTTGGACTTGCATGCAAAGGAGGAACTACTAGTTCCCAATGATGAGTCTCAATATGTGGATCAGTCACATGAGGAGGCTCATGGAGTGGAGGAAATCACTCAGGCAAAGCCACCCAAAAGAAATGGCAGAAGGTAAACCACGGAAGTTGATAGGCTGAGACTTGATGCTGCACAAAATGTAGGAGCCCCTACTTCATAGCACAGACAGAGACAGTCTCCTAACTGATTTACTAGATACATGACTTTTATGAGAAAATGTATTGTGACTAAACCATATTTCCTTCAGGAAGCAGTGCAACAGCCTACTTGGGTTGATGTAATGGTGGAGGAATATGACTCCATTGTCAAAAACAGTGCATGGGAGGTAGTCCCAAGACCGGTTGACAAATCAGTGGTAGGTTCGTGATGGATCTACATGGTAAAGAAAATTTTTGATGGGAGTGTGGAGAAATACAAGGCCATATTTGTGGCACGGGGCTTCTCACAGATCGAGGGGGTAGATTATGATGAGACTTTTTGCACCTGTCGCAAGGTACTCTTCCATAATATCCATCCTTGCACTCTCAACGCAGATGGACTGGTGCATTCTGTTAGTGTCATATAATAATAGGGTTCATAATTTTCGAATTGACTTTGATAGTCTTGTAAATATTTACATACCTTGCTTTCTGCAAGTTTATTTCCCATATTTTAAAAATAATAAAAAATTAAAAGAGGGTAAAAGTCCTAAAAGAAATATCAAAGGACTTAGAAAAGAAAATATCAAAAAGAATAGAAAATGGAACCAAAAATAAAAAAGAGATAAAAATAAGACATGAAAGTGAGAAAATCAAATTCCACTACTATTTACTTTTACTGCAAAAAATAATGATTGTGTAGATTTTTCAAAATGTCATAATCCATGATCAGTTAAATAGTTTAATTTTAATTTTTCATGCTTTGATTTTCATGTTTTAGATAGAGAATAAAGATATGTCAAACAGTTTAAACTTGACAAATTAGTAGATAGTTAGAGAATAAATGAGAAGCTCAACAATTTAATCTAAGCCCTCGAATGAAATAAGGTTAGACTTAGATAGATTTATTCTTTAAAAGAAAAATGGATATAGGGTTGCAAGCTTAAATGCACCCATACAAATTGTTATCACTAAAAAAAAATTTCAAAACATGGCATGTCAACTCTGTTTTGATCATGGTCTAAATAGTTTTGAAAGTCATTTTAGCATGGTTAAGGGAATGTCATAGTTTTAGAGGTTTAGTGTTCACCATCAAAATTCAAATAAGGTCTTTATAGGTTCATTCCATAGTCAAAAAGTTCACAATTTTCATTTAAGGGTCACCTAAGTAAGTTTTGGGTCGATTTTCTGCAACTAGCCACAAATCCACAGTTTCATGGTGTTGTTAGTTCAAAAAGTGAGTTCTGCGCTATGAAAGCGCTGCTACTTTCGTAGCGCAAAGTGCGAAAATTACACTGTGAGCGCTACGAAAGCGCGGTTTCTTAGCTTTCGTGTCAAATAAGTTGGGATTTGTCAATTTCATTTGGGGAATGACATGATAGGGGTATGGTGAGTTAGTTAGTTACCAAATTTGATGTAATTACCTATCCTTCACTCATCATAGTCATGATAGGATATCAATCAAACATCATTTGGTCATGAGGTGACATCTCTAATTTGAATTTTTTGCCTAGTTGAGTCATCTCTGTTTCATTTACCTTCACATATGTTCTCCAAGATCTGAAGCAGTAAGGATAAGCTTGTGGTTGTTCTTTTCAAATACAACTCTCAACATTATCAAGCAAGGTTGTTCACCATTATCAGGCGAGGTTTTTCATCAAATCAAGAGAGGCTATTTTACAGGTTTTAGAGAAGCTAACAAGTTTTCTTTACAAGAAACATGGCAGAGGAGAAGAAGGTCCACAGAGGGGGACATTGTCTAAGATACGAGCCTGAGAATGTAAATGATGTTATGGAGGATCAAATGGTAATGGAGGCTTTTAGCAAAGCTGGCTGTATCAAATTTTGTGAAAAGCTGCAGGGTTGCCACACTTAGGTGTCCAAAGAGTTTTCTCTACATTTCAGTGGAACCACTACCAAAGTTGGAATGATAAATATGCCAGTGACGCCTGAGATCATAGCTGTTGTGACAGAGATACCAAGGGGGTAGCAATCTTGGTTTAAAGGTTTTAGGTTTGACATGGAGCCATGCAAGGAGTTTATGAAACCTGAATATGTAGACATGGACTTGAACAATGCAATACCCAGAAGTTGTATCAAGGACAACTATGAAAAGCTACTAGTGAACATCCAAATATATTTCACATGTGAAGGCAGGTACCATAAATTCTACACTTATCATTTCAAAATGTTGTTGCATTTCACAGGAATGATATCATTATATTTACCATTTTACTTTCATAGAAGCCTTGCCAAAATGGCTGACAAAGTCCAAGCTAAATCTGATGGTTGTGAAAAATATTTGTTTCATCATGGTTTGATTAAGTTACTGGTTTTAAATGAGCTTCAGAAAATAAATAGAGATTGGTCTTCTCTTTTATTTATGAGTGGATTTGAAATGGAATCCCTAACCCCAGCTTGAAACCCTAAGATCAAGGGGAATCCTTCACCACCAGTATTAGAATCCAGTTAGCCAGTGGTTACTAAAGCAAAGAGGTTTGTGAAGTTGAAACCAAGGAAACAGGTTGAAGATAGAATTGAGAAAGCATCAGTGCTTGTTGCAGAAACCCCATCACCTGCAAAACAGAAATTAGAAAGGGTCAAAGAAACAAAACAAAAATAGGTGGCCAGTAAGCAGGAGAACCAAAGAAAGACAAGAAGTCAAGTATTAGCATCAAAGGGAAAAGCAGCAGTTTCAGTGACATAGGACAGCCCAATTATGAAAGGAAACTTGGATGATATACTACATTCAATTGATATAGAAGAATCACCCATTGTGCAGGCAGATTTCATTGAAGTGAATGAACCCAAACAGCGAAAAATGAAACCAACAAAGAAATTGGAATTTGAAGGTGAGAATGCAGCTTTTTCTTCAAGCTAGGAAACCTTTAACCAGGCATGAAAATAAATTCCAAGAAGGCAGTAAAGATATCCAAGTAACTATTGAAGCAGCCAAAGTCCCTGAAGAGGTGGTTGATCTCTCATCACCTATAGTGGAGCATGCAGCCAGCAAGATAGAGAAGGGAAAGGAACACATGCCAGAGTGTCAAATGCTGGAAGAAAGGTTGAAGCTAGAAAATCAAGAAATGGAAATGATGAGAAAGAGGGCAAGAAATCACACCATTGAAAAGACAAAATTCAAGAGGATGAAGGCTGTTTGGGAAGGTCAGACAGTTGCTAGGTCAGAGATCCCAAGTAGTGCATAATAGTTCTTTACATGGATAGTTTCTGTCATTAAAGAAGAAAAATTTGTTAGATTGATCAACACCCATTTCAGAGCCAGTAATAGAAAGCTAAGAGACCAAGTGGAAGATTTTGAGCTACAATTAAAACAGTCTCAAGATGAACTAAAGAGTAGAGGTACAAAATGATAAATTCAAAGCAAACTCAAAATGGAAAATGAGGATTAATTTTTGTGAAGGTTATGTTTTTAGTCCAAATAACTGATGGTTTTGATGAATTCAATGATTTTCTGAAGCTGTGGCACCTTTTTTTTTTTCTTTTGTGAAAATCTGGTTAAAACTGCTTACACAGCAATTTCGTAGCGCCTTTAGTGCAAAAAGGGTGAAATGTTCTACGAAACTGATGCAGCAACTTTTTCACCCTTTTCCTTATAAAATTTTAGAGGGAAAACCATGCATTTTGACTTGAAACTTCTAAGGAAGCTATGTCAAGTGAGTATCAAAGCAACCCTGAAGGAAAGGAAGCTAAATTTTGACCGAAAATGGGTAAAAATATTGTGCTACGAAAAGCACTATGAAACTGTGTTGTTTTCGTAGCGCAAGTCTTTTTTCACTGTTTTGAGAAGTTCGAAGTGGTTTTTCATAGCTAGCATGAAGGAATGACTTGGGACATATGCTAATCATGTTCCTGACATCAATTAGCCTCAAAGTTACTAGTTAGAAGTGGTCAAAATATCTCAAGAAACTAAAAGAATCCTAAGCTTAAAAACAAGGGAGTAGTTTCCTAAATTGCAGGAGATCAACATCATCAGCATTATTGTCATAGCAAGTTGGAATTCATCATCAAGTTTGACTTAATGGAAATATAGGTGGAAAATGATGTAATTAATTTTAGATAAATTTGTTTTGAGTGGAATCAAAAAGAGTTCTAATTCTATTTGTAATAGGACTCTATATCAGTTTTACAGCTATGTTTGTAATAAATACCATGTTTTATGGTTAGTATAGGTGTCAAAGCATAGGAATTTGATGTATCTAGTTGTGGATAAGATTATCTTATGATGTAAATGATATATAAAAGATCAAGAAGTCGAAATAGAGAGGGGTTGGACATTTGTTAGCAAAAAGACTCTGTTTTATGTAAGTGGCTATTTTCAGCCTAATATAGAATTTCTACTTAGACAACTCAAGATTCATAAGGAGTTATTGTATGTTCTTTTTTTGATGGCATATTTTCAATATTCTATTACAGTGGTGTTTTCTTATGTTACTCAGGATTCATCAATGATGCTCTGACTTCCTTCATAGACAAACTGACTGTGTGTTTCACTGTTCTACATGTTTATTCCTTGACTTGAACTCTGATATGCCTTGACTTCCATGCTAGGTAGATTATTTTGGTTTTTCTGAAGCTATTATGACTCCATAAGCCCAATGTATACTTGCTAATGTGATTTACAACCAGTTTATATCATTTATCTATTTTTATCCCATATAGAGTTAGCCATCTACATATTTATCAAAAATCATAAACCCTTGAGAGAGCCCTCTCAGGTTGAGGAGGCTAAGCCTCAACCAAAATATTGGTTTGAAATAGTTGCACAAGATTGGTTTGATGAGCAGCCTATCAGGTCTGATTTTGTGATATCACAAATGAAGTAAAAAATGTTAGAATAATGATGGGTAGGTAGAAAGCAGTTGTGCAAGGCATGTGATAAAGCATCATTGAGAAAATTACTAATTTCCCTTCCCCCACAATGATCCAATATTCAAAACCTTCAGTTAAAGAGGCTCAGAGCATTTCTCTGACTTCTGTTGGGACCGGACCCAAGGCTTGATAACTGATTGGTTAAAAATATTGAATTCCCTTTATAAAATCCATTTCCTCAGCATATTCACCCTTTTCAAAAAATATAATCCCTTTTTCTAAGTAAAACACATTTTTTCTTAGAAAAGTAAAAATCCCTTTTAATTAATTTCATTTCATCCAAAAACACTCAAAAAGCCACAAAATACAATTTATCCTAACTTTATGTGTAAATATCAAAATGGGATAATTTTTATGCTAAAATGTCTATTTTACACTTTACTTAGTTTATTTTTATGTATTTTCATTTTATTACATTTCTTTTCATATTAATTTCTAACATAAAGTATTAAATCCTTTTAAATATACCCCTTCCTGTATATTTATTAATTCCTTTTATATAAATATCCCAAAACCCACTTATTTAAACATTAACCTATGGTTCTAATTACCCCATGTGCTAAATATAAATCCCGCCCTTTCCCCATAGGTTAAGAATATATATTATATAAAACCCGCCCCCCAATGGTTATAAAACATTTGTAAATATTTTATTTACCATATAAATATTAAACCCACCAATCAAAAATAAAACATTAGTTTTATGTTAAAAACATATGTTTTAAATATAAAACTAACCCTGCCACAACATAATAAAACCCGGGCCCCATGCCCCATCACCGAGCAACTTCCTCATTCAATCACAACTGTTCGCATACACCCTCCTAGATCCAACGGCCACAAAGTGATATCGCAATTTTAAAAGTGCAGTCAATAACCATTTCAAACTTTGTGAAATGGGTTGTTTTGCACCCTTCCCTCTCCTCCATGCAGCAGCATTTCACTGGATCACATTCGATCCCTGTTGTGAAATTAGCTCCAAAAATAGAAGAGAGATATCAACGCCTTAGAAATAAGCCACTTTGAGGGGGCAACCTCCAATACATTACATGAATTAACAATTCTTGGATGATACAAATTACAAAACCTCCTTTCTATATATAGGAGTCCATGGGGCCACAATGTAATCTTAGTGGGGCCACAATGTAATCCTAGCCGACCTAGCAATAATAATCTAAGGGCACAATAATAACAATATGGGGGTTACAGGGGTACAATAATAACAATAAGGGGGTTACACTAACAACAATAAGGGACTATACTAGTAATATAGGGACCTAACATGCCCCTCTCCTTCAAAAAAATGTTGTCCTCAATGCTTGAGTAGCTCTGGGTGCTTCTGTATAAAATTTTCATCCTCCCATGTAGAATCTTCAGTGGGTAAGTTCTTCCACTTGATGAGATACTTTTAAATTGATCGATTTCGTAGCTGTCAAGTTCTTGTTTCCATGACCGCTTCAGGTTCCAATATGATTTTTTATTCCTCATCAAGTTCTGGAAATATTGTTTGAAATGGAATTTTTCACCTATAACCTTCTTTAAGCATGAAACATGGAAAATTGGATGCACTCGTGAAGAAGCAGGAAGCTCCAATTTGTATGTCATAGTACCAATCTTTTGTAACACCTTGTAAGGACCATAGTACTTTGGCGATAATTTATTATCCTTCTTAGCTTGCTTGAGGGACACTTGTTTATATGGTTGTAGCCGTAAAAATACCCAGTCTCCTACATCAAAATTTCTGTCGCTGTGATGTTGATCTGCCTGTTGTTTCATTCTATTTTGTGCCAAATTCATGTTATCCTTTAAGAGTTGGAGAACTTCTTGTTGATTCTCGATGTGATGGATGGTGGATGATATCCATAAAGTGCCATAAATGGGGTCATTTTTGCTGAAATATGGAAGGAAGTGTTATACCACCATTCAGCGAGAGGTAACCACTTGACCCATTGTGTTTGTTTATCAGATACAAAACAACGAAGATATCCTTCCAAAAATTTATTTACTATATCAGTTTGACCATCAGATTGAGGATGATAAGATGAGCTATGAGCTAATTGAGTACCCAAACAAGAAAAGAACTTCGTCCAAAAATTTCCAATAAAAATGGGATCTCTGTCGCTCACAATAACCCTTGGGTTTCCATGTCACTTTTGAATTGTGTCCATAAATTTAGTAGCAATTGTATTTGCTTTAAATGGATGAGATAATGCACAAGAGTGTGCATACTTGGTAAGTCTATCAACTACCACCATGATGACACTCTTTCCTTCGGACTTAGGTAAACCTGTGATAAAATCCATTGAAATCTCCTCCCAACATTGACTTGGAATGGATAAAGGTTGTAGAAGACCCGGGGTCTTAATTGTCTCAACTTTATTCTGCTAGAAAATCAAACATTCTGCCACAAACTTTTGAATATCAGATTTAAGGCCATCCCAAAAAAATTATTTCTTCACCCTGTGGTAAGTTTTTAAAAACCCCGAGTGTCCTCCTAAAGGAGAAGTGTGCAATTCCAAAAGAATATTTTGTTTTAGTTGGGAATTCTTACAAAGATATAAACGATCTTTGTACCATAAGGAATCATTTTTCCAACTAAATGTATCAGATGTACTAGGATCTTGCTGCAACTTTTGAATGAGTGTCCACACTTCTTCATCCTTTTTCCATTCATCCCTTGCTTCAGTTATCCAATTTGGTTGGATAATAGAAATGGCACAAAGAAATGCTTCCACCTCTTCATTCTTTCTTGAGAGTGCATCTGCAACAACATTTAGCTTCCATTTTTTGTAGATTATTTCAAAGTCATAAACCAACATCTTTGTGACCCATTTTTGCTGCTCTTCTGAAGATAGTCTTTGTTCCAAAAAGTGTTTAAGACTATCATGATCAGTTTTTACCTTGAAGTTTCTTCCGATTAGGTAAGTTTGCCATTTCTTTAGTGCATGCAGTATTGCTAAAATTTCATTCTCATAAATAGCTTTTTGTAAATACTTTCCTTTAATTGGATGACTTTCAAAAGAAATGGGTCTTCCTTCTTGCATTAAAACAACACCAATTCTATTTCCTGAGGCATCACATTCCACAATAAAATATTTTTGTGAATTTTGGCGTAGCTAAGACCAATGCTAGGCACATTGACTCTTTAAGTTGTTCAAAGGCCTTAGTTGCTTCAGGAGTCCATGAAAATGCATCTTTCTTCAATAATGTTGTTAGAGGTGCTGCTATTCTCCCATAATTCTTAAAAAACTTGCGATAATACCCTGGTAACCCGAGAAATCCTCGTAACTACTTTATGGTTGTGGGTACTTTCCATTCTTTAATGGCTTTAATTTTGTTAGGGTCTACCTTAACACCCTCATGAGATACAATATGGCCCATATATTCCACCTCTTGTACTCCAAAGAAACATTTGGATGTTTTTTCATATAAATATTTATCCTGCAATAGTTTGAGCACCCTATCAACATGTTGAACATGATCCTTCCAAGACCTGTTGTAGATTAGTATCATCAAAAAATACTAGAACAAATTTTCTAAGGAAGGGTATGATAATTGGAATTCATCAACCCTTGAAATGTAGAAGGTGCATTGGTAAGGCCAAAAGGTGTGACCAAAAATTCATAATGACCCTCATGAGTTGGAAATGTTGTTTTCGGAATATCTTCAGTCTTCATTCTAATTTGATGATATCATGAATGAAGATCCAACTTGGTAAAATAAATTGCTCCATTTAATTCATCAATCACAGGAATGGGACATTTATCTTTAATGGTGAGCTTATTGAGCTCCCTATAATCTGGAGACATGCACCATGATCCATCCTTCTTGTGTACCAATACTATAGGAGCAGAGAAAGAAATTTGACTAGGTTTATGTATACCAGCCTCTAACATTTCTGCAATCATACGTTCAATTTCGCTCTTTTGGACATAAGGATATCTATAAGGCCTGACGTTTGGAGGAACACTTCCTGGAATCAAATGAATAGCATGATCATGATCACGAATAGGCGGGAGTCCTTTGGGAGTATCAAAAACCTTGGAATGATTGTCCAAGACTTTTTGGAGATCTGCAGAAATAGATTATTTTGATGTTGGAACTTCTAGTGAGCATAATCGTGAAATTACGCATCGTTGTTCTTTATTTAGAAGATTTGTCATGACATTAGAGCTTATTATCTTTCTCAGCTTCCCTGCAATACCCCGTAATTCGACTTCCTTTCCTTCTGAAAAAAAAAATTTCAAGAAAATTTCTTGAAAATTAAAAGCTACCATCCCCAAAGATTGTAACCATTGTACTCCTAGTACATCATCAGCACCTCCCATAGGAATGGAAATCATTGTACTATTCAATACATATTCCCCCATGGTTAGCTTGATATTATGGAATTTTCTAGAGCAATTTATAGTTCCTCCATTTGCAACCATCACTTGACATTCTGGTGTTAGGTATAGGAAACAATTCAATTCCTTGGCTACCTTACAATGAATAAAATTATGGGTACTACCTAAATCAATCAACACTATTACCTTTTTCTTCTTGATATGTCCTTCTATCTTGAGAGTTTGAGGAGTGGTAATTCCCGCCAATGCATTACACGATATGGTCAGACTCATTTCTTCCTCTTCTAGGGTTGGTTCCTAGTGTATATCCTCTTCTTTTGAAGATTCTAGTTCATTTTCTTCTTCCTCTTCACAATCTATGTAAAATAATTTCTTCTCAACACACTTATGACCTTTACTGTATTTTCTATCACAATTGTAGCAAAGCCCTTTTTCTCTTTTTTCTTCCAATTGTTGTGTTGTCAACCTTGTAGGTTGTGGAAATCTAGGAGTAGCAACACTTCCCTCTTTATAAAAGTGAGTGGTAGGCTTCCTTGTCACCATAATTTCACGTTCCATTTTTCTTGCCAACTTGAATGCCTTCTCCAATGAATCAGGTTTCAAAATGCGAACTTCATGTTGGATGTTATCCTTTAAAGTACCTATGAAGAGATCAATCCTATGTTCCTTTGGAATATCAGTTACCCTTATATTCAATTTTTGGAAGTCCTCAATGTGCTCCCCCACTAAACCCTTTTGTTTGATATTTATCATTTGGCTAAAGAAGGTGTTGCTCTTTGTATCCTCATAATATGCTATCATTTCCTCCATAAAAATTGACCAAGTGACAATTTTTTTACAAGAGCAAAGCCATCGATACCATACGAATGTATTTTGTTCTAAATGTAAAGTTGCAATGCGTACCTTTTGTGTGTTTTGCACATTATTGAGATCAAAATATTGCTCCATCTGTAGTATCCATGTTACACGATCCTTTCCATCAAACTTCCTCATATCCATTTTTGGAATATGGTGGTTCTTCTCGCCTGTTATCACTATAGTAATTTCTTAAGTTGTGGGATTTTGACTTTTTAGTCAAAGAATACTAGAGGTAACCACAAACCTACTTCAAATTCTAGGATCTATCCTTCCTAGAATTCAGAGAGGGCTCTCTCTTTAAGATTTATATTTGTTTGATTTATAAATGTTAGGCTAGTTATGAAAGTACAATTTGGTTTTGGTTTAAAGGGTTTGGTGGAGAAAAATCACTTAGAGGTAAAATAAAGAGAAATTCACTTGTTCATTGGGCTATGGAGTCTAAATCAAGCTAGCGGCACTAGAAATCAAGACTAAAAAGGTACAAATATATTCAGGGCAAGATAGATAACCCTCAGAGATTTGGGAAAGTGGTTCTTGTGAGATGGTATGATTGGGATAAAGGGAACTTAAAGATCCTTTGATCCAGAAAATGGAAGTAGGAGGCAGAGATCAAACGGGAGTGAGAGCAATTAAGAATTCCTAGCACCAGAAATCAGAAGAAAACATTAAAATGGCAACTAGTTAAAGACAGGGATCACTTGACTAATCCTGTAGTAATACTCCTAGTTACACATTCAGATAGAAAAAACATAAAATGAATGCATGAAACTTAGAAAAGGAAACAGTGACAAGTAGGAAGTAATTCACTCATCAGATTATCACAGAGATCCTGAATTATGATGCCAATCAGCTTTTCCAGACTGCTACTTCGAATTCAAACCCACAATAGCCTTCAATGTTCAACAAAAACGTCTATAGTAAATCCAGCTATTTTATTCCACCCTGAATACTTCTAATGTAAAAGTATTTATACAAAATGTAGTTACAAATATCCTAGGAGAAATCTAGGAATATATTTGGGAAAAAAAAAATATCTTTACATAATAGGAGGGACAGCTACTTAACAGATCAGCAAGTTGTCCTCTTATCCAAAATAAATAGGAATGTCTTATCTAACAAGGATCTTTTGATTGACTAGTTGTCCTGCTTGCTGGCTGCTAGAAAATATCAGGCTTTTGACTTGCCTTCGCTGACACTCTTTCATCTGCTACTCTTTACTAATACTCTTTACCTGATACTCTTTAATGCTGCTATAGTTTCACTATTTTACTGCTGTAAAAATATGTCTTTTTGCAATAAAATCAACAAACTGTTTTTTTATTTCACTGTTCTTTTTTACTGCTTTCTTGATTGTTTCTTGAAGGTAATCTTTCTTCACTTTTTTACCTCTCATTGTTACATTAAATCAGCAAAAACAATGTTACCGATGAAATAGGTAACCGCAATGTTACCTACTTTTTTTTGGTAGCATAAAAAGCACCCGATTTTGAAAAGTGGTGATGCAGAATCACCATTTTTTTTTTTTGGTGCACATTTTTGACACTATAAAATTTTTATTTATGAAGTATGAATATTTGTTTTAAAATGTTAGTGATTTTCATGCTAATTTTGAAATGTATTGATGCAGCATCAACATTTTTTTTTTAGAGCAGTGATTTTCATGCTAATTTTGAAATGTATTGATGCTGCATCAACCTTTTTTTTTTAGAGCAGTGATTTTCATGCTAATTTTGAAACGTATTGATGCTGCATCAACATTTTTTTTTAGAGCAGTGATTTTCATGCTAATTTTGAAACGTATTGATGCTGCATCAACCTTTTTTTTTTTAGAGTGGTGATTTTCATGTTGGTAATAAAACACAAAACTTAGATAAAAAAATATATATAAAAACAATAAAAAAAACCAATAAAAATGTAAAAAAAAACAAAAATAGCTCATAAAAATAAAAAATTTAAACAAAAATAAATTAAAAAAACAAAAATATTTTAAAATTATATCAAAGGAAATGACAAAATTTGAAGAAAAAAAACACATAATTTAAAGAAAAAAAACAAAAATTGACCAAAAAATTAAAAAAAAAAAATCAAAAACATTTTTTTCTAACTTATTAAAAAAAACAATATATTAAAAATATATATATATATTTAAAAAAAAATTTAAAATAATTAAAATTACAAAATCAAAATTTAGAAAAAAAAAATTATAAAAAAAAAAAAAATTAAATTAAAAAAAAAAAAATAATAAGGAAAAAAATACAAATTTTAAAATTTACAAAAGAAACAAATTAAAAAAAAAAACAATTAAAATTGAAAAAGATAAAGAAAATTAAAAAATTAAAAAAAAAAAAAAGAAGCTATCATTAAAAAACAAAAAAAATGAAAAAAACCACGTGCAAATAATTAAAAAACAAATATACATAAATTTAGTGTTTTTTTTTTTTTTTTTAAATGAAACCATTTATAGATTTTAAAAATGAAAAACTAAATAAACAAAAAAATTAAGAAAAACAATTAAATTAAATTAAAATTTAAAAATTTTAATAAATAAATTTTAAATTTTAAATTTAAAAAAATAATTATTCTATAATATTAAATATTAAAAAAAATTAAACAAATTGAATTTAAAATAAAAAAATTGAATTAAAAAAATAATTTTAAATTTTTTGAAATTCAAATTTTAAAAAAAAATCAAATTAAAATAACAATATTAAAAATAAAAATAAAAAACAATATTTATTTTTTAATTGATTTTATTTTATTTGTTTTTTTTTTAATTGATTTTATTTTATTTGTTTTTTTTTTTTTAATTTTTTTTTTTAATTGATTTTTTTATTTTTATTTTTTAATTTCAAAATATTAATTTTTTTTTAATTATTTAAAATAAAATTGGTTTTGTTTTAATTTTTTTTAAGTTTATTATTTTTTTTTTTAAATTTATTATTATTATTATTATTTTAATAATTTTTATTAAATTTGGCCCACTTTTTTTATTTAATTGCTTTTTTTTTTTTTTTAATTTCATAATTTTTCTTTGTTTTTAACTTTTACGGTTAGTTTTTTAATATTATTTTATAAAATTCAATAAATTTTATATATATTTTTTTAATTTATTTCTATTTAATATTTTTTTTAATGTTTTACTCCGTTTTTTTTTTTTTTTTTTGTTAATTACAAAAAAAAAAATTATATATTTGTTTTTCAATTAAAATTGTGTATTTAAAATTAGTTTTTTTTTTCAATGAAACTTAATTTTTCTAAATGAATTTTTTTTTTATTTAATATTTTTTTTCTTTTTTTCAATTTTCCATTTTTAATTGATTTTTAAAATTTTTAATGTTTTTCGTTTAACAATATTTTTTTTTTTCTTTTATATTTAAAATTTATTTTTTGTTTCAAAATTTATTTGTTTATTCATTTATTTATTAAAATTTAATATTTTTGTTTTTAAACTTAATTTGTTATTTTAATATTAACCTTTTTTCTTTTAATTTAATAAAATTTGATGTTTATACCTATTTTAATTTAAGTTCATATATATATTTTATTTTTTATAATTTAAATTTAATTTATTTTTTAAAGTTTATTTGTTTCTTTAATATATATTGTTTTAAATTTAATATTTTCATTGTATTTTATTTTTATTTTTATTTTTTTAATTAATTTTTCTTTTTTTTTTCTTTTAAGTTGAATAGTGGTTTTTTTTTAAATTTTGAATTTTTAAATTTATTAAAATTTAATATATTTCCTTAAATTTAATTATTTGTTTTAAATTTTTTTTTTCTTTTTTTAAATTTAATAAGCATTTTCTTTTTCTTTTTTTAAATTTAATTTCTATATTTTATTTTTTATATTTTCCTTCTTTTCTTAACTTTTTTTTTTTTTAATTTAATATTTTTATTTTGTTTTAATTTTTATTTTTTAATTTCTATATTTTTTTAAATTTTAATCTTAATTTTTTTTGGTTTATTTTAAAAAAAAAATTTCCTTAAATTTTAGGTTTTTTTTAATGATTGAATTAAAATTTTTACTTTGTTTTTATTTTTATTTTTTTATCTTCATATATTTTTAAATTTTAACCTTTTAAATGTTTTTATTTTTTAAATTTATTTTTTTTCTTAAATTTTAGGTTTTTTTTTTAATGTTTGAATTTTAAAAATTAAAAAATGTTACTTCTATTTTTAAAAATGCCAAAAGTATGACACAAATTTTTTTTTTGTTATTCCAGCATCAACTGGTTTTGTTTTGAGGGTGTTTTTTCAATCTTTTTTTCAAGAAACAATTTTGTTTTTACCATAATTTTATAAAATGTTGAAATTTGACCTTAAAAAAAAATGAAGTGCGTTCTGGAAGACACACTTTTTTTTTTTGGGGTGTTTTTTCAATCCTTTTTTCAACAAACAATTTTGTTTTTAGCGTAATTTTAGAAAATGTTGAAATTTGACCTTCAAAAAAAAACAAGTGCGTTCTGGAAGACACACTTTTTTTTTTGGGGGTGTTTTTTCATGTTTTTTTAGTGTTTTTGGGCTAGAGTTCCCGTTTTGAGGTCAGGTTACCTATTTCATCGGTAACTATGTTCAAATGTTTGCCACTATTCTTCATTGGGAATTTTTACATTCTTTAGCTTTCTAAAATTATCATCGGCCTTTGTGTATTTAGAAAAAGTGGGCTTAAAAACAAAAAGATGTTTAATCTCATATTGTAAAAAGAACAAATCTTCAAAATGTTGAAGGAGGAATTTTCCTGTGGGAGTGCCTTGTGGTAATGGTTTGTTGACTTGTTCCTTAGCAAATTCCCTTATCTTTTTATCAAAATCTTTTTTGGGCATTAGTTTTTCATTAAAAGCATGGATGTCTGGCAGGTCCCTCTGTCTTAAGTTTGTGTATTTTACCATAAAATTTGTTATGGCAATGTTCATTGATTCACATTGCTCTTCCAGATTTTTCATCAAATTCTTCTTAGTTACAACCTTTTTAATCTGTAAGATTGTTTCTGTTCTGTCCAATACCTTTAATTCCTCCAGTTCTGCCCTATTCTTGTTGTTCAATAATGTGATGAGTTTTAAAGCCTGAGCAAGCTTATCAGTCAACTCATCCTCGGTCTTTGGAATCTCTGTCTGAGCTGCTAATAATAAATCTCTCTGCTCATATATAACCTGAATTGAAGGCCATTGAGTGTGAATGGCTTCAATTATGTTTGTCCATAGATGATTTTTTACAAATGAAATCTGCTCACTGAAACTTAGCTCTTTTTGTAAATTCTTGATATGTTCTCCCAATCTGATTGCTTTCTGTTCATGAGTTTTATCATTTATCAGAGCTAAATTATTTGTAGCTTCAAGATTATCAATCATATTCTTTAGGCTGTTGATTTCATTATTTTTCAAAGACATTTCCTCCATAGCTTTAATAATTTGGCTTGCTTCATCTGTTTGTTGAACATGTGTTGTAGAAGAGTCTGTTGCTGAAGTAGTAGCTGAAATCACTGGCACTACAGTTGCCAGCAGTTCTTTTGGTTCTAGTTTCTCTCCTAATGTGGAAGCCACTGCTGTGGTAATCACTGGTATAACTGAAGGAATGATAGGAGTGTCAGTTTCTTTCACAGTTTCCTTCTCTTGGACAAGCTGGTCCATTTAGGATTCCATTTCTTTGATCTGAGCAGTTAATTTGAGGATGAGTTTCATCATCTCTTCTTTTTCAGTTTGATATTGAAGGATTTCTTTGGTTTGTGGATGCTCACCTTGAGGAAGCTTAAGTTGTTTCCTCAAAGCTACAATATCATCATTGTTTTTCTTAACCACCAATTATGCTGCTTGAATATTTGAGGGATCATATCCCACCTATAAAACTAAATCCTCTAAGGCTTTAATACTTAGGTCCTTTGCATACAAAGATCCCTTGTCTAACTTCATTTGATACTGCATATTAAGAATAGTATTATGTAACTTGGTAGCACTCATTGCTTTAGTCACCACTGTTGAATATAACATTTCAGAGCTATGTCCATGAAATTCAATTTGGTCTAGCTCATGAACATTTTCAGTGTCTACCTTAAACTCCACTTTTTTATAATTTGCCATTGTTTTTGGTGCTGAGGTAGTTGGTTGCAAAAATTACGTAATCATTTTGTTTGTAGAATAATCAAAGGTTGTCAGTAGCCTATTTTGATTCCCAGGTTTTTGCTTGAGGAATTGACAATATATTTCTAATTTGATTTCCTCATTCTTCTGCTTTATCTTCTTATATTTCTCCTTGATGTCTAAATCTTTTTCCTCAGTTGTCTGTGAGGAAGAGGCCTCCATATTATTCTTTTTTTCAATCATTTGAGTGTCATCTTTACTTATTTTTTTGTCTTTTTCAATTTCTGCAAGTATTTCATTCACTATCACTGTTGCTTCATCATTATTTACTTCTGGAGCATTTGTATCTTCAACTTCAATTACCTTTTCTTTCTCAATTGAACTGAATTTAAGCATTTTATTATAAATCAGCTTGAATTTAGTTTCTGTAGTTGTTTCTGCTGTGTATGCTTGTTCTTCTCTGCCTCTTTTTGTTGATATTTCTAGCTGCTTTACAACTTCAAGAGCTTGTGTTGTATTCATTTTACCTGTTGTCTCTGTTGTACTAGTTGTATCTGTTAGTGTATTTTCCATCCATTATGCTTGGTTGGAAAACTTCTCAATCTCAGGTTTAAGATCATGTATGAAGGGAGTCAATTTTCATTTTACCCTTAGACTGCTCAAGATCCCTTGAGGATCATAGTTCCATGGACAACTTTCTTGAAATTTGATGCAGGAGCATTAGACTCGAAAATACTTTGTATTTATTAAAACTTAGGGGTGTTTAATTTTATAAAAGAGCTAGATTTTTATAAATAATTTGAGTGGGTTTTATGTATTTTTAATTAAATATTATAAATAATTCTCAAATATGAGAGAATTTGGTCAGTTGAGGATGTAAAGGGATGATAGATTTTAATTTAGAAATTAGTTTCATTAATTTTGGGTGAGAGAGGATCCTTAGGGATTCAAGAGTGATTTTAGGATTTTGTTGAGAAGTTGAAGGGATTGAACTTAAATTAGATCATTTTAAAATTGTATAAATTATCAAGCCTCAAAGGCATTGAAATCAGAGAGTGTGTGAGTAGAGAGTAGAGGTTTCTACTTGGAAGCCTTCGGGCAGATTGTAAAAGGGCCAATGATTTGGAAATCAGGCCAGAAACAAGAATGTCTGTAAGTAATTTCATTAGTTATGTGAGAGCATCTTTTCAGAATTATATGTGTTGATCGATTGACTAATTGTTGTACTTGAGGTTTCAAATGAAAATGCGCATATGAATTATTGGTGTAATTATAGATTTAAAGTCAATTTGATAAATCTGAGTGAGATCGATTATCCCATGAGAAAGATGGAAATCTAACTTTCAATTCTGATATAATAAATCTGCATATGGTAATATCATGCTTGAATTTGAAATTCGATGTGTTTATAGAGATATGCAATTCCAGATCTAAATCAGGGATCGATTCCCATTCCATTGTGATAATTGGTGTTGTGCGCTAATATCTGTTAACTAGTGAAAGAAATTGAAGGGTTGTATTTCCGTGCATTTGAATCCGCGGTTTTGTGTCGAACCCATTGTATAAGACTCTGGTTCTTTTGAATTTCGTTTGCTATCAATAGATCAGGGAAGATTCGATTTTATAAATTCATGTCAATTTCCATATTACAAACTCAATCCGGAATCGTTGAGTTGAATACGCTATTATCATATGCAAAGGTTTAAATAGGCGTTAATGAAGTTGGGTTTTTTTCGATGGAGAACGCGCTAGGCTGGCATTAAAATTGGTGAATATATATTAATCTGTTGATGAGTCGATATCTGTGCAATCGATTCATAACAGTCCAGACAGAGGAGATAGGATTTAAAGGTTCGATTTTGGTATATAAGCTATCCTACAGTGAATTGACATTTGAAATTGCAGAGAAGGAACGCAAGTCAACTTATTCTTGAGCCTGGCAAAGTCGTTGAATTGTAAGCACTGAAGAATTACAATCTAGCAAAGTCGTGAATTGCAACGTTGAGGGAATTTGCGTGAAGACGTTGTGTTTAAAGTCGACTAAGATATATCATAGGAGAGAAGGCACAGTAACCTGTGGACGTTTTTCGTTCCATAATTGTCTTTGCAGATCGCTACAGAACTGGGATGTGAATGTTACAGCGCTGGAATGCTCTTGTCTTGAATTGGTGGAGAACTGAATTGGTTGAGTCAAATGCATCAAGTGCAAGACTAATTCCAAACTAAACACAATTTGAAGGCCAATTATAAAGTTAAATCTGGATGGGACGTACTTGACAGAGGTGATTTGATTCTGGTTTGAATCGAATCAGAATTTTATCGAAACCCAACTCCAAATGCGTTCAAAAGTTGTGGGTTTCTTAAAATGCTATATTTGGCGGATCGTTGAAGTCTGAGCACAATGAATATCCATCGATTGGATGGACAGGTATGCAATGCGGCATTCAATTTCTAGTCAAAATCTAATCCTTATATGGATTGTGTTGCCGTGAGCTTGTGAAGTTAAACAGTGGAGGACATAATATATAATTATATATTATGTTTGATGTGAAGTATGGCAGAAAACTTAGAGTCAAAGATTTGGCTGGGATTTAATTATGGTTCTGTTGTGTATTAAAAGAGTCCATTAAAAGCGATGAAAGGTATTGGAAATTTGTTTTTAAATCAAAGATGAAATATGATATTTCGTGGAGACATATCATATGTTGTGGTTGAAGTGAAATGACAAACGTAGATATATACCTTTGATGCAAGTGATATTGAAGTGGGATTTTAAATTACAATTCAAATGTTCATAAGTGGGAATGCCAGTGGGTTTATAACCATTGTTTTATTTTGTAGAAATAAAGCTTCTGCATAAGTTGAAATTGCCAGAAAGTGGACTTTCTTGACATGAAACAGGAATTGCCATTTTATATGCATGGTATTAGGAAAGATTCTGGGTATTGCAGGGTTGCCCTGCATCAAAATTTAAACTCTGCTAATCTCTTTGTGATCTCTTTTTATGCATCTCTGTTGTTTATGATAAATGGACCAACTTGATTCTTTAACTTAAATTGAGTCTTTTTTCTAGCAGCCGTGAAGTTAATAGAATCAGAATTGAGAATTTGTCTCAAATACTCTAGTGCAAAAATTCTCATGCTCATATATCAAGGCAACTTATAAGGTAATAAGTTGAATCCAAAAACTCTTAACTCTATATGCTTCTCATATAGATACCAATCTCCCACTTTACTTTGTTCTGAAAGTTGTAGGATTCTTTTCATTTCTTCACTGACTCTCGGCCATTTTGCTTTATTCAAAATGTTCATTACTGGATGTTGAAAGAGGTTTGAAAAATATGTGTAGGTGAAATCACTACCCTCTTTCCTGAGCAAGGAAGTCCAGAAGATAATAGATAAAGGCTTACCATCCAAGTCCATCTTTTGCAATGCAATAGGAAATCTATCAGCTTGTAAGAATAAGAATAAGTGAAATAGATAGGATGAGTATCTAAAAACCCCTTCAATGGGTAATTTGGTCAGCTGATAATGTATATTGTTGGCTATGAAACCAGCAAAATCAAAGATGATTGAAGGAGGTTGGCCTGGGGACAAGGTGGATAGAAAACCTAGAATGGACTCATCAGTGAATCCATTTGTAAAGTATCCAAGTATAAAAGATAGCATAGAGATAATATGTCTAGACCCTTCATGGAATTTAGCAGTGGAATAAGGAGGGTTTAACTTAGGAATTTCAACATGGGAAGGCATTAAGTTTTGAAATATCATGAACTTCTTAGGAAAGTCTAGACCTAAGTACAATTGGTTCAAAGCTTCTATAGTCAGGGGGACTGACTGAGGATCAAATTGTAATTGAAGCATTTGATTTATTGATTATGATGTGATGGTAAAAAGGATTTCTCTATCACATTGATTATGGCCCTTTGATCTGGTTTATAATATTTTTGACATAATCTGATAAGATCTTGGCCAGGGTGGGTCAGTGGAACTATATATTTGGGCAAATGAATCTCCCAAATAGGCATTTCATCCTTGTCCAAGTATTTATCATAACACCAATATGTATTTCCAAGAGGTTGAATTCTACAATAGGATCAACAATTTTATAGTCAATATCAGTCAATGGGAAACTTTCTACAGCAACTACAAGTGGCTGGAGGGGATTCACTAACATAATGGATTTATCAGTAAGGACTGGAGTAGATATAACAGCTTTATTTATAAACATATAATTAACTTGAGAATATATATTAACTTCTATATTAATAATTAATATAATTAACTATATATATATATATATATATATATATATATATATATATATATATATATATATTCACCCTTATTATTATTATAATATATTACAATATATATATATAATAATTATTGTTATTTTTATAATTAATAATTATAAATATAAATATATATTATATAATATATATATATATATATATATATATATATAAAAGATTGAATATATATATATATTAATTATAATATATTATACATTAATAAGATTGAATATATATATATATATATATATATATATATATATATATATATATATATATAAAATATTATTATTATTAATATAATAATATATATATAATAATATTATATATATAATATAATAATATATAAATAATAATAATTATAAACATATAATATTATTAATAATATTATATATTATTATAATATAATATTATATATATTTACATTATAATAATTTATGGAGATAACTTTTTATTATTATAATTATAATAATATATATAACTTTTAATAATAATAATATATATTAATATATTTATATATATTAATATATATTATTATAATTTATTAATTTATTATATATATATATATATATATATATATATATATATATGATAATATAATAATAATAATTATTATTATTATTATTATATATATATTATTCATAATATTATTATATAATATAATAATATGAATATATAATATAATATTATAATAATATTATAAATATAATATTATATATATTTATATTTTAATAATGATGAATGTTCATAATTAAATTATATATATATAATATAAATTAAACTATTATAATAATATAATTATTATTACTATATATTATCATATTAAATATTATAGTTAATTATATTAATATAATCTCTATATAAATAATAATAATATTATTATTATATATATTATATAAATATATAATAATAATTAATATATAAATTATTATAAATTAAATTAATATATATTATATAATTATATTATAATATATGATAATAATTATTAATAATTATAATAATAAAATAATTAGTTATAATATAATAATATTAATAATTATAATATTATAATATATATAATTATCAACTAAAACATGTTAATATATATATATATATATATATATATATATATATATGATAATTATTATAATTATTATTAGATTAACTAATATGTTGATCTAGTCTATTAACTTTTTTTTTAATTATGAAGAAATATTTTGGTAATAATCACATTATCATGAACAAAGTCGACGCGTTTCGAACCAATCAGTGTGGTTCATATATTATAATAATATTATAATATATGAAATAATAATATAATATAATATTAATTATATTATAATTATAATATTATTATAATAGTTAATTAATATAATATTATAATATATGAGATAATAATAATAATAATATGAATATGAGATAATAATATATATAATATTATTATTATCTTAATATTAAGTTAATTATATATATATTAACCCATGCTAAGATAATAGTTAGATTTAATAGCTTTAGATCATATATTATAATATAAGTATAATTATAACATATTAAATAATATTATATTTAAAATCAAAACTAAATTACATAATAATATTATAATTATAATATATACTAAATAAAATTTATAATAAATATATATATTATAATAATATTATAATATATTATTATATAATAATATATTATTTATTATAATATATATTATAATATATATTATATAATATATTATATAATTATATTTATATATATTAATATGTTTCATGTTTAAAGAAGGTTATAGGTGAAAATATTATTGTACTTTCTATTAATACTATTTATTTAATAACTCATAATAAATAATAAACTAACACTGCAACTGTAATTTATGATAAATATTTATATATAACTAATGTTGAATATATTTATATATAGTTTATTGGATGTTGAATCTAGTAGGGAATAGTTGTAACTATATATTGGAATAGTTGAATCACACTGACTGGTTCGAAACGCGTCGACACAAAAAAAATTTATGTGATTTTCACCGAAAAATTTTTACACACATTTTATGGATCAAAGAAGCCTAATTCCAAAATATATATATATATATATATATATATATATATATATATATATATATATATATATAATTACAAATATACATATATTTATATTATTATTATTTATACATATATTATTATAATATATATATATTATAATTATATTTATAAATTTATTGGTATTTATTGAATATAAGGGAATATATAGAGTTACAACTATTCCCTACTAGATTCAACATCCAATAAGCTATATATAAATATATTCAACATTAGTTATATATATTATCATAACTTAAAATATATATAACTATGGATGTTAATAATAATATTTAACATATAATAATAATAATTATATATTAATATATAATTATATAATTATATATTAATTAATATATATATATATATATATATATTAATAATGTATATTAAATATATAATAATTATTATATATATATATATATATATATATATATATATATATATATAATTATAATTATTATATATATATATATATTAAATTTTATATATATATATAATAAATATTTTAATAATATATATATAAATAATATTATGAATATATATATTAATTTAGTTAATATATTTATATATAATAATATTAATAATACTTTATATTATAATAATTTAGAGATTATGGTTTATATATTTATAATAATATATAGTATGTAGGGATTAATTATTAATAATTTAGTAGTAGGAATGTCATAAGGTAAGTGGTCTTAATTAAAATATTTATTAAATATAAATTTATTAAATATTTATAATATAGTATAAATTAGAGTTGATCTAATTATATGTTGGATATAAGATATGTTTAATATTCTATATCTAAAATATATTTGTGTTAATAATTTTAGTCTTTTAATTTGAAGAATTATAAATACTTCTGTTGGAATTTATTATCAACACCTTATGACATTCCTACTACTATACAAAATGCACCCTACTTCTATACCCTTGCACACACTGAAGCCTAACACTAAAATTCGTAAGGGTTATCATTTTGTTGCAAGAAATATGTGTTGAAGAACAAAATACTACACACATGACTCAGAACTAAATAATAATGTAACAAGGTTGACTTGATGGATGGAAGGAGTCTTTAGTCTAGGTTATAAGGGTAAATTTAGCTTAAACACAAGTAACCATATGATAAACAATATTATATTTATCATAATATGATAAACTATAATATTATTAACATGAGTTTAAGACATTAATAAACTATATTTATCAATATCATAAATATATTAATTACAGGAATAAAGTGACAATCACATTATAAGATAATTAAATATATTAATTACAGGAATAAAGTTATATTTACACCGAAGGTGTTATATTGGAAGAATTCCACCAAACCACCGTCAACATTTTCAATTTCTACCGTTCGTTCTAGGCACTGTTGTCATTGTTTTAAGCCGTTGATCTTCTGTTACCGTTGCCGCGGATGCCAGATGGATGTTTCCATTTTACAGCGGGATGGATGTTTCCATTTTACAGGAGTGGCTTCTCTATTATTAGCTCGCCGCGGCCATGTTGTGGTGGCATTCTTTGGGGACGCAACCTTTGGTTGGTTCACAGAATCAAATTTGGTACCTTTCGAGCCCACTTTTGCCCATAAATCAAAGTAGACGATGTCTAGGAGCTTTTGTGATGCCGTCGACGATGCCATCGACGAGCTGGGCAGGTGTGATGCGTTGGGTTTGATGTGTGGTTGCACAAATTCCTTCAGTTCTACAGCAAGGGAGGGGCATATTGAGGTTAGTGTGCCCAGTTATGAAGCTCCAGTGATATATATGGATAGGCAGGTCAAGGAAGCCAAGGAGGGGTTTCAACAAGCGCAAATGCTTGCTTTTATGCAGAGGATGGCTGTGGCTCCTAAGTGTGGGGAGGACAGGATGATCTCAGGGATTAAGTATGCAGCCCAAGTCCGAGCATACCGAGCTGCTACTGCTGTTCCTATGACTGATGAGTATCGACAAGCCTTGAGGCTTTCACAAAGAAGCTGTTGTCCAGACATATCGAGTAAAACTAAGCTGCCATGGAATGACTTGGGTGTACTCTGAAAAAAATCAAATTAAAAAAAAAAAAAGCGGTTTGAAATGATACAGGAAATCTATCCATATGCATTTTAATGTCTCCAGATACCTTTTAATTTTTAATTCATGCTGACGGAAAGAGTTTTTAATATGGGCTCTGGGCCATGGCTTCTTTGTACATGGAATATGAGCACATGTGAGGGCTATCAGAGAAGAAACTCTAGGATGACATATTTCGTTTTGGAGGACGCAGCCTTTATACCTTGTACCTCGTTCTTTTCTGGAGTCTATTGTGTTGCCTGACTAAATTTTGGGGTCCTCAAAGAAAGAAACGAAGCCGTGTAGCTCACTCCCTCTGTTGAAGCTTTCTGGCGCCAGCTATTTCTGAATTGGGTTATTCTAAAAGTTAGCTGAACGGACGGTCGCTGCTGAGTTTGAACATTGGGACTCAGCAGGAAAGTTTTATGGTTGGGTTTATATGATGTGATCTCTCCATTTTCGATGCAGGGATCATGTTGTTTTAAATGCCTAGCTGTAATCGAAATTTTCCAAGGTAACGGTTTCGCGCTTGGTTCCACCAGTGGTTCAACAGAGGAAAATTTGGGGATTTTGGGAGACCAGTTGCCATCCCTATCTGATCATTCTACTACGGAATTCTATGGTATTCTGCAAATCTTGCATATGAGAAGCTCCATGGATTGAGAATTGAGACATTCGAATGAATCCATGATGAATTCACAGATGAAAGGCAATGATGAAGACAAAGGCGTCAATTTCTTTGCATCAGAATGAGTACAGAAGGCTTGGAGAAGACGAAACCCTAGTGTCAGAGCAGGATGCCATCTTTCTAACTGTGACACTTGTGTTGGAGTAACTGCAACGGCTCCAACATTATAATCGTGCTAGTAAGTAAATTGCAGCAATCTTTGGTTTTAATTATATTCTACGATGAGTTATTTGTGTCCACGTATGTGACGGATGTTCATTTTGTAAAGAGAATAAAAGACAGCGTTATAAACTTGCAACAGAAGCGGTCGTTTTTATATTGGATCTTTCTGATTACTGATGAAGAATTTCTGGTCACTTGTACAGGAAGGGGAGACGGTGAATTTTGTGTAATTCAGAGTTCGGTGCAACCACGTTGAGGGCATGAGTGGGAAAGGGATGGTTTTACCGAGATCTACTGCATGGACAAATGTCAATGAGGCTTCAAGCAGGTCACATAGGTGAGTTTCAGTAATGTTTACTAATTTCTGTGCACTGTTTTTTCTGAATGATATCCTCAGCAAAATCTTAAAGAATGAAAAACTGTAAGTCCAGCTGATTCGTAACTTCCTTTTATTTCTGTCATTGGAAAGATAGGTATTAAATATAGACATCTAGATTCTAGATATAGCACTAAAGGCCAGAAATATTAATGTACCTTTGAGCAGAATTTTTCTTACTGGGAAATATAGTTTTTCAGAAATTGGTAAAGAAAATGTAGGCTAGAAAGCTTTGCCTAATGAAAGTTGTTTCTCTTTCCAGCTTGATCAAGATTGTGAGGTTCAAGGGGTGATGATACATACGCCATAACAAGCAAGTTGTGGATGGTTGATTTAGGTGGGAGTGAACGTATTCTCAAGACAGGGGCTAGTGGCCAAACTATGGAAGAAGCAAAAGCTATAAACTTGTCACTCTCTGCCCTTGGAGATGTTATCAGTGCATTGCAGAAGAAACAGCCTCACATACCTTACAGGTACTTGAACTTTGAATACCAAAGCATGAAGAGGTTCCTGCTGCTTTTGACCTTCCTTATGCTAGTAACTTTGAAAAAACAGCTCTAATCTAACAATTAGTATTCCTTTGCACTTTCAGGAATAGCAAACTAACTCAAATACTCAGAGACTCTCTCGGTATCCACATTACTCTTTCTGTTAATAAACGTTATTTGGTTTGCCCACATGAAAATATGTGTTATGATTTCATGCTTTTTGTATGTTGCATATAAAATATCCCATTCAATTCTTGATATTAATTTGCAAGAAACGATTCAAAGGTTGTTATGCTTCTCCATAGAAGTCCTAAGGAAGATGATCTAGCTGAGACTGTTTGTTCTCTGAATTTCGGTACCAGGACACGAGGCATACAACTTGGGAGGGAGATGTCAGCTGTATGTCTCCCTATATCCTCTTTTAGGTTAAATAATTATGTTTCTTCCATGTATTCAGAAGATTTCCTTCTCTTTACCGAACCAGCTGATATCCAAGAAAACATGCCATGGATGATATCACACTGCATATGAGACACCTTGAAGATGAATGCGAACAAGCGATAAAGCACATCCAAACTGTTGAAGTTCTTTTAAAGGAAAAGAAGAAAGTCCTGCAGAGTGAGCTCTCTTCAGAAAATCAGATGACACAATCTTCTACTAGTCAGGAACAACATGCCATAGAAATAGAATCTGCTGACTCATGTAGTATTGTAGATAGATCTATAGAGTTAAACATGCCCAGATTTATGTCACCTACTGCTTGCAGCCGCCTCCGAGGGAGGGCCCAGGATAAGAACTGCATATCCCCATGCAAGGAAATAAAGAGAGAAGAAAGAAATGGAACGAGAGTATCTCTACCCAATTACGCCAGAGCAATGCCCAATTTCTCCAAGCCAAGTACCATTAGACAATCACAGCTTAACTCAGAGTTCAATTATAAAAAAATATTCAAGTACCCCATGGCTAACAATAAAGGGGTGGCTGTATTTGTTTCCAAGCAAGGTACAATTGATGGATCATAATGTGTTTCAGAATTTAGGGTAAAGGATGATCACGAGTTAAGATGCCCATCAATTCCACAACGTCTCAGGGTGTCTGCTGGACCATTGTCCAAGCAATTATGCACAACTGATGAATCACAACACCTTGAGATGGATATTAATAATGGAATGAAGCATGTTACAGTCCCAAAGAAACGGAGGTTTTCTGGATCCTATTGTACAAAATGCACAACTGATCAAAGCCAGTGTCTTTCAGAGCCTAATATAATTCATGGATTGAGGTCTTCTCCATCTAAAAACAACAAAAGAACTAATGGATCACCTCCCAAGCAATTCACAACAGATGGCATCTCACAAAGTATTTCAGAGGGTTTCAGTCCTGAATGTACTGACAGTGATCAAATATACTCTGGGAAACGAGTGGAGATGAATTGAAATTATCTTATTATTTAGAGTGATTTTTCCATTTTAAATTAGGAACTTGCTTGATATTTTTATTTTTAATTTAGGATTTGATTTCTTCGGTGGAGCAAAGCCATATGCGAATCTATACATTTTAAAGTAAGGAGCAGGTTTATGGGATGTTCAATATACTTGAATTTAAAAAATATATATCACCAGAATGTTCAATATCCTTGGTCTGACACAAACCTAATCTTTTATAGCTATAAAAATTTAGTGAAAACCATATTAAAATTTTGACTGGCACTCTGTAATGAAAACCATTAAAATTTAGACTTTACTGTGTGAAAAGTGTAACTTCTAATGGAAATGAACAAATTTTATACTTTATGGAATTAATTTTAAGAGTTTAAGAATTTTGAATTAGTCTTATAAATTCCGTTAATGATGGTGATTGGTTTTTTGTAATGGTGTGCAATTCTGGGAAGCATGGAGTACCTTCGAAATAGTTTTAAAAATTCCGTTAACGATGGTGATTGGTTTTTTGTAATGATGAGCTGGAGCTAGAGCTGATTCTTTGGAGTGACGGGCTTTTGAATTGTATGCTTTTGAATTGCATTTTATTTCGTGTGTCCAGATGGATTTGTTTTATCTCTGCCTTTTTTGAATAACCAAAGTTGTTCAGATTTGTGATGCATTTCATATGGATATATGAATATGTGTAACTCCCCACACATACCTTCGGTGTATTCTTGCACCTTTAGGGGCAACTTCTAGTAATATTTATTGTTATGTGTAGTTGTTTTTTCCTAGCATAATAAACTAGGTTGAAATAATTATTAGAGGATAACTAGTTTATTATTTATAATTCTTCAGTAATGAAAGATTATAATTGTCTGTATTTAAATGATATGACATTAAATTTTGGTTTTTCAGGAGGGACTTTTTGAATTTATTTTCTTTATTGCGTGGATTGGTGTGGGCAGGCATGTCGAGGCAAGCGAGAAATAAAAAGAATATATATATATAATATATGTAATTATTATATTAAAAATAATAATAATATTATTATAATTATAATAATTATAATTATTATTAATATATTATAATTAATATATAATATATTATTTAATTATTATTATATTATTTAATTATTTAATTATTATATAATTAATATTATATTATATTATATTTGGAGCAAGAGCTCCTCCTTTCTCTACATGAGGTACTAGATAATCTCTAAACATGACAGCGTTGTTGCCCTAACATGAATGGAAACCTTCCAATGATTGGATCCCTTTTTGAAAAGAGACCTCCAATAACAACTCTATCAAACTTACTATCTTAATATTTATCTTATACATATTTAGAAATATAATTTAATTATTATTATTTATTATTAATATATAATAAATAATATATTAATAAATATTATTCATGTTTCTATTTAAGTATTATTTAATATATATTATGTTACATTATTATTTAGATCTCTCACAAATATATTTTAGATATAATTATATATTTTTATATAATATATTTTTAATATATTATACATTATATATTTTTGATTTATTATTATATAAATACAATAATAATATATATTTATATAATATATATCAAGATAAATCATTTCTCATTATTGAATAATTAATAATATGAACATTATGATATGTAATTATAATATAATAAATTATATAATTATTATTAAACATTATATTATTTAACTTAATAATATACATTCATAAGGCTAAACTCTTATAATAATAATTTAGTTATATATTATAATTATATATGTAATTATATAATTTATAACTAATTATTAAATAAATTAATAATATATTATAATTTAGTTAAATTATATATAACTGAATTATTATAATCATAGTAGTTATATATATATAATGTATTATTTTTTATACATTATATTTAACTTATGGTTTAATAATGAATAATAATGATAACCCTCGACGAATTTTAGTAATTAGATGAATTAAACCATAATTATATAGTATTAAATTTGATTTATGGGCAAAAGTGGGCTCGAAAGGTACCAAATTTGATTCTGTGAACCAACCAAAGGTTGCGTCCCCAAAGAATGCCACCAGAACATGGCCGCGGCGAGCTAATAATAGAGAAGCCACTCCTGCAAAATGGAAACATCCATCTCGCTGCAAAATGGAAACATCCATCCGGCATCCGCGGCAACGGTAACAGAAGATCAACGGCTTAAAACAATGACAACAGTGCCCAAAACGAACGGTAGAAATTGAAAATGTTGACGATGGTTTGGTGGAATTCTTCCAATATAACACCTTCGGTGTAAATATCATAAACTAATTATTAAATGATAATAATTAATAATAATAATAATATACTAATTAGTTTATATATAATATTATTATAATATTATATTATAATTATTATTAATAAATTATATATTATTATATTAATATATTATATTAATATTATTAATGATAATAGCTGTAACTATATTTAAATATTATTTAATATAAGTAATAAATTAATATATTATAATTATAATAATTAATATTATTATTATTAATTAATAATATTAAATAATAATTATAATATATATTATAATTATAACTAATAATATAATATTTAAATATAAATTATAAATAATAATTATAATAATTATAATATATATTATAATTAAATTAATATAAGTATAATTATAATATATTAAATAATATTATAATAATAATAATAGTTATTATTATATTATTATATATTAATTATTATAATTTATTATAATAATTAATTATAATATATTATCATAATATTAATTAACTATATTAATATATATTAATTATATTAATTAATAACTATTATAATATATTGTTATTAATATAAAATAACAATATTAAATTAATTTATGTAATATTAATTTATAAATTTATTAATATATATAATTAGTTTGTGTCTAATTATATATAGATTATTATAATTATATTATATAATTATAATATATATATAATATTAATATATTATTATTTATTAATTACTATATAATATAATATATAATTATAATATATTATAGATTTAATATATATAATATATAATTATAGATTAATTATATATATAATAATAAAATAATATAATTATATATATTATAATATTAAATATATTAATATATTTATTATATATTATATTATATATTAATATTAATTTTATTATATATAATATATATTATATATAAACAATAATTATATATATATATATATATATGGTTTAATTAATCTAATTACTAAAATTTGTTGAGCGTTATCATTATTATCCATTATATAACCAACATATATAACTAAATTTAGCATATATATATATATAATTTAGGTAACTTAATTAATAGTATTAATAAATATTAACTCTAATATATTAACTATAAAAAATAATTAATACTATAATATATATATATATATATATATATATATATATATATATATATTATTTTTATAATTAATAATTATAATTATAAATATATATTATATAATAATAATTATTATATATAAATATAATATTATATTAATATTATAATATTATTTATATTATAATTATAATATTAATTATAATATTATAAATATTATATTATAATAATTATAATATGCTTAATAATATTAATAATATAATTATTTAAATAATATTATATTATTATTATAATTATATTATATTATTAATTTAATATATTATTATATTATTATAATATTATTTATTAGTTATTAATAACTTATATATTATTATATTAATATTATTAATGATAATAGTTGTAACTATATTTATTCCATATAATATAGTTACCTTATTATTAATATATTATCATATTTTATATAAGTTATTATTATATTATATATTATAATTATATAATATATATATATATAATAATTTATATATAAGTAGATTTTTGGCTTCTGTGATCCATCAATAAATTCTGAAGAAATCTTTCGGTAATAATCACATTATCATGAATACAGTCGACGCGTTTCGAACCAACCAGTGTGGTTCATCATCACCTAGTCCTGATGATGAACCACACTGGTTGGTTCGAAACGCGTCGACTGTATTCATGATAATATGATTATTATCGAAAGATTTCTTCAGAATTTATATATAATTAGATACAAACTAATTATATATTAATAAATTTATAATTTAATATTACATAAATTAATTTAATATATATATATATATATATATATATATATATATATTATAATAACTATATATATTATAATATAATAATTATTATTATATAATATATATTATAATTTATAATTATATTAATTATTATAATAATAAAATTATTATAATAATAATAATTATGATTATTATTATAATTACATTATAATAATTATATTAATATTTTAATAATTATAGCAATGCTTAACAACAACCACAAATCAATTCATGATCTCTCTCAGAGCCGGCCCTCTCTGCGTGTTTTGAGCTGCGCTAGGGTTTTTCAGCAGCGTGGCTGCCCCTGCGGCGGCCTGCCTAAGGCCAGATCCTATGGAGACACAGGGTTCTCCCAAGGAACCGCCTTCTTCTCCTGCCATTGACGCTTTCAATCAGCTTCTTGCCGGATTGCCCCAGAAGAAAAGAAGCGAAGCATCCAAATTCGTTAAGAAGCTCGATGATATTCCAGAGATCTCTTTGCCTCCAGAGACCCCCATCCAAGTAGCTTTGTCTCAGCTGATCGTGATCTTATTGGCCAATTCACGGGACTTTGGCCTTCTCCAAAAACTACTGAGCAATGGGTCAACAGGAACTGGGCTCCTTTGATCAAGCAAAGTGTTACTTCTTACTTTCTTAGGCGAGGGTACTTCCTCTTCGAATTTTCCTCCAAAGAAGACAAATATTTGATCTTCCAAAATGGGTCGTATTTCATGGGCCCTCAGGCCCTCTATCTGAACAAATGGACTCCGGACTTTGATCCGGCTATCAATGTTCCCAAAGCTGTCCCGATGTGGGTTCGGCTTCCAAATCTGCCAGTTCACTGCTGGAACTGGGATTCCTTGAAACACATCGGCAACACTCTCGGGAAATTCATAGATCAAGAAAACAACAAGGACCAATACGACTGTGCTAGAATCTGCGTAGAAGTAGATCTAGAGGTGGGTCTCCCAGAGGCAATCAAAATCAAAGTCGGCAACTAGTCTCATGTGCATATCTTGGATTATGAGCAGTTTCCATTCAAATGCAGGAAATGCCATGTTCATTGACACTTTGCTAGAAACTGCCCATCCAATGCAGAGCCAGAGAAAGGGAATGAAGAGGGTTGGAATCAAGTCAAGCACACAAAAATCAATCACAAAGGGCAAAAACCGGGCGGACCCACTGGAAAAGGCCCTCTTCAGGCTAATGCTCAGCGTCCCCCTCCCAAAAAGGCACAAGAAAACAAATTTGATCTACTAAGTCAGCAGACAGAAGCTATTCAGGAGATCGAGACCCAAAAACCAGATCCTCCAAGCAAAGACACTCCCTCAGCCTCCCTTAAAGGAACAAGTGTTGAAGATCCCAAAGGTATGACCTTAGAAGATGAGGAAGAAGAGCAGGAAACAGACGACTTAGAGGAGGAAGGAGAAATAGGAGAGTCTCAAACCTCGGTAAGGAGATCCACAAGAGGTCGCAAAACTGACAGGGAAAAAAGAGAGCAGGAGACTTATAAAGACAAGCTACAGGGCAGTCAGCCAACTCTGGAAAAACTGCTAGCCTCAAAGCCTAGGATGTCAAAAAATCAACCTCAAGGCTCCAAGGGAGCCCATCAGAAACATAAATAATGAAGGTCATCTCCTGGAATTGCAGAGGTATGGGGAGCAAAGTTAAGGAAGAAACCATGAGAAGCTTAATAAGAACAGAATCTCCATATATACTTCTCGTCCAGGAGACTAAGCTGGAAGACGTAGTCTTCCTGCATGCAAGCAAGAAACTTTGGTTCAAAAGTGAAGCAAGAGCAATCTATGCTCGGGGTGCTTCGGGAGGGATTGGCACTCTATGGAACGCCAGCAAATTTGCAGTCATCTTTGAGGCTAGCAATACTCACTGGTTGCTGCTGAAAATGCAGAATCTGGACACGAAAGAAATCTTTTGCCTTTTCAATGTATACTCTCCAGTCAATGTCGGGGAAAAAAAGGATTGTTGGGATTCCATAAGGCACCAAGAAGACTTGACAAACCTGGAAAATATAATTATTTCTGGAGACCTCAATCTCACTCTCCACTCATCTGAAAAAAGAGGAGGAAGCGCAGTCCGAGATCCGGCAAGGGAATGGGCGGAGGATCTTATGCAGGACTAGAACTTGCTGGATATCAAACCTTCCTCCGGTAAGTACTCTTGGTCTAACAAAAGAGTGGGCCCAGGTCATATTTCTGCTAGACTTGATAGATTTTTCATATAAAGCTCCTTTCTGTTACTAGGATTAGAACCCAGAATGCAAATTCTCGCTAACAGCATCTCGGACCATAAGCCCATAAAGCTAGAGCTCCTAGCCCATCTAGATCTGGGTCCTATTCCATTTAGATTTAGTCCCTCTAGGTCAAGGAGCCAGACTTCATGCAAATAGTCAAGGATTTTTGGAGTCAGCCAGTCAAAGGATATCCTTTCTTTATCTGGGAGGAAAAGCTCAGAAGGGTAAAAGGAGCTCTAAAACGTTGGGCCAAAACCCTGTCCAACCCTGCTACAGAAAGAAAAGTCATCAAAGCTTCTCTTTCCTCTCATCAAATTCAAATGGAGAACGCTATAGTCACAGAGGAGTTGCTAGATCAAGAGGCTCAACTGCAGCAGTGTTTTCATAAGGCCTGCTTAGCTGAAGAAGAATACTGGAGATTAAAATCTCAAAATCTCTGGCTCAAAGCAGGGGACAGGAATTCTGCTTTTTTCCACAAACAAGCCCAGGCCAGGAAATGCTTCAACACTATTTCTGAGATCAAGGAGGATAACGACACCCACAAGGAATTTGAAGACATTAAGAAAGCAGCCTTTTCTCACTTCCAAAACTTGTATAGTGAGGATACGGATACGGACCAATACTCAGATCTGTTAGACATTATTCCTTCCTCAATCTCTCCTCGTATGAACGAGATCCTTGAGGCCAAAGTCACTAAAGATGAAGTTAAAAAGGCCCTTTTTGACATGGATTCGGACAAGGCCCCTGGACCAGATGGCTTTTCTGCCAGGTTCCTCCAATTTTGTTGGTTGATTGTTGAAAAGTATCTATTCAAAATGGTTCAAAAATCTCAAAATACCCAGAAAATAGGAGGCAGCACAAACTCAGCTTTCTTAGCCCTCATCCCCAAGGAAAAAGGCACCAACAATTTCAGCAGATTCTGTCCGATTTCCTTATGCAATATAGGGTACAAGATAATTACCAAAGTAATTGCAAATAGGCTAAAGCTCATAATTCCCAAAATAATTCCAGAGAATCAAGGAGGCTTCATCCAAGGAAGTCAGATCGTGGACAACTTCACCCTTGTCCAAGAGGCAATCCACTCAAGTCTTCATCGAAAATAACAAGGTATGGTGATTGAACTCGACTTAACAAATGCCTTTGACCGAGTAAATCATAGATTTCTATTAAAAGTCATGAGCAAGTTTGGTTTTGGAGCAAATTTCATTAAATGGACCCGGGCATGCATCTCGGAGCCATGGATTGCTCCTCTTGTAAACGGAAGAGCCACTGAATTTTTTAAAGCTTCGAGAGGACTTAGGCAGGGGTGCCCTCTTTCCCCTTTGCTCTTTGTCATCCAAGCCTCTGTCCTCAGCTTCCTTTTAGACAAAAAGATGCAAGATCAAGATATTAATGGATTTTGTATTGTAAGAGGGGTCAAAAACATAAATCACGCCTTATTTGCGGATGACACTCTGTTATTGGGAGCTGCCTCTCTTTCCTCTGCCTCTAAATTTAAAGTAGTATTGGATGAATTTTGTGAGGCCTCAGGAAGCGTCTTAAATAAGAACAAATGTCATATCTTCAGTTGGAATACTTTGCCCAGATTGCTCTCCGCTATTTCTAGATGTTTGGGTTTTGTAGCCTCCTCTTCTTGGACCTCTTTCAAATACTTGGGCCTTCCTGTTTATCATAAAAGACCTGCAAGCAAAGTCTGGCTCCCACATCTCAAAAAATTCAAGACCAGGATCCAAGCCTGGGGTTACTCCTGGCTCAACTCTGCTGGTAAATCTGTCCTAATAAAATCTGTGCTCACCAACCTCCCTCTATTTCATTTTGCTGTGCTTCTCGCTCCGGCAAGCATACTAAAAAAAATGGAAGAGTTCATGCGGAGGTTCTTCTGGAAGGGAGGCAAATAGAATGAAAACAAGATTCCCCTTATCAGTTGGGAAACCATCTCCAAGCCATTGTGGGAGGGTGGTTTGAATTTCAAAAATATCTGTCAGCAGAATGTAGCTATGGCAGCGAAGATTATTTGGAGGATCATTGCGCCCAAGCCTGGCTGGGCCCAATTGGCTCTCTGGAAAAATTATTTCAAAGGTCCTCATTCTAGCTGTTTAGACAATGTGATCCATCTGCCTAACTCGTCTTTCCTTAAACTGTATGTTAAAGCTGCTCCTTTAATCAATGCGCACTCCTTCTGGATTCCAGGAAATGGCAAAAAGATCAACATCTGGACTGATAAAATCATGAATATGGATCCAATTAAAGACAAAGCCTCCATTAGAGCGCTGAGATGTTGGATGGATAGAGAGGGGTTGTGCTCGTTGTGGGATATTTCGCTGTGGAGCGATTCTGTTTGGGCAGGTTGGAAACGTATTGAAGTGCCAGCTCATCTGATCAATGAATGGTCAACGTTGCTCGATCTCCTTCATGGCTTGGCGCCCACGCACATGAGGAAAAGAGATTTGAAAGGCTAGGGGCCAAATGCCAGAGGCTACGCTGTCTCCATGGGATATGCCAAGCTGAAAGAGAGGCCATACGTCCCCCCTGACCCAGCACCTTGGCATGGTGTCTGGAATTTTCCTTCGTGGCCCAAATTCGACTTCTTTACTTGGCTCCTCTTCCATGGAAAAATTCTAACGTATGACATTCTACAGAGGAAAGGGTTCTACAGTCCCTCCATCTACTCGTTGTGCAATGAAAATGCAGAGACAGCAGTCCATTTAATTCTTGAATGCGGTTTCTCTAAGCAGATTTGGTTCTCCTTCATCCACAATCTGGATCCCAACATTTTGCTTCATTGTTCCACTACTGATCTTTTTTCTAGTTGGGCAAACAGATATCCTGGCCCTCCTCCTAAAAACCAGATAATCAAAATTGCATGGGTTGTCCTTCCAAAGGTTATTTGTTGGCAGATCTGCCTAGAACGAAACAGAAGAATTTTTAGAAATACTAAACAAAATGACAAGGCCTTAGAAATCAAGATTAAATGTCATTTAAAGGAGTGCTTGACTGATGTAAAAGATGATTCTAATCTCAGCCAACAGGACATTGCTTGGGGATCATTCCTTGACTTGCAATTTCAAACAGTAGTTAGAAACGTCCCTCCTCTCAAAGACTGGCAAATAAGGAAATCTAAAACTGACTTTCATGATTGGCTCACATCGCATTCAAGGCACTCTCTCTTTTTTGATGGGGCAGCAAAGGGAAATCCGGGCAAAGCTGGTGCAGGAGGCGTTGTTGTAAGCCCAGTTGGGGAAAAAATTCATTCCTTTGCTTGGGGGCTTGGACATTCATCCAGCATTCAAGCTGAGGCTTTAGCTCTTTTTCAAGGTCTCAAGCTCCTAAAAGATTTAAATATAAGTGAAGCTAATGTTATAGGCGATTCCCAAATTATTATAAATGCAATGGTTTCCAACTCCCCAGCTTTGGATCTTAAACTGGCAAGGCTGATATCCAGAATTAAGGGTCTGGAAAACGCTTTTCAGAAGTTGAATTACTACCATGTGCTGAGAACTCATAATAAAGAGGCAGACATTGAAGCCAACAAAGTTTCCCTCCTCTCTGCTGGGGTCAAGATGAAAGACGAAGAAGAATCATGGGAACCCATTCCATAAGCTGATTGTTGTCATGTTTTACCGTCTGCTCTTAAATAAATTTGTTTGTATCTTCAAGTTGGGAAAAATCTTTGAAATCGAATCTATAGATCCCTCATCAAGGAAGAAGTCTCCAAGCTGTAGCTGCATTCTCATTCTTAGCAGTGAGATGCAACAGGATATAGACATCCCCAATGTAATCAGATTTTCGACATTCAGGCCAGGATGAATATAACTACTCCATAACCGTTTCTGTAAAAAAAAAAAAAAAATTTATATATATATATATATAATTTAATATAATTATATATATATTATTATTTATTAATTATTATATAATATTATTAATTTATATATATTATAATTTATTTATAATTATATTATTAGTTTATATAATATATATATATAATATATTATCATATATTATAGTTATATGATATTATTAATTTATATATATTATATTAATATATATTTATATATATTATTAATATATTAATTATCTTATATAATTTATATAATATATATATACTACATTTATATATTAATATTATATTTATAATTATATTATTATATTAATATATTATTATATATTTATATTATTATATTAAACTAATAAAATTATTATAATATATTATATAATATTATATATATAATTGTAATTATATATATATATATATATATATTATTATAATATATATTAATATATATATATTATTATATAATATATATAATATATTTAATATTAGTAGATTTTTGGCTTCTGTGATCCATCAATAAATTATGAAGAAATTTTTCGGTAATAATCACATTATCATGAGCAAAGTCGACGCGTTTCGAACCAACCAGTGTGGTTCATCATCAGGACAAGGTGAGAGATCAGATTAATCGTTAAGTTTAAATAGATGTAGGAGATGCAAAGAAAACAGTTATAACAGCTAATTTGACTATGAAATCCAAAATGGTTAGTTCTAATAATTAAAACAAAATAATAAAAATAAAAATAAAAATAGTTCCACTCATTTAAATATTAATTACAATAAGAAACGACTAGTTTGAATATTCAAATTTAATTATATATTATTATATTATAATTCTATAAAAATAAAAATAAAAATAAAATAAACTAAAAATAGTTAAATCAATAAAATTAAAAATCGTAACGGTTAGTAAGACATTAAAATTTATATTTTTTTATTTTTTTATTTTTATTTTTTTTTAATAAATAAAAATTATTAAGGTCAATCTAACTACTTTAAAAAAAAAATTTAATTAATTAATTAAATTAATTAAATTTAAAATTTAAAATTTAAAAAAAAAATAAAAAAAAAAAAATATATATATATATATATATATATAAATCATCGTTAATTGACTATTCAGAATTTAACTATTATTTTATTATAATATATATATATATATATATATATATATATATATATAAACAAATAAACAAATAAAAAATAAAATATTAAGAATATAAGGCAGGAATCCAACACCCGCTTATATTCCAACCGTCATCTCTATTGAGATTTATGGGATTTTTTTCAATTTCAAGGGCCTCTCTTAACTTACGATGACGAAAATGATCAATCTTGGCTAAGACCTTAACCTCTTCAATGCAGATATGATGGTTAGTTTTTTCCACATGTTCAGCTAGGGCAGAGGTGCGGGACCTGCCATGTCTAATGTCAACTGCATGTTCACATATCCTTTGGCTAAGGGGTCTATCTTATTCCTTGTTCCTGTGGAACGCCTTACATTGGTGAAACGGGTAGGTCCATTAGCCAAAGGATATGTGAACATGCAGCTGACATTAGACAGGTCCCGCACCTCTGCCCTAGCTGAACATGTGGAAAAAACTAACCATCATATCTGCATTGAAGAGGTTAAGGTCTTAGCCAAGATTGATCATTTTCATCATCAAAAGTTAAGAGAGGCCCTTGAAATTGAAAAAAGGCCCATAAATCTCAATAGAGATGACGGTTGGAATATAAGCAGGTGTTAGATTCCTGCCTTATATTCTTAATATTTTATTTTTTATTTTTTATTTTTTATATATGTGTGTGTGTGTGTGTTTTTTTAATATATTATTATAATAAAATAATATTTAAATTCTGAATAGTCAATTAACGATATTAAAAAAATAAATAAATAAATATAAATTTTAATGTCTTACTAGCTGTTACCATTTTTAATTTTATTGATTTAACTATTTTTAGTTTATTTTATTTTATTTTATTTTATTTTATTTTTATAGAATTACAATATAATAATATATAATTAAATTTGAATATTCAAACTAGCCGTTTCAAATTGCAATTAATATTTAAATTAGTCAAACTATTTTTATTTGTATTTTTATTTTTATTATTTTGTTTTAATTATTAGAACTAACCGTTTTGGATTTCATAGTCAAATTAGTTGTTATAACTATTTTCTTTGCATCTCCTACATCTATTTAAACTTAATCACTGATCTAACCTCTCACCTTGTCCTGATGATGAACCACACTGGTTGGTTCAAAACGCATCGACTTTGCTCATGATAATGTGATTATTACCGAAAGATTTCTTCATAATATATATATATATATATATATATATTATAATAATTATATTTATTATAATATAATAATTATTATTATATTATAATATAATATTATATATATTATGAATATATAATTATATAATTATATTTATAATAATAATACTATATATTTATAATATATATATATATATATATATATATATATATATATATATATATATAATAAATTAACACTGCAATTGTATATATTTTTTGCTTCTGTGATCCATCAATAAATATGAAGAAATCTTTCGGTAATAATCACATTATCATGAACAAATTGATGCGTTTTGAACCAACCAGTGTGGTTCATCATCAGGACTAGGTGAGAGATCAGATCAGTCGTTAAGTTTAAATAGATGTAGGAGAGGAAAAGAAAACGGCTAGAATCAGCTAATTTGACTAAGAAATCCAAAACGGTTAGTTCTAATAATATAATAATTAAAAAATCAACAATAGCTAGTTTGAAAATTAAAATTAATAGTTTAAAAAATAAAAATAAATAAATACATAACTAAATAAAAATTAAAATGAAAATAAACATTATTATATGTCAATTTAATAGTTTAATTAAAAATTATTTTATTTTTATTAATTAATTATTAAAAATACAAATATTATTTTAATATAATTATATACTATTTTCATGAAAGTCTATCTTAAAAAATAATAAATAAATAAATAAATAAATATATATATATATATAATAAAAAATATAAAAAATAGTTACAATAATTTAAATATTCAATTACAAATTGAAACGGCTAGTTTGATTATTCAAATTAATAGCTTAATTATAAATAAAAATTATTATAACAAATTTTAATTTTTATTAATATCGTTACAATTATTCAAAATACAACTATTATTTAATTATAATTATTTATTATTATATTGTAAAAAAAAAAAATCAAAATGAAAAATTAAAATAAATAAATAAAAAATAAATAAAATAAAAATAAAAATAAAAATAGTTCTATCAATAAAATAAAATCGTAACGGCTAGTAAGATATTGAAATTAATAATTTAGGTCAATCTAAAAATAAAAAATAAAATAAATAAAAATAAAATAAATATATATATATATATATATATATATATATAAAAAATAAAATAAATATAAATCAAATTTTAAGAATATAAGGCAGGGATTCAACACCTGCTTATATTCTAACCGTCATCCCTATTGAGATTTATGGGCCTTTTTTCAATTTCAAGGGCCTCTCTTAACTTACGATGATGAAAATGATCAATCATGGCTAAGACCTTAGCCTCTTCGATGAAGATATGATGGTTATTTTTTTCCACATGTTTAGCTAGGGTAGAGGTGCGGGACCTGCCATGTCTAATGTCAACTGCATGTTCACATATCCTTTGGCTAATGGACCTACCCGTTTCACCAATGTAAGGCGTCCCACAGGAACAAGGAATAAGATAGACACCTTTTCCATCCTTAGGGTTCACAGGATCTTTAACTGAGTTAAGAGAGCTGCGAATCGTGTTAAGGGCTTTGAAGGAAGAGGAAACCCTATGCTTCCTAAGAATTCTAGCAATCCTATCAGTGGTACCCTGAATGAAAGGAAGCCTTACATTGCAGGACCATTGATTAGGATTTTTATTTTTAACCAAGGAACCTCTTTCAGCTTTAAGAAAAGCTTTAAGTCCTTGAGACTTACTATAACCATTAGAACAAAAAACATCAAGGAGATGGGTCTTTTCTCCCTCAAAGTGAGACTCATCCGAGATTCTCAACGCCCTAGTGGCTAAGGTGTTGAGGACGCCTAACTTTTGAGCAGGGAAATGATGCGAATAAGCCCGAAGATATTGTTTAGTATGGGTTTTTTTACGAAAAACCTGATGAGAGAAAGAACCATCATCTTTCCTACAGATAAGAACATCAAGGAAAGGAAGGCTCCCATCCACCTCATAATCCATGGTAAATTTTATGGAGGAAGATTGACTATTAAGATGAATGAAGAATCGATCAAGCTCTTCCTTACCATGAGGCCAAACGACACAAGTATCATCCACAAACCTTTTCCAAAGCTTTGATTGGTACAGAGCAGAGGAAAGAGCTTTGGACTCAAAATCTTCCATAAAGAGATTAGCAACAACCAGAGAAAGAGGAGAACCCATAGCGGCACCACAGGTTTGCTCATAAAACTCTCCTTCAAAACTAAAGAAAGTAGAAGCTAAGCAAATCTCAACTAAAAAGGTTGTGTCAAGATCAGTGATCCGATTAATGACTTCAATGGCCTCCTTAATAGGGATATTGGTGAAAAGAGAGACAACATCAAAACTAACAAACCTATCTTCAGGCCCCAAATTAACATCTTTTAACTCATTAACAAAAGATGCAGAATCTTTAACAAAGGAATCGGTATGACCTACAAGAAGTTTAAGCTTAGAGACTAAATACCTAGCAAGAAGATAAGTAGGACCCCCAATGGTGTTTACAATGGGCCGAAGAGGAGCACCATCCTTATGGATTTTGGGAAGACCATAGACTCTTGGAGTAATTTATGATAAATATTTATATATAACTAATGTTGAATATATTTATATATAGCTTATTGGATGTTGAATTTAGTAGGGAATAATTGTAACTATATTTATTCCATATAATATAGTTACCTTATTATTAATATATTATAACTTGTATATTAATATATTAATTTATTATAATAATATATAACTAATGTAATTATTATTATTATAATAATTATATTTTATAATATTATTATAATAATGTATTATTAAAAAAGAAGTTAATAGACTAGATCAACATATTAGTTAATCTAATAATAATTATAAGAATTATAATATATTATTATATTATATATATATTACTATATTATTAATAATAATAAAATATATATATATATATAATATTATATATTATAATACTATATTAACAATAATAATATTATAATATATGAGCGGTTAAATCTAATTATTATCTTAGCATGGGTTAATATATATAATTAACTTAATATTAAGATAATAATAATATTATATATATATATATATATATATATCATATTCATATTATCATATATTATTATATATAATATTATCATATATTATTATATATAATATTATTATGTTAATATGCTAATAGAAGTTAATATATATATTATAATAATATATATATATATTATTATCATAAATATTAAATATATTATATATATATTATATTATAATAATATATATATTAATATATATTATAATAATATTATATAATATATATATTATTATATATAATATATATTAATAATAATTATTAATATATATTAATAATAATTATATATAATAATATTTATTAATAAATTAATATATTATATAATAATAACAAATTAATATATTATAAATTATATTAAATATATATATTATATTAAATATAATATAGAATATATATATATATTATATAATAAATATTATTATTATTATAATAATATTTAACAACTTTAGATCCTTCAGATTTAGGGGGTTTGGATCCCCAGGCTTAGTTGGTTTAGATCCTCCCAATTTAGTTGTATTATGTTTTTTAGTCATTTTGGGATACTTCTACAAGATTAAATTGTTTGCAGAAATTATTTTTCTTTTTCAGGGAATGAATTGGCAATTTTTAAGTAAAAGATAGTCTTTGTTGGTATTTTTTGCTTAGTTAGGCTTCTTAGAAAATGTAAACTGGGATAAGACAGGAAACGAAGGTTTCTTGAATGGATCTTGATTGAAAAAGGAGCTTTTAATGTATACTTAGGCTTCAAACCCTTTTCTGTTTTTAAATTTGGTCTTTAGGGACTTTAAAACTTGAGGAAATTGGCTTCAAGGAGTGATTTTTGCAATACAGAACTTCCTGGAAAAAATTGGCCAGGGTTTGGCCTATTTTTGGGGCTTTTAGGAAATTTTAAGCCAGTCAAAACTCTTAATCAAGGGCTTGGTTTAATCACTGATGGTCTAAAATAAATTTGCAATTTTTAGTTTGTCGGAAAATACCTTAAGATGAAGGTATTTGGTTGCCTGAAAAAGGTTTTGAGAGGATCATGGTTGAATCTAAAGTCTGCTGGTATGCTGGTGCAGTGAATAATTCTTTATCAGTTCTTCAATGGTGAATTTATATTGAAATTCGGGTCCTTCTGGACATAAGTCGACAATCAGGGCAAAAGGTTCTTACACAGTCGAGAGGAAAGCGAATTGATGGATACACTGCGCGATAATGAAACATTATACGTGTTTCAAAGGTTTTAAGCTTATTTTTATTTCATTTGGTTTATCATTTACTGCAGGTCAAATCATGGGCAGGAGCAGTTTAAGTTTAAAATGCGAAACCCAATAGTGTTTTTCGTGTTCAATTCAGGCAGTAAGTGGTTTCAATTGAAATGAACGTGATCGTATGAGAAAATGCCATGTTGCAGGAGGAGGAATGGGTAAAACAACCCATTTCGCGTCCATTTTGCCTTTGGGTGGACAATTGTTTTATGCACGTGATATCGTTTAAGAGCCGTTGGATCTGACAATTGGGAGCGAAGGGTTGAGATCTCTTTTGGAAGGTGCGGCAAAGCAAAGGTGGGGCCGGGGTTCTTTTATATGGGCCGACGGTTGAACGAAATCAAAGGTTTTACATATGCAAAGCAGAGTTTATACTTATGGTGTCAGAGTATAAGTATGTTTGTAGAAAAGGGTGCGAGTAAAGGTTTTATAAACATAATGTGGGGTTACGTATATACTTGGGGTTAATCTTTATGAAGCGTGAGACTTTGTATAGCGGGGAAAATAAAAGGGGAAGGCTTTAGTTATGTGATAATAAACCTTAGCCTTGGGTAAATTATGCAGAGAGGGATGAAAATCATGGTAAAGGGTAGACTCTGTGTGGGCGCGGGATTGATTTTATTATATAGTTTTAAACCATGAAATATCTAATAACCATAGGGGGTGGGGTATTTCATTAAGGTTAGCTTTAGACCCAAGGGCGCAATTTTTGGGTTTTTAATTTAATATGTGGATAATATCTTTGGTCCAAAATCTTTATAATAGTGGGTTTTGGGGGGTATTTAATATGACAAGGGGAAATGGAATACACAAAAATACACTAAATGACTAAGTAAAGTGAATAAGATAAGGCAAAGCTTGTCATTTCATAATTTCACTATAGAGTGTTTTTTTTAGGGTTTTTGTATGCTTTATGAATGAAGTAAGTCAATTAAATTGGATTTTAGGTTTCATTAAGTAAGAAAGAGTCTTTACTTATGAAAATGAGTTAAAAAGTGTGAATGAGGGATAAATAATGGTAAAAGGGGATTTTATCATAAGAACTCAACATTTTCCACTATCCAGTCATCGAGCCTTGGGTCTGGTCCCAACAAAAGTCAGAGAAATGCTCTGAGCATTTTTGAATAGTAGTATAGAATACTTAATACTTATAGGGAAAGGGAAATTAGTGACTTTAGCCTGGTGATGAATATTACATGCTTTTTTCCACTTCTTTCTACCTACCCAACATTTTTTTTTTCCTTTTAGCATGTGCATTTAGGCTTGTAACCTTGAAACATTTATTCTTTTGAAAACATAAACTATCTAATTCTACCTTATTTCATCCGAGGGCTCAGATTCAATTGATGAGCTCCTCATTATTCTCTACCTATCTACTGATTTGTCAGGATTAAACTGTCTGACAAAACTTTATTCACTATCTAAAACATGGAAATTGAAAACATGACAAGTCAAGTTTAAACAATTTAACTCATCATGGATTATGGCATTTATTGACACTCTACCATAATCATTTGCAAAAAGTAAAAAGTAGTGGCATTTGGACTTGCACACTTTCATGTTTTATTTTCATCTTTTTTTCTTTTGGGGTCTATATATTTTTTAAGTCCTTTGATCTTTCTTATAAGACTTTTTACCCCTTTTTTTTATTTTTTTATTTTTTATTTTTTTCAAAATATGGGAAAACAACTTGCAGAAAGCAAGGTATGTACATATTTTACAAGACTATCAAAATTCAATTCAAAATTATGAACCCTATATTTATAGGACCCTAATAGCGGCTTCACATGGGGATGGAATTTCCTGGTGAAATGTCAAGAACTCTAAGACTAGTAGCCTTCCATTTTGACCATGATGATCCAGAAATTATATTTTTTTTTCTGAAAAAACTCATATTTATGCCATCTTACTCTTCAAAGCTTAAGGCCTTCTCTTCGGGCTTCAACTTTGGAAAGAAAATATCCAATCCAATTTAAAAACTTCAATGGATATTTACAATGATGTAAAATTAACTGGGACTAACTATTGGTTAATTCAGAGGAATAGTAGTGTTTGAGCATTCTACCATTAACTCGTCCTTCTTGAATATCTGTTCCATCCAAATATTTGATAAAGAAAGCATTGTTACCCCTATATCCATAAATTACATAAGGTCATTTCCATAGAAAATCAAACTTCACATGCTTACCTTTGTCCTCTCTTCTAGAATCCCACTTTAAAACTTGATCTCCAATGTAAAATTCATCTTCTTTACTTCTTCTATCAAAATTTTTCTTGATTTTATCCTGAATGACTTGATATTTTTCATAGACTTCTTCCCTTGTTTGTTGTAGATGAATAGTTTGATTTATCCTCCTTTGTATATCATTGATTTCAACTTGTGATTCTTGAAAGATCTTCATTATTGGAATACCTAAGGATGATGGTAAAACAGCATCCATCCCATATAAAATTTGGTAAGGGGAAGTGCCAATTGACTTTTTGGTAGTAAGTCTATCTGCCCATAAGGCATAGACTAGCTTCTTATTCCAATTCTTTTTGTTATCTTCAAGTAATTTTTTAATGATATTTACAAGACTTTTATTCGAGGATTCAGCTAGGCCATTACCCTAGGGGTAATATGCAGTAGAGTGGACTAGGGTAATATGATACTTGTGATACAAGGTAATCATTTTCTTAGATTTAAATGTTGTTGCATTATCAGTAATAATTTTTTAAGGGCATCCAAATCCTGATAAAAGGTTGTTTTCTATGAAAGAGATAATGAATGTATAAGTGACTTGTCTGGTAGGAATGGCTTCAATCCACTTAGTGAAGTAATATGTGGCAGTTAAAATCCACTTATGTTGGCCATAGGATGGGAGGTGAGTTTCTCCAATGAAGTCTAAACCCCATTGATGAAATGGAATTTCAGTTGAAATAGGCTTTAAGGGTAAAGGTAACAATTTCTTGTTTCCTTCAAAAATTTGACATTTATGACATGAAGTAACAAATTTATTAACATCATCAAATAAGGTAGGCTAGTAAAAACCAGCTCTAAGGATCATATCTGCAGTACTTTTCCAGTATAAATGCCCTCCACAGTCACCTGCATGAAATTCTTCAAGTATTTTGTCAGCTTCTGCTTTCAGTAAACAATTTAATAATATCCCACTTTGTTCTTTCCAAAAAATTACATTATCTAAAATACAAAATCTCATTGCTTTAAGTCTAAGAAATCTGGCTTTTGTCCTTTATAATCTAGGAGGAGCTTGTAAGTTGGTAAGTACAAAGATAATATCTGAGTATTGTTAGTGTCCCGTGTTTTGATAGTTTGGCAAATCAAAAGACAAGGCAACATCAGAACCAATCTTTAGAGTTACAGGATCTAGTCCTCTTGTTTTCATAGAGGGATCTCTCAAAAGTTTGTTTGCAAAGGTTTATCTTGTGTGCTTTGAGTATTGGTTTTAGACTAGTTATTAAGTGCAGGTGTTTGTTTGTTTGGTTGGGTTGAATTGATACAGCAGAACATGAAAGGTCTAGGAAAGATATATAGGACAACAAAATATCTGTTTCATTGGGCAATGGAGTCAAGAAAAGGTTATAACAAACTCATCAATGGATAAGGGATATCAAAATCAAATCTAACTTGGCCACGAGATCCTTTTGTTTTTGGAATGAGATGAACATTAATGATTTGGAAAGAGAAGTTTAATTCTCAACAAAGGGGATTCAAAAGCATAATTTGAACAATAAAGAGATTTTTGATAGACAAGGCTAACCATGAAATCTTCAAATCACACCTTTAAGCAAATAATGATTTCAAAACAACTTTTAAAATGAAATCTAAGATTCAGGGAACACCCTATTTCCTCAAATATTTTATCTCAAATGACTTAGAAAACATAAAAGATTCACTGATAATTGCAGTCATAGAAGAGGGAACACCTAAAAACATCTATGATCATAATTATAACGACTTTTAAGCCAAATGTTTAAGTGAGGACAAAGGTCAAGATCAAAGCAGACCTCTTTGATTCACTATAAGCAAAGAACTTCAAAAGGGAGACTTCAATAATAGCTTTTAAGTGGCGTCAGACAAGCAGGGAAAACCATAATCATGCTGAAACCAATTGTTTAAACTATTAAGGAAATAAACAAGCATGAAGACTAAAGAGAAAGATTAAAGCCTCTAAAATACTTCAGCAGCAGAAAAAATTAAATAGTGAAGGGTGAACAGGTCTAAGGTGCTTCCAAAAGTCATTTCTTAGCCTAAAACTTTCAGTCTACTGTAGTAAGAAATTATGGAACATAATGAAAACAGAGGAAAAACATAAAACAGTTCAGAATACTTCACCAATATCCAAGCTCATGGATCCAATGATAGAGCCTCCTCAGGAACAAGCATGCAACAACATCATCAAGACCTCCAAGACTTCAATTTGTTCTTCAACTTCAAAGGACTATGTATTTATTTCAGAAAGTTTCAATATTACAGCTTGTAATCAAACAATAACCAACAATTCCTCATCTTCTATAGAAGTATTTATAGGAAGATGAGGAGGTGAGATCTAACAAAATATCTGAAGGAAAATTAATACAGAGTGAAGACTTCTCGGCCCTTTGAGAGGCTCGATGGAGAAGTTACAGGTGGATGCGCTGTATTAACTTTTACAATTATGATTTAAGCTCGGTGGGAGCTTTATTTGACTTTGAGGCTCTGTGTTCTGTCTGGAGTAACTCTACAGATATTTTATGTATTAAACTCCTTTGGCAGAATTAACTTCCTGGCAACGCTGGAGGTAGATATTTGTTTAATAAATAACTTTGACCTCTGTTTTGAATGGTTTGAGGCAACAGGTGGCTCCTGTAGTAACTGAGGAATCAATTCGCCTCAAATGCAGCGGTGGAGGTCTTTTCTATCAGTTAAACACTTATGATTTCTTTTGACTGTGTTTTAAACCAGGGAATTAGGCCTTTGATAATATTTTTTAGCCGTAATTTTCCAGATCTGTCTTTAATATTCCTTCCATTGTGCTCGGTTCTTCAAACTTATGCTCTTTTTAAATGTGTTTAAAACACAGTGTCTTGTCAATGTGTAGGGCCGCGCAGGGCTCTTTACGGTATCAACACTTATGAATCATTGATAAAACAATGGAATTGAGCCCGTGAATGATTCTCTTTAATAGCTCAAAGGCACAGGAAACGTCTTTCCCGGCCTTCGGCCTTTCTCTTCAATATAATGGAAAACCTTTTAAAATACCTGCAAAACACAAAAATAGTCAAGAAATCCTGCGTAATTAGGTTAAAACTGCTTCAGAAGGCGAGAAATATCATGGTCGTTGGATGGCTGCATCCAACGGTGGAGATTTTATTTAGAGGAGGTTAAAGAAGAGCGCGAAAAGTAAAGAACAGAAACCGTTGATCGCGCGTGATCAATGGTGGAGAACGGATTTTTGAAAAACCCTTTGGTAGAATTGGAGGGCGATGGAAACATGCGGAAAAGATTTGGGTCATCCGATCTGGACACGTGGACGATCCAGATCTAATCGGAGGATCGCAATTGGGGGCAAGACTCAAATGGTGCCGATGCGAAATTGCGATGCGATGAAGCGTTGTCCGTTGATCTAAAGGTTAGATCAATGGTTGAGAATGGATCGGGGGAATCGCAATCGGAGGTCGGGAATGAGGTGATGCGATTGCGCGATCGGAGAATAGTTTGATGCGGTTGCGATGATCGGGAGATAGGCCGATGCGATTTGCACGATCGGAGAACAAGCCAATGCAATTTTAAAAACTCTGATGGGATGGAGCAATCGGAACATCGCAATCGGAAGTGTCAACTGAACATAATCGGAGGAGCCTTTCAAAGATTTTCGATGTGATCGGAGGGGCGGGGCTTTATATATATAAAAGACTCAATCGCATCGGAAATTCCGATGCGGTCTTTTTAATCAACCCATTTGTATATTTAACACACGACTTTGGTTTTTAGACCAAAACCTTGGAAAAGCAGGTTTGATATTTTACAAAGGAAAAAAGGAAATAGGGATGGATTATTTATAAGGTTTTGAGTACGGAAGGCAGGCCCATAGGATATTTATACAAAGGTTTTAATCGCATCGGAATTTATATGACGCACTGCTAATCGCATCAGAACTTTCGAATATGGCATGGACTTGTGTTCTTTGGATTATTGCGATGTGATAAGTCCCCGGGACGGGTTTTATGGTTTGCATGAGAAATAATATATTTGGGAGCTTTAAACACATAAAAAGCCAATCGCAATCGGAACTTTCGGTCCATGGCACAAAACTTGCGCACTTTGAAAATGTGCGATGCAATTAGCGCCGAAAGGCTTTGGCGTTTGGTTTTAATGCATGGGCATGTGGGGGGAAGTGGTTAGGACTTAGCCCAAGGGGATTAAGTCCATAGAAAAACTTATATTTTCATGAATTTTTCAGAGTTTTCAATGGAATTTGATGGTTTCGGTAAGGTTAAAAAGTGAGTTTTTAACCTTGTAAAGATGATTTTCATGAAGGGAGGAAAAGAAATCATGAAAACAAGGGAGTTTTTATGGAGAAAAAGGGGAGAAAATGAAGGTTAGTTTTGAGTGGGAGAAGGGGAAAATGATGGTTTTGTAGCAGTTTTTCTCTTGGATTTTAGCAGAAATTTCAGAGTATGAAATGGAAACAATAGTGGAGATTGGATAGAGGCATGAGGCCTTTAAGAGTCTTCAAGAGCCAACACTTTTTTGCAATAAAATATGTTCCTTGAAGGCTCCAAGATCATTTAGCCACCATTTGGTATGACAAATTTTATAGGTGGCTAACAAGTACCAAGGTGAATCTAGAAAGGCTTCACTGATCGTTGGAGTCGCCATCTCTTCCTGGTCATCAATCTGAGATAAAATTTATGTCTAATGCATTGCAGTTGGATTTAGCCATCAATCTAGCTAATCCTTGTCCTTTAATGAGTTTAGTTGGTTTAATATATATGTCATATTCTAGGATAGTGGCAATCCACTTACCTCTTCTTCCATCAGGGCCATCCTGAGTAAGAATGTCTTTAACTATAGAATTAGGGACATAGGCAATTATGTGGGAATTGAGAATGTAAACTCTGAAGTATTTTATGGCCTTAACCAAGGCTAAGGCTTGTTTCTCCATTATGTTATATTTCATAGGTGCATATCTAAGGGTTTTATTGAAAAAATCTATAGGCTTCTCAAAACCTTGATCATTCTTCTGCAGTAAAAATGCAACAATGGTATGCTCTGATGCAAAAGAAAAAATTGTAAAGTCTTTCTTGAAATCTGAACTGATTAAGACTGGTGTTTTAGTTAAAGCTTGTTTTATGGATTCAACAGTCCATTTTAAATTTGAGTCTTTTTTTAGCATATTGTTCAGTTCTCTAATGATTTTAGCTAAGTTTGAAATAAATCTTCTCAAAAAGTTAATTTTACCTAAGAAAGATTGTAATTCTTTGATATTTCTAGTTGGATGAATTTTCAAAATTGCTTCTATAATAGCAGGATCAATTATAATTCTTTCTTTTGAAATTATATGTCCTAGTAACTTACCTTCCTCTAATCCAAAGAGAGTTTTCTTGGGATTTAAAGAGATGCCAAATTTCCTACATTTAATAAAGACGTGTCTCAAATGATCCAAGTGTTAATTATTTGATTTGGAAAATACAGTAATGTCATCTAGATAAATTACCAAGAAGTCATGAATCTCCTTTGCAAAGGCTATGTCCATAGCTCTTTGAAAGGTTTCTCCTGCATTCATCAAACCAAAGGGAATTTTCACATACATGAAAGTGTCCCAAGGAGTGGCGAAAGCTGTTTTAGCCTGATCTTCCTTTTGGACTAGGATCTAGTTGTATCCTGAAAAACCATCTAACAAAGAAATTCTAGAGGAGCCAACTACCCTTTGTAATATATGATCCATCTTTGGTAAAGGGTAATTATCATGTAAAGACACTTTGTTAAGATTTCTAAAGTCGACACATAACCTAATTTCTCCAGTTTTCTTTCTTGTTGGAACTAGGTCTGAAACCCAATCAAAATATCTAATTGGTGCAATAATATAAGCATCATACATGTGTTTTACTTCCCTTTCTATAAAAGGTAATAGAACAGGATTAATTCTCCTTAATTTTTGTTTGAAGGGTTTTTGATCATGTTTTATGGGAATTTTGTGTTGGATTATGTTTGTGTCATAAGCTTTGAGATCTTCTGAAACTCCAAGCAAACACATCCTGGTATTCCTTTAAAATATCAATGTATTTTTCCTTTTCTTATGGAGCTAAACATGTAGACAGTTTAATCATTTTTGGTTTTCGTTCTGTCCCAATGTTACATTCCTCAATTTCAGACCTAACTGGTTCCATTTTTGCTTTTTAGGCACATCATTTGAATCAAAAAGGTCTTCCAAAGGGGTTAAACCTTTAGGCAAAAAATTATCTTTTAGATCTAACATGTCAATTTCTTCTTCAATGATTTCCTCAATATCTATATTCTCTAAGTTATCTATATCAGATTGAGTAAATACATTTGGTTTGTTAAATTTATGTACATATATGTTATCTATTTCACAATCAATATCTGAATCTATATTACAGTCTGTATCTATTTTACAATTTTAAAATTCTTCCTCATTATTTAAAAATGGTAAATGTGTTCATCCTGAGAGAAAATCTACCAGTACTTGAGGTTGTCTGGGATAATTGGTCTATGGTTAACCTTAGCAGTGTACCTATGAGTTGGTTGGAATGGTAAGTTACAAGCACTAGCAAAATTTGCTAGACAGTGTGCTTTAATGTTTTGTTTTCTGGGTATAGCAACAAACTTGCATTCTAATAAATCATCAGTTAAATCAATTGTTGTATCTCTATATTTGGCTAGTCTAGGATTATGAACAGAATAATCTCCATTTATTTTCTTTATGATTAATTTCGAATCTCCCATGATTGGTATTATTTTTCCTCCTAAGTTTTTGATGATCTGGAGGCCTAGAATGAGTGCCTCGTACCTTGCCATGTTATTGGTACATTTGAAGTTGAGTCTGAAGGCATGTCCTTCTGAATGATTAGTTTCCATATTTGTAATCCACACTCCTGCTCCTGCTCCTGATTTGTTTACAGAGCCATCAAAGTCTAAGTGTCAAAGGGACTCATGAAATATGTTGTCATTGTTTGGTTTTGGCTTTTTATCAATCAGTTCAGTTTGGATTTCATTATTATCAGAGTTACATAAAATAAAAGAGTCAAGGTCAATTGGTGTAGAATAAATGGGGTAATTTATGGATCTCTCAGCACTACTAACCATGAACTTCATTAATGTTTCCCTATATAGCTTTTTGGGTTGACCAAACACTGATATAGTAGCATAACTCATGTCCAATTGTAGAGATCCCTGCAACTTTTCTCCCCATGAGCGAGAAAGAAGCATACCATATTTTGGCGAGATGTCAGCTACCACAATGTCCATTACCATACTCTTACCAGGGTATTGAACTAAATTCACACATAAGTCTTTAATTAATCCTAAGCACTTAACTTTGCTAGAATCAAATGAAAACAAATCTTTGTAAGACCTGGTTATTTCTAGATTAAGAGTTTCCATGATAGCTTTGGGCATTAAGTTATGGGAAGCTCCTAAATCCAACATAGCGTTGTGTAAAATATTATCATGAATGGTAAGACTGATATAAAAAGGAGGGAATGATCCATCTGAATGCTTTCCATTCACATCAAATCCAAAAATCAACTCTGGTTGATCATCATTCAAATTCATGGCATCTTCACAATCATTCATATTCAAAGTTTCAGTTATGGTTGATTTGTATAATTCATTTTTAACCAATTCTATTAAAGGAATAGGTATTTTTAACTTAACAATTTCAGACTGAATATTAAATGAGGGTTGAGATTTACTAATTTGAACTAATTCATCTTTAGTAACTGTAATCTGAGTTGGTTTTTCTTGATTTTCAACAGTTGTATTTTTATCTTCAGTTGTCTTGACATTCTCTGTCTAAGTTTCTTGAGTTTTGATGCTTTTAATTTTTTTTTAGGGACTATTTTTGTGGCAACAGAATTTTTATCAGACTTAGAATTATCAATAGGTGTTCTGGGATTATCTGTTCTTGAATTTGTTGATTTAGAATCAGCAGAAATATTTTTAGGATCAAAATTTGTTGTTTTTACTGTATTAGAAGCTTTAACTGTATTGGCTTTCTGTGCATATTTGGAAGATTGAGCTACTTCATTAGTAATGTCAACAATTTTGGGACTTGTTGATTTTTTAGGACTGGAAGGATTGGAATTTTGCTTATTTTCCCTGGGGAGAATTTGCAAAAATTTTGTTTTTGGGGCTTCTACATTTTTCTTATTTTGATTTTGGGAATTTTTTTTAGTAGAAGACTCATTATTTTTCTTGTTTCTAAGGTTATACTGACTGTGAATTTCATTTATAGCAAAGTCATAACCTTTTTTGTAGTCAAAGGATTCACTAGAGTTTAATTTGAGTTGTTGAAGCTCAAATAGTTCCAAATCTTCTTGAGTTAGGGAAATGGTGTTGTTTTCATCTATTTCCATTAGATGATTGATGTCATCCTCGTCTTCATCATCATTTTGAGAACTTTCAGCATAGTTCTCCTAAAATGGGGGCCTAATGTTTTGGTCTAGAGCTATTTCTTTAGCTTTTCCAGAATTAGCGTTTTTTCTAAAATTGGGATTTCTAATCTAAGGTTTATTATCCCATTGAGGTTTTCTATCTATATTGTCTAATCTTTCTACCACCCTTTCTAAATTTTTAGCAAATAAATCCATTTTAACACCTGAGTTTGAACTTTCTTCTTTAATTTTAACTCTTCTTTCATTTCTAAGTCTGGCTATCCTAGCTAAAATATTGATTTCTACACTGACAGCATCTAATTGCATTTGTTCTAAGGTTTGAGCATCTCTTTCTCTTAATTGATAGTCCATATTTGTATCAAATCGATCAGGGAATTTAAGCAGAACATAGTAAGGTGTAGGTTTGAGATTTGCAGGTATTATATTGTAGACACTGTTGTACCTAGTGCAATAGTCTTGGACAGACTTAGTAGGAGATATTTTCAAGGTATCAAACTCAGACAAAATTTGAAGGGGGTTCTTTTTCTTTTCCCATTTATTTAAAAATATTCTATGAAATACAGCTAAATGAGCTACACTACCAAGAACTAAATTTTTGAACCATTTTTTAACTTCTCCTATCAAACTCTAGGCAAATAACCTCATTTGGACATCTGACTCATCAATTTCATAAATTTCATAGAAATCTGTCATTTTAGTTACATGTTGTTGAGCAGTATATTGTGAAATGTCATCAAACAGTGGTACATTGTTTTGGTAATCTTGAGGCATGTCATGAAGGTTTTGGGGTAAGAAAAGGGGAGCACACCTAGCAACCATGGCTTGAAGCTTTGCTGAGCTGGGAGGAATAACAGTAATGATAGGGGTGGTACATGGCAGCTGATGAACTGAAAACTGTAGTTGAAGAGCTAGGAAATGAAGCTGGTATGTAAATGGAATTGTTGGGAAATAAAGATGTGGTGCTTATAAAATCTGAATGAAAAGTAGTAAATGCAATGGATTGAATGGATGAAGGAAATAATATCCTAGGCTGCAAAGGCAGTCTAAGAATGAAATGATCTATAGATGAACTTGCAATAGTATCTATAAATGAAGTAACAGCATATAAAGATGAATCTGCTGTTGGTATTATTGTTGTATGCAATTGAGAAACTGGAGGTTTTATGTAAGATAACAAATGAGATAATTCAATAGCTTCATTACTATCTTTAATCAATGAAACATTAATATTTTCAACTGTATTTTGATATTCAAATTTATTTGATTTTGTTCCTACTGAAATATTTTTCTGTTTTGCATTCAAAAATGAAAGGAAAACGGGATCTATAACAGTATTTTTCAAATCAGTTTCAGATTTAGTTTTAAACAATGAATATTCAAACTTCAGATCAAAATCAATATCATTTAAACTCACTAACTCTTTAGGTAAAGAATTGGCTTTTCTTTATGGTACTTTAGTTTCTAAATTGACAGTTTGTTTTTTCTTTTTACCAATCTGATCTGGGTTATCTAATATAACTGCAGGCTTAGGATCTGGATTAGACCAGGTATAGTAGGTTTTCCTAGAAGCCAGAATGACTACTTTTATACCCACAACCTATAAAAGTAATCTTAAAGTAAAAGGATAATTTAAAGATTTTCCTTCAAGACTAAATTTAAGACTGGAGATTGGCTAGTTCCCCAATGGAGTCGCCAATATGTTATCACTATAGTAATTTCTTAATTTGTGGGATTTTGAGATTTTAGTCAAAGAATACTAGAGGTAACCACAAACCTACTTCAAATTCTAGGATCTAGCCTTCCTAGAATTTATAGAGGGCTCTCTCTTTAAGATTTATCTTTGTTTGATTTATAAATGTTAGGCTAGTTATGAAATTACAATTTGGTTTTGGTTTAAAGGGTTTGGTGGGGAAAAATCACTTGGAGGTAAAATAGAGAGAAGTATAATTTTCCATTGGGCTATGGAGTCTAAATCAAGCTAGCAGCACTAGAAATCAAGACTAAAAAGGTACAAATATATTCAGGGCAAGATAGATAACCCTCATAGATTTGGGAAAGTGGTTCTTATGAGATGGTATGATCGGGATAAAGGGAACTTAAGGATCCTTTGATCCGGAAAATGGAAGTAGGAGGCAGAGGTCAAACGGGAGTGAGAGCAATTAATAATTCTCAGCACCAGAAATCAGAAGAAAACATTAAAATGGAAACTAGTTAAAGACAAGGAGCACTTGACTAATCCTATAGTAATACTCCTAGTTACACATTCAGAAAGAACAAACATAAAATGAATGCATGAAACTTAGAAAAGGAAACAGTGACAAGTAGGAAGTACTTCACTCATCAACTTATCACAGGGATCCTGAATTATGATGCCAGTCAACTTGTCCAGTTTGCTACTTCGAATTCAACACACAATAGTCTCCAATGTTCAACAAAAATGTCTATAGTAAGTCCAGCAATTTTATTCCACCCTGAATACTTCTAATGTAGAAGTATTTATACAAAATTTAGTTACAAATATCCTAGGAGAAATCTAGGAATATCTTTAGGAAAAAAAAAATATCTTTACATAATAAGAGGGACAGCTGCTTAACAGATCAACAAGTTGTCCTCTTATCCAAAATAAATAGGATTGTTTTATCTAACAAGGATCTTTTGATTGACTAGTTGTCCCGCTTGATGGCTGCTAGAAAATATCAGGCTTTTGACTTGCCTTCGCTGACACTCTTTCATCTGATACTCTTTAACGCTGCTACAGTTTCACTATTTTACTGCTATAAAAATATGTCTTTTTGCAGTAAAATCAACAAACTTTTTTTTTTATTTCATTGTTCTTTTTTACTGCTTTCTTGACTGTTTCTTGAAGGTAATCTCTCTTCACTTTTTTACCTCTCATTGTTACATTAAATCAGAAAATGTTTGCCACTGTTCTTCATTGGGAATTTTTACATTCTTTAGCTTCCTAAAATTCTCATCAGCCTCTGTTTATTTAGCAAAAGTGGGCTTGAAAACAAAAACATGTTTAATCTCATGCTAAAAAAGAACAAATCTTCAAAATGCTGAAGGAGGACTTTTCCCATGGGAGTGCCTTGTGGTAATGGTTTGTTGACTTGTTCCTTAGCAAATTCCCTTATATTTTTAGCATAATATTTTTGGGGCATTAGTTTTTCATTAAAAACATGGATGTCTGGCAGGCCCCTCCGTCTTAAGTTTGTGTATTTTACCATAAAATTTGTTATGGCAATGTTCATTGATTCACATTTCTCTTCTAGATTGTTCATCAAATTATTCTTAGTTACAACCTTTTTAATATGTAAGATTGTTTCTGTTTTGACCAATACCTGTAATTCCTCTAGTTCTGCCTTGTTCTTGTTGTTCAAGAATGTGATGAGGTTTAAAGCCTGAGCAGGCTTATCAGTTAACTCATCCTTGGTCTTTTGAATCTCTGCCTAAGCTGCTAATAATAAATATCTTTGCTCATATATAACCTAAATTGAAGGCCATTGAGTGTGAATGTCTTCAATTATGTTTTTCCATAGATGATTTTTTACAAATGAAATCTGCTCACTAAAACTTAGCTCTTTTTGTAAATTCTTGATTTGTTCTCCCAATCTGATTGCTCTCTGTTCATGGGTTTTAGCATTTATCAAAGCTAACTTATTTGTAGCTTCGAGATTATCAATCATCTTCTATAGGCTGTTGATTTCATTAGTTTTTAAAGACATTTCCTCCATAGCTTTAACAATTTGGCCTGCTTCATCTGGTTTTTGAACCTATGTTATAGAAGAGTCTGTTGTTGAAGTAGTAGTTTAAATCACTGGCACTGCAGTTGCCAGTGGTTCTTTTGTTGCTATTTTCTCTCCTAATGTGGAAGCCACTGCTGTGGTTATCACTGGTATAACTAAAGGAATGATAGGAGTGTCAGTTTCTTTCAAAGTTTCCTTCTCTTGGACAAGCTGGTCTATTTGGGATTCCATTTCTTTGATCTGAGTAGTTAATTTGAGGATGAGTTTCATCATCTCTTCTTTTTCAGTTTCATCTTGAAGGATTTATTTGGTTGTGGATTCTCACTTTGAGGAAGCTTAAGTTGTTTCCTCAAAGCTGCAATATCATCATTCTTTTTCTTAACCAACAATTATGCTGCTTGAATATTTGAGGGATCATATCCCATCTGTAAAACTAAATCCTCTAAGGCTTTAATCCTTAGGTCCTTTGCATACAAAGATCCCTTGTCTAACTTCATTTGATCCTGCATATTAAGAATAGTATTTTGTAACTTGGTAGCACTCATTGCTCTAGTCACCACTGTTAAATATAACATTTCAAAGCTATGTCTATGAAATTCAATTTGGTCCAGCTCATGAACATTTTCAGTGTCTACCTCAAACTCCACCTTTTTATAATCTGCCACTGTTTTTGGTGATGAGGTAGTTGGTTGCAAAAATGACATAATCATTTTGTTTGTAGAATAATCAAAGGCTGTCAGTAGCTTGTTTTGATTCCCAGGTTTTTTCTTAAGGAATTGAGAATATATTTCTGATTTGATTTCCTCATTCTTCTGCTTTATCTGATTATATTTCTCCTTGATGTCTAAATATTTTTCCTCAGTTGTCTGTGAGGAAGAGGCCTCCATATTATTCTATTTTTCAATCATTTGAGTGTCATCTTTACTTGTTTTTTTGTCTTTTTCAATTTCTGCAAGTATTTCATTCACTATCATTGTTGCTTCATCATTATTTACTTCTGGAGCATTTGTATCTTCAACGTCAATTACCTTTTCTTTCTCAATTGAACTGAATTTAAGCCTCTTATTATAAATCAGTTTCAATTTAGTTTCTGTAGTTGTTTCTGTTGTGTATGCTCCTTCTTCTCTGCCTCTTTTTACTGATATTTCTAGCTGCTTTACAACGTCAAGAGCTTGTGTTGTATTCATTTTACCTGTTTTCTCTGTTGTACTAGCTATATCTGTTAGTGTATTTTCCATCCATTCTGCTTGGTTGGAAAACTTCTCCATCTCAAGTTTAAGCTCATGTATGAAGGGAGTCAATTTGCATTTTACCCTTAGACTGCTCAGGACCCCTTGAGGATCATAGTTCCATGGAAAACTTTCATGAAATTTAAAGTCTGCTAATCTCTTTGTGATCTCTTTTTCTGCATCTCTGTTGTTTATGATAAAGGGACCAACCTGATTCTTTAACTTAAATTGAGTCTTTTTTCTAGCAGCCATGAATTTAATAGAATCAAAATTGAGAATTTGTCTCAAATACTCTAGTGCAAAAATTTTCATGCTCATATATCTAGGCAACTTATAAGGTAATAAGTTGGATCCAAAAACACTTAACTCTGTATGCTTCTCATATAGATACCAATCTCCCACTTTAATTTTTTCTGAAAGTTGCAGGATTCTTTTCATTTCTTCACTGACTCTGGGCTGTTCTGCTTTATTCAAAATGTTTATTGCTGGATGTTGAAAGAGGTCTAAAAAATCTGTGTAGGTGAAATCACTACCCTCTTTCCTGAGCAAGGAAGTCCATAAGATAATAGATAAAGGCTTACCCTCCAAGTCCATCTTTTTCAATGCAATAGGAAATCTATCAGCTTGAAAGTATAAGAATAAGTGAAATAGATAGGATGAGTATCTAAAAACCCCTTCAGTGGGTAATTTGGTCAGCTGATAATGTATATTGTTGGCTATGAAACCAGCGAAATCAAAGATGATTGAAGGAGGTTGGCCTAGGGACAAGGTGGATAGAAAACCTAGAATTGACTCATCAGTGAATCCATCTATAAAGTATCCAAGTATAAAAGATAGCATAGAGATAATATGTCTAGACCCTTCAAGGAATTTAGCAGTGGAATAAGGAGGGTTTAACTTAGGAATGTCAACATGGGAAGGCATAAAGTTTTGAAATATCATGAACTTCTTAGGAAATTCTTGACCTAAGTACAACTGGGTCAAAGCTTCCATAGTCAGGGGGACTGATTGAGGATCGAATTGTAATTGAAGCATTTGATTTATTGATTCTGCTGTGATGGTAAAAAGGATTTCTCTATCAGCATTGACTATGGCCCTTTGATCTAGTTCATAATATTTTTGACATAATCTGATAAGATCTTGGCCAGGGTGGGTTAATGGAACTATATATTTGAGCAAATGAGTCTCCCAAATAGGCATTTCATCCTTGTCCAAGTATTTATCACAACACCAATTATATATTTCCAAGAGGCTGAATTCTACAATAGGATCAACTATTTTGTAATCAATATCATTCAATGGGAGGCTTTCTACAGCAGCTACAGGTGGTTGGAGGGGATTCTCTAACACAGTGGATTTAGCAGTAAGGACTGAAGAAAATTTAACAGCTTTAGATCCTTCAAATTTAGGGGGTTTGGATCCCCCATGCTTAGTTGGTTTAGATCGTCCAGGTTTAGATGTGCTCTGCTTTTTAGTCATTCTGGGATACTTCTGCAAGATTAAATTGTTTACAGAAGTTATTTTTCTTTTTCAGAGGATGAATTGGGCAATTTTTAAGCAAAAGATAGTCTCTATTGGTCTTTTTTGCTCAGTTAGGCTTCTTAGAAAATGTAAATTGGGATAAGACAGGAAACAAGGGTTTCCTGAATGGATCTTGATTGACAAAGGAGTTTTTAAGGTATACTTAGGCTTCAAACCCTTTTCTATTTTTAAATTTGGTCTTCAGGGACTTTAAAACTTGAGGAAATTGACTTCAAGGAGTGATTTTTGCAATACAGAACTTCCTGGAAAATATTGGCCAAGGTTTGGCCAATTTTTGGGGCTTTTAGGCAATTTTAAGCCGGTCAAAACTCTTAATCAAGGGCTTGGTTTAATCACTGATGGTATAAAATAAATTTGCAGGTTTTAGTTTGTCGGAAAATACCTTAAGATGAAGGTATTTGGTTGCTTGAAAAAGGTTTTGAGACGATCGTGGTTGAATCTGAAGTCTGTTGGTATACTGGTGCAGTGAATAATTCTTTATCAGTTCTTCAATGGTGAATTTATATTGAAATTCAGGTCCTTCTGAGCATAAGTCGACAATCGGGGCAAAAGGTTCTTACACAGTCGAGAGTAAAGCGAACTGATGGATACACTGCGCGATAATGAAACAATATACATGTTTCAAAGGTTTTAATCTTATTTTTATTTCATTTGGTTTATCATTTACTGCAGGTCAAATCATGGGCGGGAGTGGTTTAAGTTTAAAATGTGAAACCTGACAGTGGTTTTCGCATTCAATTCAGGCAGTAAGCAGTTTCAATCGAAATGAACGCAATCGTATGAGAAAATTCCACATTGCAGGAGGCAGAATAGGTAAAAAAACCCATTTCGCATCAGATTTTCCTTTGGGTGGATGATTGGTTTATGTGTGTGATATCGTTTAAGAGCCGTTGGATCTAACAATCGGAAGCGAAGGGTTGAGATCTCTTTTGTAAGGTGCAACAAAGCAAAGGTGGGGCCGAGGTTCTCTTATATGGGCCGACGGTTGAACTATGTAAAAACCTTTCTAAATATGAACGAAATCAAAGGTTTTACATATGCAAATCAGATTTTATGCTTTTGGTGTCAGAGTATAAGTATTTTTATAGAAAATGGTGCGGGTAAAGGTTTTATAAACATAACGTGGGGTTATTTATATACCTGGGGTTAATCTATATGAGGCATGAGACTTTGTATAGCAGGAAAAATAAAAGGGGAGGGCTTTAGTTATTTGATAAGAAACCTTAGCCTTGGGTTAAAAATTATGTGGGGAGGGATGAAAATCATGGTAAATGGTAAACTCTGTGTGGACGCAGGATTGATTTTATTACATAGTTTTAAACCATGAAAGGTCTAATAACCATAGGTGGCGGGGTATTTCATTAAGGTTAGCTTTAGACCAAAGGGCATAATTTTTGGGTTTTTAATTTAACATGTGGATAATATCTTTGGTCCAAAATCTTTATAATATTGGGTTTTGGGGGGTATTTAAAATTAAGGGATTTATATAGATAGGATAAGGTATTTTTAGGGAATTAATAAAGTAAGTTAGAATTTAATATGACAAGGGGAAATGGAATACACAAAAATACACTAAATGAATAAGATAAGTCAAAGCTTGTCATTTCATAATTTCACTATTTTATTTAGGATAGAGTGTTTTTTTTTTTAGGGTTTTTGTATGCTTTATTAATGAAGGAAGTCAATTAAATGGGATTTTAGGTTCTATTAAGTAACAAAGAGTCTTTACTTATGAAAATGAGTTAAAAAGTGTGAATGAGGGATAAATAATGGTAAAAGGGGATTTTACCATAAGAACTCGACATTTTCCACTATCTAGTCATCGAGCCTTGGGTCCGGTCCCAACAAAAGTCAAAGAAATGCTCTAAACCTTTTTTACTGGTAGTAAATAATACTGAATACTTATAGGGAAAGGGAAATTATTGATTTTAGCCCAGTGATGAATATTACATGCTTTTTTCCACTTCTTTCTACCTACCCAACATTACTCTAACATTATTTTTTTTCCTTTTAGTAGGTGTATTTAGGCTTGCAACCTTGAAACATTTATTCTTTTGAAAACATAAACTATCTAATTCTACCTTATTTCATCCGAGGGCTCAAATTAAACTGATGAGCTCCTCATTATTCTCTACCTATCTACTTATTTTTCAAGATTAAACTGTCTGACAAAACTTTATTCACTATCTAAAACATGGAAATTGAAAACATGACAAGTCAAGTTTAAATAGTTTAACTCATCATGGATTATGGCATTTATTGACACTCTGCCATAATCATTTGCAAAAAGTGAAAATTAGTGGCATTTAGACTTGCACACTTTCATGTTTTATTTTCATCGTTTTTTTCTTTTGGGGTCTATATATTTTTTAAGTCCTTTGATCTTTCTTTTAGGACTTTTTATCCTTTTTTTATTTTTTTTATTTTTTTTCAAAATATGGGAAAACAACTTGCAGAAAGCAAGGTATGTACATATTTTACAAGACTATCAAAAGTCAATTCAAAATTATGAATCCTATATTTATAGGACCCTAACACAGCCAAAGTTAGAGTTTATGAAATCACGATTAACATTTATTTTGTTCTCATCATGAGTTTCCTCTACTATCTTTTCACCATTATGAAACATTTCTTGTATCAACTTTGTCAAACCTTCCATGTCTGCTTTTATATCATTCTTCATTTTTTCCATTTTTTCATCAATCTTAGCTTCCATGTCATCCATCTTAGATTCCACGTCAGCTTCCATGCCATCTATCTTAGCTTCCATGCCATTCTTCAAACCATCCATCTTAGATTCCATGCCTTTCTTCAAACCATCCATCTTAGTTTCCACGCCTTTCTTCAAAACTTCCATGTCATTTTTTGTTACTCTTTGCGAGAGCAAAATTTGTTGCACTTGCTATTGTAATTTTGATATGTCATGTTGCAATTCTTTGTCTTCATAAGTCATAGTAGAGCCTTCTAAAGGCTTAATGGGTGTTGAATTATTTGTAGGGGCCATTTTAGAATCCAATACTGATATCTATTCTACAATATTTACTTGGAATCAATTCAACTTGATTCTTCAAACAAGACTTATGCAATTCGGAAAAAAAAAAATACACACCTTTTACTTGCTTTTGAGGAGCTCTATATTGAAATTGAATTATCTCTCTAATTGCAGATCCTCAATATCTAAAATTTAGCCTTGTAGTAGCCCTTTGAATTTTCTTTCAAATGTCACAAGTCTGGCCTAATTTGGATTCTTCAAGGAAAAGTTATGTCCAATCTCCCGCAATGACCCAATTATGGACTGGTTCAGTAGAACGAACTTGTATGAATTGCCAATTTTCATAGTTTCCTCCTTTAGCTCTGAAATTGATAGATAGGAAACTACAGTCCGTGTTCTTGCGGCCACTTTTTACAGCAGTCCAATCTGATGCTCAAAGAGAGAGTTATGAATATTTTCCCATGATAACCTCTTTGAGATGAAATTCGGGAGCCTGAAAAAGGCCTAACTTCCACAGATCATATCTCCGAAAATATTGTGAACCAAGCTCTGAAATTTTGCGACGATGTTCCTCTGGATTTCAGCTTCGCTCTCTTAAAATTTCAGCTTCTTAATCTTCATAGAAAAAATTTATAGCGCAAATTCTGCGATGACCTGTTTAGGTTAAATTCAGGAGCCTGCAAAAATCCCTAACTTCCACAGATCATATCTCCGAAAATATTGCGAACCAAGCTCTGAAATTTTGCAATGATGTTCCTCAGGATTTCGGCTTCGCACTCTAAAAATTTCAGCTTCTGAACCTAACAATAATAATTTAAGGGCACAATAATAAAAATATGGGGGTTACAGGGGTTCAATAATAATAAGGGGGTTACACTAACAACAATAAGGGATTATACTAGTAATATAGGGACCTAAGAATCCCACAAAAAAACTTACTTCCCAAAGCCCGTGCGATAAACCACTCCAGTTTTTTGCCCCCAACACCAAAACTGCCCTCTGCTCTGATATGACCACCATTAAATGCATACTCTTTAAACCCAAAACTTTATAAAAACTTCCTATATACACAGAAAATCCCTTCCTTGCATTATATCTGTGCATTTATCCTTCTGACTGAGAAACAAAGACCGATGCACTGTTTTCACACCTAGAGAGCCAGAGAAAGCCATTGCAACTGCTATTAATATCATTGGAAGCTTCAGTTCGACTTCCAAAGACTTCCAAAAGCCATCAAAACCTATCTAACACCTTGAAACCAAGTTAAATACCAAATACCTGCATAAACAGGTATTCTTCTAAGAAAAAACCTGCTTATCATTTGAAAAAGAAATTTCTAAAGAAATTAAGCCTAGTAAAGCCCATTTATCCACAGAAAGACCTTGTATTTGCCCAAAAAGAACGAATTCATTGTGAAAACTCTAATAAACCCCTGTTTTTATACTGCATATGGTTTTAAAAGAAAAACTGAATTTATTTACCCTTTGCAGACCTTATAAGACTTCGAATTTGTCCAGAAACCCTTTGCAAATAAGCCAAATCCTTCTATGCCCAATTTGAATCAGTTTCAGTCCATATTGTCTGAAAAAAGCAGAGGAAACCCTTGTTTATCATTTCTTGAACCTATAAGGAGTCTGAAGAACAGTTTGAAGCCAAAATTGAAGAGTTAAATCCAAGAAAAAGCCAATTTATGCCTATTTATGTTTAAAGAACCTTTGTTAAAGTCAAAAATACTTTTGTAAACAATTCAATCTTACAGAAGAGTATAAAAGTAAAAATACAGAGTTTCAATTATCTAGAAAGTGTAAAAAATGTCAAAATCAAACCTAGCAGTAAATTCCAAGATTGCAATTGTTGCAAATCCTCTACAACCTCCTATTGTAGACATTGAACATACACCCTTAGCAGATGTGGATTAAAAAATAGCAGATCCAGTGATAGAATTTAATCTGTTAGACCTCCACTACTGGAGTCTTGAAAAGTCATTAGATCAAGTTGAAGAAGTCCAAATTTGGGAGTCAAACCTACCCAAATATGTTGTTCCACTCACCCATCAATGTCCAGAGGTTTTTAGGATGTGTTAGACCTATTATTCACCTGAACAAAGAGCAATGGTAAATGCAAATAAGGAAGTATTGTTCACAATTACTGTTGAGTCAATAAACCAGATGCTACAGCTCAAATCAAATCCCAATGTAGTTCCCTTATCAATAGAAGCACTCACCAAGCTTTACATTGGTCTTGACTTTCCCAAAAGGTTTCAAATTTTTCAATTATTCATGCCTTTACATGTTGAAATTCCACAAATCAACCCTCCTTATTCTACTTCAAAATTTCCTGAAGGGTCTAGACATGTCATATCCATGTTGTCATTTATCCTAGGGTATTTTACAGATGAGTCAATCCTAGGTTTTCTATCTACCTTTGCATCAGGACAGCCTCCTTCTGTCATTTTCAATTATGTTGAATACATAGCTAGTAAAATTCATCATCAGCTTGTCAAATTTCCAACTGAAGGAGTATTTAGGTATACATCCTTTATTTTTCATATGTTCTTATACTTCCAAGTAGACAAGTTCCAAATAACACTTCAGAAGCTTTATATAGAAGAGAACCCACTCTCGGTCATCTTTTTGACTTCTTTGATCAGAAAAGAGTCCATAGAGTTCAGTTATGCAGAGTTTACATATTACTTTGTTCATCCATTGATAAACATGTTGAAAAACACAGTACAACCAAGAATCAGCGACGAAATAAAGAAGGTTCTATAGCTATCAGCGCAAACTAGAACTAGAGATTGGTACTTATATCATAAACATACAGAAATCAGAGTTTTCGGGTCAAATATTTTGCCTATAAACTACCTAAGTATGTGCCAATGAGATTTTTTCCTTGGAGTACATCAGGCAAATCCTAAATTCAGATTCTATCAACTTCTTAGCGGCCAAAAAGAAGACCCAATTTAAGTTGAAGAATCAGGTGGGACCTTTTATTTGTAATCACAGAGATGCATAACAAGAAGCAGCAAAACAGTTACTTGAATACAAATTTGAAGAAAGCTTCTCATGGAATTATGATCCATAGGGAATTCTCAAAAAAATAAGGGTTAAGTGCAAACTGACACCTTATATTCATGAAAAAAGGCCAGAGATTGAACAATATGCTAATCAAATAGAGTGGCTAGAAAATACCTTGATTGAAGCAATAAGACAAGGTGATACTAGTCACACCTTGGAAACTATGAATCAAGTAGATAAAGCTACCAAAAGAAGTAGAGAAGAAGGAACTTACACTGTTGAGACAACTACTGAGACTAGATTTAAATTAAGGTATAACAAAAAGCCTAAGATCAATTTATTTGATAAAGAAAAAGTGACCATAGAAGTGTAAGATACAGATGTTCCAGAGACAAATACAGATGTTGCTACAGACATTACAAATGAGCCAGTCACTGAGATTCTAAATGAAGAACATCCTCATAATTCAAACATACAGGTAATAGAGAAGTAGCAGAGTATGGAGGCATCCTCCTCATAGTTATCAGAGGACAAAGATATTGACATCAGGGAGAAATATAAGTAGATAAAGACAAAGAATGAAGAAATCAAAAATGAGATCTATTCTCAGTATTTGAAACAAAAACTAGGTATCCAAAATAGACTTCTATCAGCTTTTAATTATTCAAAAAAGAATTTGATTATGTCAGTGCTTCAACCAACATTCAAGACTCCCAAAATAGTGGCAGATTACAAAAAAATTGATCTTGAAGTACCAACAGAAAGTATCCATGCACTAGATCAAATTGAATTTCACAGGAAAACTTCTAAGATTCTATATTCTACCATAACTACGAATGCCATGAGTGTCCATAAGCTCCAGTATACAATAATAAATATGAGAGATCAAATGAAATTTGACAAGGCTTCCTCATATGCTAAAGATCTTAGGATTAAGTCTTTAGAAGAGTTGGTTATTCAAGTAGGATATGATCCTGCCAATGTCAAAGCAGTAGAAGAGTTAGTGAAGAAAAAGAATGTTGATATTGCAGCACTGAGGAAACAACTCAAGCTTCCACCAACTGAACATCCACAAGCCAAAGAAATAGTGCTAGAGAAAAGCCAGAAATATGATATGATGAACATAATTTTACAATTGACAGCACAAATAAAAGAGATGGAAATCCAAATGGACAAGTTTGCCCATGAAAGAGAAATTATAAAATCACAGGAAACTCCTATAGTAATTCCCATGGTTACTACAGTTGTGCCTTCAACTCTTGCAGAAGAGTTGGAACCAAAAGTACCACTGGCTACTACAGTGCCAGTGACATCATCCACTATTTCAACTACAGAGTCATCTACATCAACAGTTCAGCCAACAGATGAGGCTAGTAAATTAGTTAAGGCCATGGAATAAATGTCACTTCAAACCAATGAAATCAATTGGTTGAAGAAAGTGATTGAAAATATTGAAGACACTAAGAAGCTAGCCCAAATCAATGCCAAAACTCATGAACAAAGGGCTAACAGGTTAAATGTTAAGCTGAAGAATCTACAAAAGGATTTAACCTTCAAAGAGCCAATGTCTTATGTGAAGAATCAGTTATGGAGTAAAATCATTTAATCCATCAATGATGTGTGGCCATCAATACAGGTGATTTATGAGCAAAGGGATTTACTGAAAGCAGCACAAGAAGAGATTCAGAATACAAAGGAGGAACTAGGTGCCAAATCTGAACATGCCCTAGAATTAGTCAAATTTCACAACAACAAGAACAAGTAAGAACTAGAAGAGATAGAAATTACTGATAGAACAGAGATGATCCTTGAAATAAGGAAAGTGATTTCAAAGAAGAATTTAATGAAGCAGCTAGAGGAAAAATGTGAAAACATGAACATAGACATAACCAAATTTATGGTCAAATTTGAAACCTTGAGGCAAAGAATTTTTCCAACATCCTAGTTATTAATGATAAACTCATGCCACAAGAAGACTATAACAAGAAGATCAAAGATCATGCGAAAGAACAGGTATACAAAACAGAGGGACAAGGAATTCCTACAGGAAAGGTTTTACTTGAAAGTTTTGAAGACTTGTTTTATCTTCAGCATGAGATAAAACACTTATTTTTTATAAAACCAACATCTGCTAGATATACTGAGGCAGATGAGAACTTCAAAAAGTTGAAAAAGATTAAAATTCCTAATGAAGAATCTTGGGAATCACTCACTGACTTACTGTAAAAGTCAAAATTGCATAGAAGAAGATAAAACAGTTTGCTGATTTTTTACAGTCAAAACAGATTTTACAGCAGTAAGGCAGTTTAATAATGGTTAAAGTGTATAAGTGATTAAAGAGTATTAGAGATAAAGAGTATCAGAAAGAAGATAATATTTCAAAATAGATTTGAAATATCTTGTGCCAGCGTTGAAGACAGCAAAGTAGCCAGCTAAACCCAATCCACAACAACATTTTCTATTTTATTTGAATAAATAGGACAACTTGCTAAGTTGTTAAGCAGTTGTCACTATTTTGTTGTAAAAGATATTTTATTTCCTTAGAAAATTCCTATGATTATTCTAGGATATTTTGTAAACATTTTTGTATATATACTTCATCTTTTGAAGTATTATTGTGGAATAAATTGCTGAAGATTTCTATAGTCATTATTGTTGTACCTGAAGGCTTTTTGTAACAAGTTCAAGTAGCAAACTGGATGAAATCATCTAACATCATATTTTAGGATTCATGTGATAAGCCATTGAAGTGAAGTACTTTCTACTGTCTTTGTTTATCTTCTTATGTTTTACATGCATCCATTATGTGTTCTAAATTTGAATGATGAACTAGGAGTATTATTACAGGATTTATTAAAAGCACCATGTCTTTAACTAGTTATCATTTCTATGTTTTCTGTTGATTTCCAGAGTAGGGAACCCTTAATTTCTCCCTCTTTCGAATGACCCCTGTCTACTCCTTCCTTATCCGGATAAAAGAATCCTTAATTTCTCTTTATCCCGATCAAACCACTTCACCAATCAGCCTTCCAAGATCTTCAATGACTTATCTATCTTTCCCTAAAAACATTTGACATTTTGACCTTGATCCTAGTCCTGTCTACTTGACATTTGACTCCTTAGCCTAATGGAAAAACAAATCTCTCACTATCCATCTCATTAAGTGATTTTTCCACCAAACCAAACCAAACCAAAACCAATTTGCACATCATAATTAGCCTAATATCATATAATCAAAGAAAAGTTAAATCTTATAGAGAGAGCCCTCTCTGAACCCTAAGAAGGCTAGATCTTAGAGTTTAAAATTTGCTCTGTGGTTACCTCTAATGTTCTTGGACTTTAAATCAAAATCTCTCAACTTTAGAATTATTAGGGTGATAACACATTCATCAAATGGATGTGAAAATTGTGTTTCTCAATGGGATCATTAAGGAATAGGTGCACATAGAGTAGCCTTAAGTTTTCGAGATCTTCAACAGCGAGTCGCATGTGTGCAGACTCAAAAGAGCGATGTATGGGCTAAAGCAAGCACCCTGTGCTTTGTACACTCTGATAGACAGCTATTTCATCGGACTGGGCTTCATCAAAATTTAAGAAGATGCAAACATGTACCAGATTGTGGTTGAGGGTAAGCTATTGATCATTGTTCTTTATGTTGATGATCTAATTTTGACTGGTGATGAGTAGCTGATACACTCATGCAAGGAGGATCTTGCAAGGGTGTTCGAAATGAAGGATATGGGTATCTTTCATTATTTCCTTGGATTGGAAATATGGCAGTGGGATGGTGAACTTTTTGTGTCTCAAGACAAGTATGCAAAGGAGATACTGGGTAAGTTTAACATGGAGAGCTACAAACCCATGGATACTCCTCTTCCTGGAAACTTGAGGAAAGAGGATGCTACTTCTAGAGATTTAGTGGATGCTATTGTTTATCACCAGCTAGTGGGTTCGCTAATGTATCTAGTGAACACGAGACTGAACATTTTCTACGCAGTTAACCAACTGAGTCAAGCTATGGTTAAGCCTACAAAGCTCTTTTGGAAGGCGGGGAAGCATGTCCTAAGATACCTGAGGGGCACATTAGAGTATGGTCTATGGTACCGAAGGATGGATGGAGTGAATTTTCATGGTTTCACAGATGAAGATTGGGCTGGAAGTCCATAGGAAGGAAAGAGCACATCAAGGGGGATCTTTAGCATTGGATCGACAACAGTTTCCTGGTACAGAAGGAAACAATGGTACATGGCACTCAGTTCAGCGGAAGAGGAATACATGGAAACAAGCCAAGTTTCATGTGAGGTTGTCTGGATGAGAAAGATCTTGGTTGGTTTTTTTGGTTCTCAGATTGTAATATCCCAAAATAGGGATTGCACAGCAAGCTTGCTAAAATAACGCACTCCTGAGAATTCAATGCACTGAATTTAGTTTGCAGCTCCTGGATCCCTTATATCAGCCCTTCTAAGATCTAAATCCAAAAGGAGAGAAAAAGAAAATAAAACTAGGTGGGTTATACATATCTCCCACAACCTAGTCTAGCTGAAAAACACCCAAAGAGAGGGGTTGCAGTTATATGCAATGGACTGCTTCAGAAATAACATAGTTTATCTATTTACAAGTGTGAGACCAACATGGAGGATCATCTTTCAGCTATCCATCAACAAATTAGATCTACAATGCAGCTTATACAGTGTATAATAGAAAGGGAAAGAATATACAAGACAAAAGCCTCAAAATGAGCTGCTACAACAATATGAAATGGAAGAATAAGCTTGACAGTGTTATTTTCATTGTTGAAGCATGCAGTAGATTATAACTCAGATCTAGAGCAGATATGTACATAAAATGATAGATCTATTTCAGATCTTTGTACAAGATAGGCTCCTTTATACACTCCTCTTGGGGATCTCACAAAACATGAACAACAGTGAGTAGATCTAAGATCTAAGTCACAAATCTGTAGAAGTATTCCAAAAATTCTGAATCATAACATATGCAGCAGATCAGATCTAAACTAACATGGATTGGTTGGCCAATCCATGGATCACCACAATGAAAGGAAGGATCCAATCACTAGAGATCTCTCCTCTAAAATGATGCCAAGTCGCCCTGCAACTCTGCTCTTGCAAATAACACAGTCATGGAAGAGGGATTGCGCTGTAGGCCCTAAGAATGATTTGGCCTGCTGCCAATGTATGGATCTGAAGCTCAACCCACTAATGCACTCTTCCAGGAGGTTAAAAGACACACTCACTGAGAAGAGGCGCCATTACAAGCTAGATCTGAACAGATCTAGTGTTCCACTTGCTGCAACTCACATGGACAACCCAATCCTAAGCAAGACTGCGTTGTAGATGCAAGATGTGGCTTGGCCAAATGCCGGATAGTGGACTAGACAAACAAGACTACTCCAAGATCTGCTCAAGGAAGGAGGTGGGAATCCTAAACAGGAAAACCCAGAGAGGAGTGTCTAACCAGACAATACCTTCAGAAAATAATATCTACAACAACCTTTTCATGTTGTCCTCCTCCTTCTTTTATAGGATGAAAGCCTTGTCAAACCCTAAACCACCTCAATGAGTTAGCCATTTTCACATGTGGAGACTCCATCTAGAACTGCGTTGTGTATCCATGAGGTTCATTGCACTTAGACTGCGTTGTTGACTTAGTCAAGGTTGACCCAATCTTATGATTTAAACCCATTCACACCTGCAAGAGTTTATTTACATGGCCCAAATATGTCTCTGTTTACATAGGCATTGATTTATTCATGGTTTTCAGGAGTTTTACATGTCCTCCTTCAAGTTTTATTCATTAACATGAAATGAAAAATAAAACAAGGAAAAATAGGATATTCCCATTAGCTTGGGCTAAATGGGAATATTACAGTCCTCCCCTCCAAAATGTTGCTTGTCCTCAAGAAACTGATAAGGTGAGTGCTGCAAAACTTCTCCTCCATTGGTGACATCATCAAATATCAAGCTCCCATCATAAGCTAGATGCTCACCAATCCAAACCCCAATGAATTGTTTCCCCAAAGTCAATATGAGATGTGAAAAATCCATCCCACAAGGAAACAAGATCTCATGTGAAACACCCATGGTTTTCCTAATGTTCTCTCTGAAATATATAACATCAGACACTTGGAGAATTTTCAGCCCATTAGGCACATGCATACCTCCCATCCTCCCTCCATAGATTCCCATAAAGAGTACAAGCATGTCATCAATGTATGGGAGCAAAATAATGTACAAACAAACAGAAAGGTGCACATATGGAGGTGGGTCATAGTCCCACATGTGGAACCAGCGTAATGAATCTCTTGCCTGCATCAACCAAGATGTGGTAAGTGGTTTTCACACCACTTACTTGCAGCCCATGCCATCTCACTGCAGCTGAATGTGTGATATATGTTTGGTGCTTTAGGAAAGCACCCATCATGAAACAAGACCTCCCTTTGTCCACCAAGGGAGTGGCCAAGTACAGCAATTGTTGTGGCCCCATATTTTCCATGAGATTGACAAGATATAACACTCCTCCTTGGAGTCATGGCCTGCATAAACATGGTGAAAGAATGCATACTATCAGAAATATAAACTTTTTTTGCATGAGCATATTCTCCAGCAATAGTCATCCTCATAAAATTGGAGTGGTGCATAGATCTATCTTCTCCCTTAAGAGGGGAAAGAGAAGGCTGAATTAACTCTCCAACAGAGTTATGTTGCTACCCCATCTCCACAAAGTTCATGCATCTTTGACAATGTTGATATAGTTCTCCTTCAAAGCCCTCCCAATAGTAGCTCCTCAAGATGATGTTGTTGAGCTTCATAGAATATTCTTGGCTGAAACAGAACTCCTCATAGGCCCATTATAGTAACTTCTCCTTGTGCTTGGAGGCTCTAAGCAAGAATATCCTACCATGATCATAGATGACCCCATCTTGAATTGAATAATCCTCCTCATGTAGCAATTCATCAAGAATCATGCATGTATGAAGATCCTTGGAATATTCCACCAACAGTTGGGACTTCCAATATGGATCTAGTTTCCCAACAATGACAGCGGAGTTAATGTGTCAACTGAAGTGGCTTCCATTTTGTTGCTCTTCTCCTTGAAATCCTTCATGTCCAAGGTGTATGTTAGAATGCCATTCCTTCCATTTTTCTTCTCTTTGACATCTCTCATGCCAAAGGTATGAGATGGAAGGTTGATATTCCTTCCTTGCTGCCCTCCTTGACCATGCACATGCTTCAAAGAAGAAGGAAGCTCTTGGAAGTTATTCTTCCATGGAAGGCTATCATATGTCCAAGGCCTCTTCGTTTTGGCCAATGCATGCAGGTGAGACCACCATCTCTCTTCCAGTAGGGAAGAGTGTTCTTCAAACAAGCTTGTCTTATGATTCAAGTCTTGCCTCTCATGCTTCATGATGGTGTCATTTTCTCTCCTTGCAGCATATCTTCTCAACGCAATTTGAGAGGTGAGGATAGATAGTGAGGTCAAAGGAAAAATTCTCTCCCTTTCTTTGTACCTCCCCCATACTCTCAGTGATGTAGCATGGTCTTCTAATGCTCCCTTCCTCCTTGGATCTATGGAAGGAGCATCAATGCATGAAACATCTCCCATCAAATCTGAATCAGGTGGTCTCCCGGGGGGTACACCACAAGATAAATATGTCTCATGGCTCATTCCCATGTGAACTACATATGGGAGCATAATAGGACTACTTCCACTGCGCAAATCCATCTCTAATTGTTGTGTGGAAGTACCATGGTAGGGAGAAGTTGGAGCAACTCCCCCATCTTCTTCTTCATCACCCACCTTCTGCAAGATCTCACAGTCTAAGGTGCTCCCTCTACATGCAGTTAACTCATGAACACCCATCATCTCCTTGGTGTCAAGAGTCTTGATCACAAAGGACTGATCCATCATAGTATGTGTTCCAAGATTTGGATGTAGTGTTGGAACACATCTCCTCCACTGTTTTGTCTCTTTTTCTATCATCATAGACACATACTGCTCATCCTCTCCCTGTATAGGATCCCTGGGCCTTCTTTCCAAGATACAAGAGCCCTCATGGTGGAAGCAATAGCTTCAACTCCATCTCTTAATAAAATTAGATTCCCTCATGTTGTCACAGCATTGGAGGGACCTTTCAGTTCTACTTCTTTCTCCTCCTCATCAATGGAGTATGCCCCATCAATAAGAGATCCTTTTTCTTGATCTCTCATTGAGGAAAGGACACTTATGTCTTCTTCTTGAGAAGAATGATCTTGCTAAAGTAAGACCTTTGCCCTTGGAAAATCATGTAGCAGATATTTAATCCTCCCAACGATGTTCTGAAATGGAGTTATCTTCATGGATCTTATTTCTTCTTTGAGTTGACAAAACTCAAGGAAGCCTAGATTCCCTTTGAATATTTTAGATTGATATTCATATTCTCGGAGGTAGTCACCAATAATCTCCTCCTCTGGTGTCTCTCCATCTCCTTCTCCTCTTGCAAGGAATGCAGGCATGCTGCAACATTGTAGATCAGATTGTGGGGTTGCATGCTCACACACATCAGATGAAGTAGTGGGGCATTCATCATGTGAAAATCTCCTAAATATATCTATTGATCTTCCATTCCTCACTCCCCTGATTTCTCCCTCCACCTCATGCAAAGCTTGAGAAATAATGTTAGAGAACTCTACTCCTTTTCTTCTTCCATACAAAGGGGTTTCAAAATTGCTTGCTTTGTCTTTGGTGCAATAATTTTTCTTCTGTATTTTTCCATGATACCTTTACTTTATGTCAGTGAGATTTTATCCTCCTTATTAAGACATATTGGCTCCAAGAATGCACAGGCTGTGCCAAGAAATATGCTCTGATACCACTATAATATCCAAAAATAGGGATTGCATAGCAAGCCTGCTAAAATAAAGCACTTCTAAGAATTCACTGCGCTAGAATGATTTTACAGCTCTTGGATCCCTTATATCAGCCCTTCTATGATCTAAATCCAAAAGGAGAGAAAAAATAAATCAAACTAGGTGGGTTAAACATATCTCCCACAACCTAGTCTAGCTAAAAAACACCCAAAGAGAGGGGCTGCAGCTATATGCAATGGATTGCTTCAGAAATAAAGTATTTTATCAATTTACAAGTGTTTTGTTTTGTTTTTGGATGGTTGAGCATGATTATGGCTTGAGGGAAAATCCTAAATGGAAAGAGTTTCAAAGGTGATAAGTTGCAAGAAATAAGAGTAAGCTTTGGCCAGAAAGATAGATAATTGCAGGTTTTAGTCCATAGGGCTATGGAGTCATAATAGGGTTTAATTGAAACAACAAGAGGCAAGAGTGGTCCATGGGGCAAGTCATCTATGTCTAAGGATCTCTCTAAATTTTTATTTATGGAATGAAATGAAACAAGAAGAAGGGGAATTAAATAGATGAAGAACAAAGAGCAGCCCAAGATCAGGTAAGTACTTCTAAACTAGTCTGATTTTGACATACACTTAAGAAAGACATAAAAGTAATCTAAGATCAGGTAATTACTTCTAAACTAGCCTGCTTTTGATGCACTTTCAATAGAAAACATTTTAAAACAAAGGGAAACTTGAAGGCAACTGTTGGAGAAGAAACTAGCAGGTCGGGCTCACCACAAATCCTATCCTAGCTCTGCTTTACTTGGTAACTTTCAATACAATCACAAAGATTACAAAGAATGGCCTAAGATATGGTAAGTACTTTCAAACTAGCCAGCTTTTAACACATTCCAAGGGAAACATTCAGACAGTCTTTGGGAATAAAACTAGGACCAGGGCACACCATATCTTCCTTAGTTCATCTCTACTTAACATATACTGAAAATAACATTTAAGAATAACAATTAGCTAAGGAAACAGGATGAGGGAACGCCAGCATTCCTATGCTTATAACTGAATTAAATCATTCCTAAATAACACGAATTGGAAGAAAACATATAGATAAATATTTTCAGTCAGAGAAGGGTACTGATATACAGTAGGTCCTAACTCTATGCATGTTGTTCTTTATAAGAGAAGATGAACACAGTGAAAACAGAAATAAAACAACAATTCACAATAAGAAATAACATCACCGTCAACATAGACCAGGATCCCATAAATCAGCTTGTATTGATGCTCCAAACTAGTTACAACTTTAAGTCCAATGCTTTAGTTTAGCAATCATCTACACTCCCCAGACTAACTAGTCTATCACAAGCAGAGCTTCAAGAGCCAGTGAACACTATTTACAATTAGAAGTTTCCAGCTCAATTGTATTTCAAAGTTCAGCAACCAACCCCTCTCTCATCTTCTCCAGTAGTATTTATAGAATAATGAGGAGGTGAGATCTGATAAAAGATCTCCAAATATAATTAATACAGTCTTAATGGCTTCTCGGCCATTGGGGGGCTCGATGAAGAAATTTACAGGTGTCCTCTGTATTAAATAATTTACATTAATATTTAAGCTCGGTGGGAGCTCCTTTTGACTTTTGAGGCTCTCTGTTATGTTGAAGTAACTCTGCTGATATTTTGTTATTAAGTTTATTTGCAGAATTAACTCTCTAGATGTGCTAAGGCAAATATCTGATCTTGACCAATAACCTCGACCTCTGTTTGAATGCTTTGAGGCACAGGTGGCACTGTGGTAGCTGGGAGGAATCAATTTGCCTCAGATGTGGCGATGGAGGCCTTATGTCTGATAAGACACTTTGATTTTATTTTAATTGTTTCTTAATTGGGAGGATTAGGCTTTTGATAATCAATCTTAGCCGTAATTCCCCCCCCCCCAAGATCTGTATTCAATCTTCCATTCTGGTGCGCTCTGTCTTCGACACTGATACTCTTCAATTTTTTATTCATTTACTGTGTTCTGTTGGTGTGCAGTGCCGCGCAGGGATCGTGAGGCATCAATGCCTTTGGATTATTAACGAGGCGCAAAAATTTGAACCCATGGATGGCTTTCTTTTAAAGAATCGAAGGCGTGACAATTAAAACCCCAGCCTTTGGCCTTTCTTCAACATATAATGAGAAAACCATATAATCACCCTTTATCAAATAACATACCCGAACTTCAAAAATTTGATAAAATCGAGCTGTATAACCATTTCGGGTCACAAAAGGTGTTTGCTGACGTCAGGGTGTTTGTGACCCGAAATTTTATGAAATCTGCCTTATGGAGCTTATCGGGTCCGTTTTGGGGCCTGCTGATGTCGGTTCAAGTGTGACCCAAAATCCTTATGAATTACGCCCTATAAAATTTCCTGGGTCCAGATCTCACGACCATGCGAGCAACCAAACAAGACCCGCTCCAATCAGTTGTTGCCGCGTGGATGCTAACTAGGCGTTGGGACCACCGGCTCTGTGGGACCGCTGACTGATGTCGTGGCTGTGGGGACCAGGGCGACTGATTTTGGGCCATCGATCTGCGGATCAGATCGACGGCGAAGATGTTTTGATAAATGCGTCGTACCTTATTTCATCCCCTGAGCTCCTTTTGAGTGCAATCACCGTCCGATGAGCCGGCCTCAGATCGAACGGCATACACCAATATCGCGCTGAGCACACAGTCGACCTTTAATGCGTGGGGAGGGCGTTATCTCCAAACTGATCAGGGCCACGTATCGGCCTGTGGCATTGATCGGATCCAAATGGGGAATAAAAATTTCTTTTGAAAGGCGGTGCGATGAAAACTGCTCCAGTTTTTTAACAGTAAATGACCGTGGGGACCACCAGGGAAATTGATTTGTGGGCCGTTGATCTGCAAATCAGATCGACGGTGGGGATCGAATTAAGTTTTGCACCGGTGGAAACCTTTTCAAACCCTGCAAAAAACACAAAAAATTAATATAAACAAAGGTTTCATGTGTCGGGATGGTTTTATATATACGAAGTGGATAGGCACCCGACTGCGGGGCCTTGGTCTATATGAAATGCAATATGACCGAGGGCTATAATATACAGGGCTAATCGGCATCGGAGTTTTTGTCTAACGCACAAACAAATGTACTCCGTGAGTTGCTCCGACGAGATAAGCGCTCAGAACCTTAGCACTTGGTTCTAGCGCTGGGGCACATAGAGGGGAAATGGTTTGGATTTAGCCCAAAGGGGCTTAAAACCACAATCGAAATATTATTTTTTTAGGACATTTTCAAGATGTTTAGAAGGATTTTGGGGGTTTCGATATGGTTCAAAACGAGTTTTAAACCACGTAAAAGATGATTGTTATGAATGGAAGAAGGGGAAACATGAAAACAGAGGGTTTGATGGAGGAAAAAGGGGAGCAATTGAAGGTTAGGATTTCAACTGAGGAAAAGGAAAAAGGTGATTTTGCAGCAGTTTCTTCTCATGAAATTAGCAGAAACCCAGAGTGTAAAATGGGCATAGTAGGGAAGATTTTGGACAGAGGCATGAGGCCTTCAAAAGTCTTCAAGAGATAACATTTTTAGCAATAAAACTTGTTTCTTGAAGGCTCCAAAAATGATTTAGCCACCTTTGGTATAAAAAATTTTATAGGTGGTTAGCAGTGTCTCCACTTGGGGATGGTGCCTTCTTGAAGGCATCAAGAACTTCAGACTTGCATTCTCTGGGAGGTTGATCAGTGCCTTATCCATTGGGTTGCCTTTCTTTCCTTGAATGATCTTATTTTGCTCATAAAACATATTAGCAGCCATAAAAACAATGGATCTTTCATCAACAAGCTTTCTACCTACCCAATCCTACAAATCTAACATTTTTTTCTTCATCAGAGTGCACTTGGATTGGAAAACTATTTTACAACATTTTATTCTTTTGAAAGCAGGAAATCTAATCTATTTCTACTCCTTATTTCTCCATGGACTCAGATTAAATAGTTGAGCCCATATGATTCTCTACCTAATCTACTGTCTATTGGGATTAAACTATCTAACAGATTTTTATTCTCTACATTTTACAACAGAAATTTAGAAGCATACAAGTCAGGATTGAACAATCTAACTTGCGTCTGATCTATGGCATAAAAACAAGCTGCACATAGATCTTATTTCGTAGAAAATTAAAACAAAATGGAAGGCTTAAGATCTGAATTTTCAAAGCATTTCCTTCATCCTTTTACAGCTCTATTTTGATTCTTACTTGAGCTGTCTTTCCTTTGTCGACTGGTTCAGATTTTGAGCTAATTGGAACCAGATTTACATCTTTTTGACTCAAAATTTCAAACAGATTTGAGTCATTCTCTTGTGGAAACTTAGGTTCAGATTTTGAGCATGTTTGAACCTTTAATTTCTATCCTAAACTATCTACTGATAAGCCAAGATTAAACAGTTTGGCAAATCGAATTCACTATCCTATCAACAAAAAATTTAAAACTAATTAGTCCAGATTAGGTTGTTTGACTAACTAGAAGTGTGTTCTTTAGGAGTGGCATTTGAGCTTGCACACTTTCAGATTTGTTTCTCTTTTTTGGTATGGGGCTGTACCTTTCTTTTTTTTACAATCTACCCTCTTTTCTTTCTTTCTTTGTTTTTGTATTTTTTATTTTCATAACTTTGAATGCAAGGATGGGTGAAGTATTTACAATGAGAAAAAAGATAAAAAGGCTTTCAGAATATAACAAGGATCAAGAGAAGTAATGCTTAAGCATCCTGCCATTTACAGGACCCCCAAACAATTATGCTTCATTCAAATCTTGTAAGAAATAGGCATTATTACCAGCAGCTGAAGGGATAGAGTAAGGGCCAAGCCATAAGTTGTCAAATTTTCCATGCTTGCCCTTGTCTTCTCTTCTTGAGTCCCACTTCAAAACTTTGTCCCCAATATTGAAATTGTTGGCCTTTACTCTTCTATCAAAAAGTTTTTTGATGTTGTCCTGCTTCTGCAATGCTTTGTTATAAACCTCCTCTCTGGTTTGTTGAAGATGAATGGTCTGATTTATTCTTCTGATCATGTCATTATCTTCAGTTTGCAACTCTTGAATCAACTTTGTTATGTATATTTTATTAATTTTTAGTTAGATATAGTTATATTAGGTTTTATTAAGTGAAAGGGCATGATCAAAGATCATGCCTCTTCACCAAGGGACACCATGAGGCTATATTTAATGCCTTGGTGATTCCCCATTGTAATCATCTCTCATATCTCATCTTTTATAAATAATAATATATACTTATTCAAGTTTACCAAATTTTTTACACTCCATTGGTATCGGAGCCATCGCTCTTCTGGATCTGTGTGATCATCAGGTTAAAGAATTTCGAAGGAAATTTCAGAAATTTTTTTTTTTTAAACAAGTGCAGAATTGCTTTCCGAACTGTTCAGCAGCCATTTCAGAATTTTAAATTCTGCAATTGATCCACTAATTCATTTTACAAGCAGAAGATGCCAGCAGTCTGAAAAAGTGCGAGATTTGTGGGTCCAAACAATACTCACTGGTTATGTCCTACGTTTGCAAGTTCTGCTTGTGACACAAATCTAAGGTTTGCACAGTATATCGATCAAATCGCAATCACTGAATCTTCGCCTGCACTCACCTTGCGTGCCCTCCCACTCACTGCTTCGCAGCTCAACTCACTCCCATACACCTCTCCGACTGTACAACCCGACACGTCATTTCCCTTACCCGCAGCCATTTTCTCTTCCGCCTGCCCTACCCTTCTACCGTCCCTCACACATTGTTCGACATCCGTCCCCACAATTCCGTCGTTTTCTGCACACTCTGCCCAAAAAAAAAAACTTACGTTTTAAAAAAAAAATCGTGAAACAGGTGTGACTTCTGAGCATCGTTATGTTAAAAAAAATCGATTTGTTTTAATTATAAGAAACAATGTGTCTTTTCAAAAGGAACGGGCACATTTTAAAAAAAACGATTTTTTTAATTATATAAAATATATAATATATAGTTCAACTGATAATTTTATATATATATATATATATATTATAATTATATAATTCATTTATATATTATATAATTTTTAATTAAAAATTATATATATATAATAATTATATAGTTAAAATAATAATAATAATAATAATAATAATTAATTAAATATTAATTAATTAATTAATTTTAAAGAAAGAAGGAGAGAAACCGGCAGAAAAAAATTCCCCACCTCATACACGCTCAATGTCTCAAATCAATAATAATTCTGAAGAATTCGGAAAAATATTAGTCGATCTTGAAGGTACAGTTGCAGGACACTCCAATGACATCAAAAAGGTTCATGATACGACAAATCGAATAGAAAGACAAATGTGGATAAATCATCACGAGGCCACAGAAAAGCATAGCAAAGCAATGAACAAGATGACAGAGCATGGCGAAACAATGAACAAGATGACAAAAATCTTCAATAAGCTAAATGATAAGATATATAAGTTAATTCAGACACAATCCCCAATATTTCATAACATGGAACAAAATCAACAAAACAATTCCGCAGATTCAGGGAATTCAGTAAGAAAAAACCGATTCCCCACATCATCAAGAAGATAGTAATGCAGATTTTCAAAATAAGCAGCTCTGGAATGCATTTGCTAATCAATATCCCCTTCTTGTTCCACCAGTAGCATATCAGCGAAGAGCCAAAATTGAGCTACCCAAATTTGATGGTAATGAAAAAAATAGCGTTGCATGGCTTAATAAAGCAGAAGAATATTTTGAGATTTATGACATTACTAGTGATGACGAAAAAATTAAGCATGCTTCCATGAAAATGGAAGGAGAAGCATATAATTGGTATATGTGGTGGAAAAAAACAACGCTCACTATCAGTTGGAGGAAATTTAAGGATGCGTTCTTCAAAAGGTTTCAAGGCATAAAAGAAGAAAAGTTTTTTTCAACCTTTATCAAATTACGCCAAAAAGGAGATGTGGATGAGTACACTCGAGAATGGGAGACCTTGGCAACACGAGTACCGGGATTGTCGGAATCTCGTCTAATCCAGTCTTACATCTCAGGACTTAAAATCCACATACAGGAAGAGCTAGAACTACATGAAATTATGTCCATAGAAGTAGCAAGGCAAAAAGCAAAAGCTGCTAAAAAGAAATTTGAAAGATTATCAAAACCAGAAAAAGTATATTCGAGACGACGGTTTCCTCAATCTACAAAAGAAGATAACATGAAATATGTTCCACCACGCCTTCGCGAAGGAGACAAATCTAACTTGGAAATACAAAGAATGAGGGAAGGCAAATGCAAACGTTGTGGCGAAAAATGGGACCCTAAGCACAGATGTGCTAATGGGAAAGAAAAAAAATCTGTATAATTGTGAAGCAACTAATGATTCTAACAATGATGATTCAGACATAGAAGGGATAGAAGATACCCTAGAATTCTCCCCAGAAGTAGATGATGACAGCACTCCGCAAGTGTCATTATCAGCCATGACAGGTATATCACAACCTCGGACACTAAAATTAAGGGGACATATTAAGAAAAACAACATAATGGTTCTCATAGACACAGGCAGCACGCACAATTTTCTAGATTCAACCATGGCCAAAAGACTCAACCTCTTTACTTTTCCCATGCCTAATATGAAGGTAATGGTGGCCAATGGTAAGAAGATTGAACAGGTAGGAAAATGCCATAAAGTCAAATTGCAGATTAAAGACTTTAGTTTAGAATCTCCATTCTATGTCGTACCACTCGGAGGAGTAGATGTGGTCTTAGGAATTCAGTGGTTACAAACCTTGGGTACTTATTCAGCCAACCATCAGAAGCAGTTTATAAGCTTTAAGTGGGAAGGGCGGAAGCACAAGTTATATGGATTCCAAGCCCCAGAAAATCAAATCGTATCATCATCCCAGATGATGAAGATGATCCGAAAGGGAGCGCCAGCCTATATAGTAGAATGTCATCATTTAGAGATGTTATCTACAAAAGTCAACCACGAAGAATCACAGGAGGTACAAGCACTAGTTCAAAAACATGAAAAGGTATTTCAAGATCTACCAATGAAAATGCCTCCTCATAGGGAAATCAAACATACAATAGAAGTCAAGGCAGGATCAGACCCTGTTAACATCAAGCCTTATCGCTACCCACATCACCATAAAACTGAAATTGAGAAGATAATCCAAGACCTTTTAAAATGTGGGGTCATTTCAAAAAGTAAGAGTCCATATGCTGCCCCAGTTATTTTGGTAAGAAAAAAGGATGGATCGTTTCGGCTATGCATTGACTATAGAGGATTAAATAAGATAACAATTAAAAATAAGTTTCCAATTCCCTTTATCGATGAAATTTTGGATGAACTCCATGGCGCAAAATATTTCTCTAAATTAGATTTAAGGTCAGGTTATTACCAGATCCGAATTAGATTGGAAGATATACCAAAAACTGCATTTCAATCACATGAAGGTCATTATGAATTTAAAGTAATGCCCTTTGGGTTAACAAATGCACCAGCTACGTTCCAAGCCACTATGAACGAGTTATTTCGTCCATATCTTAGGAAATTTGTACTAGTATTTTTTGATGATATTTTGATTTATAGTAAAACATGGAGGGAGCATTTGCAACACTTGGATAAAATTCTCATGTTACTAGAAGACCATCAATTTTATGCAAAAAATCCAAATGCACCTTTGGAAAAGAAGAAGTTGAATATCTGGGACACCTAATATCCCATGAAGGAGTAAAAGTGGATCCTTCTAAGATTAAGGCTATAAGGGAATGGAATAAACCAGTGAACATATCCAAGCTCAGAGGATTTTTAGGATTAACGGGATATTATCGAAGATTTATTAAAGATTATGCGCATCGAACTGCACCTCTTACAAATCTTTTAAAGAAAAATTCGTTTCAATGGAATGAGGAAGCAAGGAAATGTTTTGAAGATTTGAAGGAAGTAATGGCTAATGCACCAGTATTGGCAACTCCTGACTTTTCTAAACCATTTATCATTGAATGTGATGCCTCTGGATTCGGTATTGGTGCGGTATTAATGCAAGAGGGGCACCCTATTGCTTTTGAAAGCAGAAAACTAAATAAACGTGAGCGTCTCAAGTCCACATACAGTAAGGAAATGCTCGCAATTATGCATGCATTGGCCAAATGGAGACAATATCTGTTAGGGAGTAAATTTTCCATCCGAACCGATCATAACAGTCTTCAGTATCTCCTTCAGCAAAAAACACTCTCTGAAGAACAACAAAAATGGATCGAGAAGATTGCCGCTTTTGACATGGAGATATTACACAAGAAAGGAAAAGACAATGTAGTAGCGGATGCCCTGTCTAGAAAAGATGAGGAAACAACATTACTTGCAGTTTCGATTGTTGTGCCTGAATGGCTTAATGAGATTAGAAGTGAGTATGCCAAAGATCCGGAAATGTTGGCTATAATCAATAATCTCCCAGGAAATTCAAAATTTGAATGGAAGAATGATATCTTAAGGTACAAAGGGAGAATTTATCTAAACTCCAAATCCAAGTTTATATCAAAAATACTCAAGGAATCACATGATTCCATGTCATACGAGCTCGTTCCAAATTTGTAGTCCTCGGACAGATCTTTCTAACGAGGTATGGTACGCGTCAAACGGAGATCGTATGCCAAAGTTACGCCCCTGGGAAGTTGAAACACCAATTTACCCAAACGGGGCCCATAGTTTTAGCGCTTCATCTCCTAGGGTTAGGGTTTTGGCTGTTTAGGATTTCCCATTGTTTCTAAATGATAAATAGGCCCTCGAGCCTCATTGTAACTCAGTTCAGAGGCCTGTAGCCGCCACATCTCTTCTCAGAGATAGCTACTAGCGCCCTAGCTAGTTTTATTTCCATTCTGTCTGTAAGCAAATTTCAGTTCTTTGATATTAATGAAATGAAGTGTTATTTCCGCTGCATCTCTGTATTTATGGTTATGTGTTTATTCTGTTGCGTTTCTGCATAAATCCGGATCAGTGGTATCAGAGCGGTCTGCTTTTTCTCGATCCTTCTTTGCATGTCCCCAACGAGGTCGGGGTATAAGGAGCTAGGGCTTGATCTGGTGGAACCTTTGCAAGATCAGCCTCGCAAACCTCGACGAACGCCCATGGGGGATGAAAAGAAAGATGAGGGAGCAGGAGATACTATCAAAATATTGCTCGAGGAGGTCCTCGAAAAACAAAGGAACGCGATGATGGATAACTTTGTTCAAATCCTTCAACAGCTGCCCATCGGCGGCACATCTGCATCTAGCAGCCACTCTGGAGGTGCGACTCCTTTTAAGGTACAAGTAAATTTTAACATTCCCATATTTGAGGGTCAAATAGACGCAGATGCCGTAGATAGATGGTTGAATCTATTAGAAGGATATTTCTCTGTTCATGACTTTTCAGACCGGGAGAAGATTATTTTTGCACTCCTCAAAGCTACCCCCCATGTTAAGAACTGGTGGGAAACCTACTGTGAGAACAAGGACCAGACAGAACCCTCTCTGTTCTCAGCCATACCAACTTGGAATTCTTTCCGAGACGCCGTCAAGGAACAGTACTATCCCGTGGGGAGCTATGAGGACAAGTACATACAATGGACCACGTTGCGACAACAAAGGGATCAAGATGTGCATGAGCTGACGAATCTGTTCCATACCCTGCGCACAAAGTTGGGTATCAAAGATTCAGAGAAACATCTGGTGCTAAAGTATCGCAGCTGTCTGCACAAATACATTCAGGAGGAAATGGAGTTCCTTGACATCTCCTCGCTTAGTACGGCATACCGGTATGCTGCCAAGATTGAGCAGAAATTCAAGCAGAAGAAGCGAGACTTTGGATCTGCGAATCAAAAGCAAGGGAAAGGTGCTTCCAAACCGCAAAACAAAGGACCGAGCCAAGGCATGGCGGCTAAAGACAACTCATCGAAGCCACAAGAAAAGAACAGCACCGCAAAGCCAAAGAAGGACACGGGAAAGTGGTGTGAGTTCCATAAAAGCTCCACTCACAACACAAGTGAGTGTCGGGCCAAGCAGTCGCTAGTGGCCGAGATGAGGGCTTCTGAGTCAGATGCATGCTCTAACTCTGAATCAGAACCTGAAAAGGTGAATGAAAAAGGGAAACAAATTATTGATGCGGAGCCCAACGCCCCTGTTGCCACTGCAAAGATCCAAAAGGAGGAACCGGAAGATCCAGAGGAGGAGGAACGTCTCTTCCACTCCCAGATGTGGGTAAAGGGCTCCCCGGTACAGTTCATTGTCGACAATGGGAGCCAAAAGAACCTCATTTCGGCAGACGCCGTGAAGCGGTTGGGCTTGCCGACCACAGCTCACCCACATCCATACACCATCGGGTGGCTTCACCAAGGACGAGATCTCCGCGTCAGCCAGCAGTGCCGCCTTCCCTATAGCATCAAGCCCTTCACGGATGAGGTATTATGTGACGTTGCTCCTGTTGATGTTTCTGATGTATTATTAGGACAACCATACTTGTGGAAGCATCATGCTGTGTATGAGTCTCGACCTCGTGCTGTTATTGTTACTTTGGGAAATAAGTTGTACGGGATACCAGAGGTACCACCTCCTGCCGCTATCTCTTTGGTTACTGCAAAACAATGTAGTAAGCTCATTTCCCAAACTAGGAAATTCATTTTCCTGATGATCCGCCCCCAGGGCAAGAAGAAGACTCTAGCCACGACCTCTGGACAGGGCTCCTTTGCACAACAACAACAAATGGATAAGGTTGTGGAGGAGTACAGGGACATATTCACCTCACCCACAGGGGTTCCTCTACACTTTCAGGTCAAGCACTTGATTGATCTGACCCCAGGTGCGTCGCTACCTAATGGACCGATCTATCGGTGCTCTGTTCAGGAGAATGATGAAATCAAAGCGATTCGGGGAGTACATTGCGAGAAGGTCACATCGGACCAAGTTCATCGCCCTGTGGGAGCAGGATCCGTGTTGGTGCGGAAGAAGGATGGGACGTGGAGACTGTTGTATTGACTATCGGGCGGCAGAGCAAGATCAGCATGGAATAGGTACCCCGTCCACGGATTGATTTGCCTTACGGACCAACTCAAGAGTGCAAAATATTTCAACCAAGATCGACACAGAAATGCAGGTATCACCGGTACCAATTGAACCCTCAGTGTGTGGAAGAGCGCATGAACCGAAGACCTTTTAGAATGAGTTTGGTCATGCCTTTTGGGTTGACAAATGCTCTAGCCACCTTAATGTGGATGATGGATGACATATTGCATCCATTCACCAACTCATTTGTAATGGTGTACTTCGATGATATTCTGATCTTCAACTAGACTTGGGAAGAGCACCTCTACCACATCCGAGAAGTCCTCCAAACACTACGACAATACAAGTTGTGTGCCAATTTGGAGACGTGCACTTTTGGCATGACCCGGGTTCAATATTTGGGATACATTATTGATGAAAGGGGGGTGCATGTGGATCCGACCAAGATCCAGTCATTCGGGATTGGTCGGCCCCAACCACTATAGCAGGCTTCCATGACTTTACGGGTCTTGCTAATTTCTATCGGAGGTTCGTGTTGGGATTCTCTCTCATATCACTTGGCCCTTGAGTCAAGTCACCAAGGGAGGAGCGAGAGCAAAATTCTTTTGGTCGGAACCTCAACAGAAGGCGTTCACAGAATTGAAAAATCGCCTCTGTTCTGCCCCAGTGCTCACTTTACCAGACTTGCAACAGCCATTTGAGGTCGAGACAGATGCCTCTGACTATGCTATTGGGGCAGTTCTTACTCAACAGGGACATCCAGTGGCATTTCACAGTGAGACATTGTCTGACACAGTTCGCAAGTATCCCACTTATGAAAAAGAAATGTATTCCATTGTGCAAGCTTGTCGACAATGGAAGCATTACATTTTGGGGAAGGAAACAATCATCCACACAGACCACCGGCCCCTGCAGTTCATACAGACACAAGGGAAGTTGCCGAATGATCGCCATCAGAAGTGGTCCACATATCTGCAACAGTTTCATTTGAACATCAAGTACAAGAAGGGTAGCACCAATAATGTTGCAGACTGCCTCAGCCGACCACCGATCGTGGCGCTCACCACTGTGCTCAACTCTTGTGGGCACGAGACTTATGATTGGCTGCTTCTCTATGAGAGTGACCCAGAATTCGGCCAAACTTACAAGGCACTCTTGGGGGGTACGCAAGTTCCAAATTTTCACCTCCAAGATGCACTTTTATGTCACATGGGACACCTTTGTGTTCCTTCAAGCGAGCGTGCCAAGATGATATGGGAAGCACACTACAGTCGAGTCGCTGGGCATTTCAGGGTCGAGAAAACAATAGCAATCCTGCAGAAGTATTTCTATTGGCCGAACCTTCGAAAGGATGTCGAGAAGCACATCAGATCCTGCACTGCTTGTGCCATTGCCAAACCGACCATCAAGAAGCAAGGCCTATATACTCCTCTACCTACCCCTAGTCGGCCTTGGGAATCCATCTCCATGGATTACATGTCGGGCCTGCCTTCTACTAAGCAGGGAAATGACTGTGTTTTTGTGGTCGTCGACAGATTCTCGAAGATGGCCATTATGGCGGCATGCAAGAAGAATATCACAGCAGAAGCCACTGCTAAACTCTTCTTTGAACGAGTGTGGGTGCACTTTGGGATCCCACAGTCTATCATATCAGATCGGGATAGCAGGTTCCTCGGCACATTTTGGTCCAGCCTCTGGTCGATGTTGGATACCAAGCTCACCAAGTCCACAGCTTTCCATCCCCAAACAGATGGCCAGACAGAGGTCGTCAACAGAATGATTGTACACATTCTGCGCATGTACAATTCAAAGCTTCCACGCACATGGGACGAGAGCCTCCCTTATGTACAACATAGTTACAATCGGGCTCTCCACAGTTCAATCGGCCATAGCCCCTTTCAGGTGGGCTTGGGATTCCAGCCACTATGCCCCATTGACGTAGCCATGCCATTTGCAGCTGCTCAGGCCAATTCAGCTCATGTCCAATCTGAAGTTGACAAAGCCAGTAGCTTCATCGAGCGCATTCAACACATCCGCCAACAGGTTCATGATATATTGGACAGAGCCAATGCCAAGTACAAGCAACGCCATGATCAACACCGGGTGCCACACAACTTCCGGGTGGGTGACAAAGTATGGCTACATTTGCAGAAGGAGCGCCTCACTGGACCCCACCGCAAGCTTCGCCCGCTCCGATACGGGCCGTACACCATCACCAAGGCTGTAGGGAACAATGCATTTGAGCTCAGTATTCCACCATTCCTTGGTTTGCACCCAGTCTTCAATGTGGATCGCCTTCGTCCTTACTTCCCACCTCTACTGGACACCTCGGACATTGCAGAACAACTCACACCAAGAGAGTTAAATCCAGACTGCATGGAACAGGCCACCACAGATTGTATCATGGACATGCAAATCAAGAACACTCGCCAGCAGAAGATCCAACTATATCGGGTTGTCAAAGCTGGCCAACTCCTGCACCAAGGAAAGTGGTTCACCGGGGACCAAGTTCAGCAGAAATTTCCTCATCTCATGGAGGAACTTAACGCAATGGGGACCATTGCTTCCTAAGGGGGGAGGAATGATCCAGGTGGATATTGGTGGTCACCCGCCTATTCCACTTGGGGCTCCACCATTGTCTATTTCAGTTTTTCAGTTTCGGCACAGTTTACTATTTTTAGCGGTTTTTCGGGTCCTAAACTTCCGGAGCCGTTTTGAGGCCCTAAACGACGTTTTTTGGGAAAACGGAGGGCAACATGGGTCCATGGACCGATGTTGCCCGTTCCAAATTTGTAGTCCTCGGATAGATCTTTCTAACGAGGTATGGTACGCGTCAAACGGAGATCGTATGCCAAAGTTACGCCCATGGGAAGTTGAAACACCAATTTAACCAAACGGGGCCCATAGTTTTGGCGCTTCATCTCCTAGGGTTAGGGTTTTGGCTGTTTAGGATTTCCCATTGTTTCTAAATGATAAATAGGCCCTCGAGCCTCATTGTAACTCAGTTCAGAGACCTGTAGCCGCCACATCTCTTCTCGGAGATAGCTACCAGCGCCCTAGCTAGTTTTATTTCCATTCTGTCTGTAAGCAAATTTCAGTTCTTTGATATTAATGAAATGAAGTGTTATTTCCGCTGCATCTCTGTCTTTATGTTTATATGTTTATTCTATTGCGTTCCTGCATAAATCCAGATCAGTGGTATCGGAGCGGTCTGCTTTTTCTTGATCCTTCTTTGCATGTCCCCAACGAGGTCGGGGTATAAGGAGCTAGGGCTCGATCTGGTGGAACCTTTGCAAGATCGGCCTCGCAAACCTCGACGGACGCCCATGGGGGACGAAAAGAAAGATGAGGGAGCAGGAGATCCTATCAAAATATTGCTCGAGGAGGCCCTCGAAAGACAAAGGAACGTGATGATGGATAACTTTGCTCAGATCCTTCAACGGCTACCCACCGGCGGCGCATCTGCATCCAGCAGCCACTCTGGAGGCGCAACTCCTTTTAAGGTACAAGTAAATTTTGACATTCCCATATTTGAGGGTCAAATAGACGCAGATGTCGTAGATAGATGGTTGAATCTGTTAGAAGGATATTTCTCGGTTCATGACTTTTCAGACCAGGAGAAGATTATTTTTGCACTCCTCAAAGCTACCCCCATGTTAAGGACTGGTGGGAAACCTACTGTGAGAAAAAGGACCAGACAGAACCCTCTCTAGTCTCTGCCATACCAACTTGGAATTCTTTCTGAGACGCCGTCAAGGAACAAAAATATCCCGTGGGGAGCTATGAGGACAAGTACATACAATGGACCATGCTGCGACAACAAAGGGATCAAGATGTGCATGAGCTGACGAATCTGTTCCATACCCTGCGCACAAAGTTGGGTATCAAAGATTCAGAGAAACATCTGGTGCTAAAGTATCGTAGTTGTCTGCACAAATACATTCAGGAGGAAATGGAGTTCCTCGACATCTCCTCGCTTGGTACGGCATACCGGTATGCTGCCAAGATTGAGCAGAAATTCAAGCAGAAGAAGCGAGACTTTGGATCTGCGAATCAAAAGCAAAGGAAAGGTGCTTCCAAACCGCAGAAAAAAGGACAAAGCCAAGGCATGGCGGCTAAAGACAACTCATCGAAGCCACAAGAAAAGAACAGCACCGCAAAGCCAAAGAAGGACACGGGAAAGTGGTGTGAGTTCCATAAGAGCTCCACTCACAACACAAGTGAGTGTCGGGCCAAGCAATTGCTAGTGGCCGAGATGAGGGCTTCTGAGTCAGATGCATGCTCTGACTCCGAATCAGAACCTGAAAAGGCGAATGAAAAAGGGAAACAAATTATTGATGCGGAGCCCAACGCCACTGTTGCCACTGCAAAGATCCAAAAGGAGGAGCCGGAAGATCCAGAGGAGGAGGAACGTCTCTTCCACTCCCAGATGTGGGTAAAGGGCTCCCCGGTACAGTTCATTGTCGACAATGGGAGCCAAAAGAACCTCATTTCAGCGGACGCCGTGAAGCGGTTGGGCTTGCCGACCACAGCTCACCCACATCCATACACCATCGGGTGGCTTCACCAAGGACGAGATCTCCGCGTCAGCCGGCAGTGTCGCCTTCCTTATAGCATCAAGCCCTTCACGGATGAGGTATTATGTGACGTTGCTCCTATTGATGTTTCTGATGTATTATTAGGACAACCATACTTGTGGAAGCGTCATGCTGTGTATGAGTCTCGACCTCGTGCTGTTATTATTACTTTGGGAATTAAGTTGTACAGGATACCAGAGGTACCACCTCCTACGACTGTCTCTTTGGTTACTGCAAAACAATGTGGTAAACTCATTTCCCAAACTAGGAAATTCGTTTTCCTGATGATCCGCCCCCAGGGCAAGAAGAAGACTGTGGCCACGACCTCCAGACAGGGCCCCTCTGCACGACAACAACAAATGGATAAGGTCGTGGAGGAGTACGGGGACATCTTCACCTCACCCACAGGGGTTCCTATGCACTGCCAGGTCAAGCACCCGATTGATCTGACCCCAGGTGCGCCACTACCCAATGGACCGATCTATCGACGCTCTGTTCTGGAAAATGATGAAATCAAGAGGCAGATTCAGGAGCTGTTGCAGAAAGGTCACATCAGACCAAGTTCATCACCATGTGGGAGCCCGATCGTGTTGGTACAGAAAAAGGATGGGACGTGGAGACTATGTATTGACTATCGGGCGCTGAACAAGATTACTGTCCGGAATAGGTACCCAATCCCACGGATTGATGACCTTCTGGACCAACTCCAAGGTGCAAAATATTTCAGTAAGATCGACCTGAAGTCTGGGTATCACCAGGTACCAATTGAACCCTCTGATGTGTGGAAGACTGCCTTCAAAGCTAAGGAAGGCCTTTTTGAATGGCTGTTCATGCCTTTCGGGTTGACGAATGCTCCCGCAACCTTCATGAGGATGATGGACGACATCTTGCGGCCATTCACCAACTCATTCGTAGTGGTGTACTTGGATGACATTCTGATCTTCAGCAGGACTTGGGAAGAGCACCTTCATCACATCCGACAAGTCCTCCAAACACTGCGGCAACACAAGTTGTGTGCCAATTTGGAGAAGTGCACGTTTGGCATGACCCAGGTTCAATATCTGGGATACATTATTGATGAAAGGGGGGTGCATGTGGATCCGGCCAAGATCCAAGTCATTCGGGATTGGCCAGCCCCGACCACTATAACAGAGCTTCGCAGCTTTCTGGGTCTTGCTAATTTCTATCGGAGGTTCGTGTTGGGATTCTCTCATATCACTTGGCCCTTGAGTCAAGTTACCAAGGGAGGAGTGAGAGAAAAAAAAATTTGGTCGGAACCTCAACAGAAGGCGTTCATAGAACTGAAAAACCGCCTCTGTTCTGCCCCAGTGCTCACTTTACCAGACTTGCAACAGCCATTTGAGATCGAGACAGATGCCTCTGACTATGCTATTGGGGCAGTTCTTACTCAACAGGGACATCCAGTGGCATTTCAGAGTGAGACATTGTCTAACACAGTTTGCAAGTACCCCACATATGACAAAGAAATGTACTCCATTGTGCAAGCTTGTCGACAATGGAAGCATTACATTTTGGGGAAGGAAACAATCATCCACACAGACCACAGGCCCCTGCAGTTCATACAGACACAAGGGAAGTTGCAGAATGATCGCCATCATAAGTGGTCCACATATCTGCAACAGTTTCATTTGAACATCAAGTACAAGAAGGGTAGCACCAATAATGTTGCAGACTGCCTCAGCCGACCACCGATCGTGGTGCTCACCACCGTGCTCAACTCTTGTGGGCACGAGACTTTTGATTGGCCGCTTCTCTATGAGAGTGACCCAGAATTCGGCCACACTTACAAGGCACTCTTGGGGGTACGCAAGTTCCAAATTTTCACCTCCAAGATGCACTTTTATGTCACCTGGGACACCTTTGTGTTCCTTCAAGCGAGCGTGCCAAGATGATATGGGAAGCACACTACAGTCGAGTCGCTGGGCATTTCGGGGTCGAGAAAATAGTAGCAATCCTACAGAAGTATTTCTATTGGCCGAACCTTCGAAAGGATGTCGAGAAGCACATCAGATCCTGCACTGCTTGTGCCATTGCCAAACCGACCATCAAGAAGCAAGGCCTATATACTCCTCTACCTACCCCTAGTCGACCTTGAGAATCCATCTCCATGGATTACATGTCGGGCCTGCCTTCTACTAAGCATGGAAATGACTGTGTTTTTGTGGTCGTCGACAGATTCTCGAAGATGGCCATTATGGCGGCCTGCAAGAAGAATATCACAGCAGAAGCCACTGCTAAACTCTTCTTTGAACGAGTGTAGGTGCACTTTGGGATCCCACAGTCTATCATATCAGATCGAGATAGCAGGTTCCTCAGCACATTTTGGTCCAGCCTCTGGTCGATGTTGGATACCAAGCTCACCAAGTCCACAGCTTTCCATCCCCAAACAGATGGCCAGACAGAGGTCGTCAATAGAATGATTGTACACATTCTGCGCATGTACAATTCAAAGCATCCTTGCACATGGGACGAGAGCCTCCCTTATGTACAACATAGTTATAATCGAGCTCTCCATAGTTCAATCGGCCATAGCCCCTTTCAGGTGGGCTTGGGATTCCAGCCACTATGCCCCATTGACGTAGCCATGCCATTTGCAGCTGCTCAGGCCAATTCAGCTCATGTCCAGTCTGAAGTTGACAAAACCGGTAAGCTTCATCGAGCCGCATTCAACACATCCATGATAGGTTCATGATATATTGGACGAACCGGTAAAGTACAAGCAACGCCATGATCAACAGGGTGCCCACCTGACTTCCGGGTGGGTGACAAAGTATCGCTACATTTGCGGAAGTGACGCCTCCTTGGACCCCACCGCGAAGCTTCGCCAGCTCCGATACGGGGGCGTACACCATCACCAAGAGTACAGCAGAACAATGCCTTCGAGCTCAGTATTCCACCATTCCTTGGTTTGCACCTAGTCTTCAATGTGGATCGCCTTCGTCCTTACTTCCCACCTCTACTGGACACCTCGGACATTGCAGAACAACTCACACCAACAGAGTTAAATCCAGACTGCATGGAACAGGCCACCACAGATTGTATCATGGACACAAAAATCAAGAACACTCGACAACAGAATATCCAACTATATCGGGTTGTCAAGGCTGACCAACTCTGCACACGAAAGTGGTTCACCGGACCAGTTGACATTCCTCATATCATGGAGGAACTTAACGCAATGGGAACCATTGCTTCCTAAGGGGGGAGGAATGATCCAGGTGGATATTGGTGGTCACCCGCCTATTCCACTTGGGGCTCCACCATTGTCTATTTCGATTTTTCAGTTTCGGCACAGTTTACTATCTTTAGCAGTTTTTCGGGTCCTAAACTTCTGGAGCCGTTTTGAGGCCCTAATCGACATTTTTTGGGAAAACGGAGAGCAACATGGGTCCATGGACCGATGTTGCTCGTTCCAAATTTGTATTCCTCAGATAGATCTTTCTAACGAGGTATGGTACGCTTCAAACAAAGATCGTATGCCAAAGTTACGCCCCTGGGAAGTTGAAACACCAATTTACCCAAACGGGGCCCATAGTTTTGGCGCTTCATCTCCTAGGGTTAGGGCTTTGGATTTTTATGGTTTTCCATTGTTTCTAAATAATAAATAGGCCCTCAAACCTCATTTTAACTTATTTCAGAGGCCTGTATCCGCCACATATCCTCTCAGAGATAAGCTACCAGCGCCCTAGCTAGTTTATTTCCATTCTGTCTATAAGCAAATTTGAGTTCTTTGATATTAATGAAATGAAGTGTTATTTCCACTGCATCTGTATTTATGTTTATATGTTTATTAGTTGGTTTCTTGCATAAATCCGGATCTTCTAACGGATATACTCTTTGTTTATATTTATAAACTACACGGCTTTCCGAAAGTTATTGTCAGTGACAGAGATGCCAAATTTAAAGGAAACTTTTGGAAGGAATTGTTCAACCATGTTGGAACCTACCTCAACATGAGCTCGGCTTATCACCCTCAAACAGATGGGCAAACAGAGGTTGTTAATAAATGTTTGGAAGCTTACCTACGGTGTTATGCTACGGAGAAACAAAATAAGTGGGTCCAGTGGTTGCATCTTGCCGAATGGTGGTATAATTCTACTTACCATACATCGACAAAAATGACTCTGTTCCAGGCTCTATATGGATATGATCCTACGAAGTGGAAAGATTTTGCTTCAGTTCAAACTAATTTGCCAGCAGTAAAAAATCAACTAGAAGAACACCAAAAGGTCGTCCAAATTCTAAAAGAAAATTTGAGTGTTGCACAGAATCGTATGAAGCAACAAGCTGACCATAATCGCACTGAGAGATCATTTGAAGTTGGAGACTGGGTGTTTGTCAAGCTTCAACCATACAAGCAGTTGTCCCTTAAACAAAAAGGAAAAAATAAATTAGCTCCAAAGTTTTATGGTCCGTATCAAATTATTAAGAAGATCAGTCAAGTCGCTTATGGGTTGAGCCTTCCCGATACCAGTCGTGTTCACAATGTTTTCCATGTGTCCTGCTTAAAAAAGGCACTGGGTAACCATCAGTTGCCCCAAACAACACTTCCCATTTTGGATGATGAAGGCAAGCTCGTTCTAGAGCCCGAAGGTATCCTATCTACCCGTGATAAGAAGTTGCGCTCTCGTGTTATTACGGAATATTTAATCAAGTGGAAGGACTTGCCCATTGAAGAAGCATCTTGGGAGTCTGAAGCGTTTCGCCAACAACACCCATCATTACGTATGCTTTGAGGACAAAGCATCTTAAGAGAGGAGCAATGTTATGTATATTTTATTAATTGTTAG
>CM076574.1:1415548824-1415785103 GCA_034641835.2 Pinus albicaulis | reverse complement strand
CACGCGGGCTATGCGAAATGAGGAGTGCTGAGCATGCAACACCATTGGGCCTAGGTAGCCCCTGCATAGCTGTTAGGTGGTGGCTTGGGCGCTTTCGGGTGAACCTTCCTACACGCCGAGCAGTCAGAAGAACGCACAGTACCGGTGTACAGGTGTCCATCGTCCAGTGATAAGTTGCATTGGGCATTCCTACAGGCGCGTAGCGATTGTTTATAGGCATGCAACATCTCCATATTTATGCCCGAAACTATTCTCCATGGATTTTAAAGCACTTAATTCTTTTCCAAAGGTGGAAAATGAAGAAAAAGGCCATTGGGGCTTATTTATATCCCTGTTTTTGAAATAATTTTGAGCAAAAACCCACCTTTGTAAAGTTCTAACTCCTCTTTTCCATCATTTTCCTTTGATTGTCTTTTGTGTGACTTTTTAACTAACATCCCCTGATTGTCATTCTTTAAATGAAAATGGAACCTAGATCCTTTAAAATCAGTCTTTCTCACCTTTTGGATTTCAAAATCACATATTTGATTTTAGTGGACTTTGTACTCTTTCACTTATCTTTAGGAGATAACTTCAAAAAAAATTTACACCGTATGATGTTGATGAATTAGGTGTTTATGCCTGTTTATTTTTCTCTCCAAATTTCTGAAAATGTCTGAGCAGACTTTCCACTGTGGGGTCAAAAAATAGATTTTGTGTTTTTGAACAAAACATGCTTGCTTTCTTCTTCTTTAGTGTGACTGTCCTTTTTGTAGTAGTCTTAGTCTTTCCTTTGATGACGCCTCTAATGATTTTTTTCTTGTTTGCAGGGGCATGGAAACAGGGTAGTTGTCCCTTTCATCTTATTTATGTTTTGAGGCATAAAATTATCTTAAGGGCACCTTTGCCAAAATGTGCCATGTTGTTCACATATCACTGATTTTTCTAAGATTTTTCACAAAGAATTGAATGCGCAGTATGTTACCTCTTACAGTGATATCAAGACCTCTGCATTAGCATCCAGTTTGTTGTGCTTTTAACCCTTATGGATGATGTTCTGAAATATTCTAGGTATCCCTGATTTGTAGTGAAAAATTTGATTTTTTTGTATTTTTAGCTCACTATACCTCTATGCAAACGCCAACTATCTTTGCCTGAAGCCTTTCTTTGGTGCCTCTCTTTTGCCCTGTTTTGATTTAGGCCAAACATCAAGACATCCGTGCAAAGATGTATTTGATAGGGTGACTTAGTCTTGGCAGATTTTACTGTTTGGTTTAGGATGGCCACCTTGGAGATTGTTTGAGCACCTTATTTTTAGAAAAAAATGATCCTATCAGCTCTGCTTTTCTTGATTTTACCATTTGAGTTTTGTTGAAATAGAAATGAAGGATACATGATAGTGCATGACTTAAGGAAGACTAAATATATTTTTTAGCAAGGTTTTTAGGAAAGGGCTCTTGACTAATGGTTAAAAACAGAGTTTTAAACCAGACATAGGGCCTTTTAGATATTTTACCTAAGCACCATCACCTATAAAACTAGACACTTCGTCATTACTGTGAAAGGTTTTCTAGACAGACTTTTGATATTAACAATGACTTGGGCAGCGGGAAAAATACAAGGAAAGACTTAACCCATTGTGGCCAGACAGTTTTTGTGAAATAGGAATATTTCAGGCATCGGAAGTAAGATTTTTAAAGACAGAATTAATAATCATGGACAGATTAAGGCTTACTAGTCTAGGATGGGGTTTTGAGAGGATTACCAAGCTAATCACAGCAGACAAGAGAGGGGAAAGTGAAAAATTTATTTGAGGGGATTTCTAGAGGACAAAATGATTGTTTGAGTTTAGTTTCTAGAAAACCTGGATAAAGAACATAGTCATCTAAACAACTAAAAAATACTGATGACTAACAGTGGCTCCATTTGGGGAGGGCACCTACTTTTCGGGAGGTGCCCAGAATTGTAGATCTTTGGCTTGTGGAGACCAGTGCCTCATCCATTGGTGCAATTTTCTCTTTCATTACTGCTTTCCTGAAATGGTGCTTTGAAAAAATGAAAGCATGATTAGCTCAACTTCACTTTTACCTACCCACCTACTTTGCCTAACATTTTTTCTTCTTCGGGTGCACTTGAACTGGAAAACCCATTGACATTTTATTTTGAAAGAGAAAAGAAACTATCTTCTTCTACACTTATATCTTCCAAGAGATCGGATTAAGCTAATGAAATCCTTTTGATTCTCTACCTATACTAGATCAACTGTCAAGATTAAGCTATTTGATAGGATTTCATTCACTAGACTAAAAACATGAAATTGAAAATGTGACCAAATCAGGATTAGACAGTTTGGTTTGTCATGTGTTTGTGGCATAACAACAAGCTGCACATAAATGTTATTTTTGTACAAAACGAGATCTAGAAAGTTTGCTTTTCATCCCTATTTTCCTCTTTGGTTATGTTTTGAGCGTGTGTAACCAGTTTCATTCTTTCCTAATCTACTTTCTTTGATAAGTCAAGCTTTCATAATTTTGACTATCATTCTTTTCACTAACTTATCAACAATCAATTTAAAACACGCTCAACTATGATTAGGCTAGATAACTAAACAAGACATACTTTTGGCACTAGTAGTGGAATTTAGACTTGCGCACTTTCAGTATAACTATTTTTTGGGTATGGGTTGTACTTCTTTAGAATCTACCCTCTTTTTCTAATTTTTCTGTTTTTTTTGTATTTTCTGAATTCTGACTTTTTCTTCAAACAGTGATACGTACAATGAGTGAAAATTTAAAAACTAGGGATTTTTGCAGCAGTGGTACTTTAGCATCCTATCTTCAAAGGGATCTCCAAACACTCTTGGTCCATTCAGTTTTTGAAAAGAAAACTCAGGGCTATTCTCACTTTTAAACATAGCATAAGGATTTTTCGAAGGATTTTTAAAAAAACTCATGTTTTTCTTGATGTTTTTCCTTACACTCTTGATCTCCATTGCTGCTTCTGTTATACCTCTTCTTTAGGTAGAATAGGTATTCTTTTTCATTTTTAAAACAAATGATGATATCATCAATATATACCATAGTGAAGAAATTTAGGACTGGAAACATAGTTCTTTGGAAGGTGTCTCTGATGTCCTTTAGATTGGAAAAAGTTGGTTTGAACTTGAAACTGCTTCCTATGAACTTGAAAAATTTGAGCTAATTGTTTTGAAGTGATATCATCTGATGGTATCCTAAAATACTATCATGCAAGGACACATGGTTAGAAACCCTTATCTTTTGTGTAGTATGATCTGTTTTTGGAAGGAGGTGAGTGTTTAGGGATGGTTTATCTAGGTCTCTAAAATCTAAACACATCTTATGTCCAGCTCTTTTCTTTTTAAATGATAATGCCTGATCAAAGTTTTTGTGTTCTCTTTTGAAAAGGTGATTTCTTGGGAAGGTGGTGGTGTCACTTTGTTTGAAACTAGTTTCTCGAAACATACTAGTGTCTTGAAAAATTTTGCATAGTCTTGCACCTCTTAGTCTTTTGTGTAATGAAAAGATTTTAGACAACTCAATCAACTCGGGTATCTCAAGAATTTTTTCATCAAAACCCTCAATATTAAATTTACGAGACACCTTTTTAGGATTTACAGAAGTGCTTATAATGGTTAAATTATCATTTCAAGGAATAGAGTCTTTGAATGGCAAGGTTTTTAGGTAAGGTAAAAAAATGAGGCTTTCTTGACCCTGATTTCCAAAGATTTTTGTTTCATGCAGGTTTTCTAGTACTTCTGTATAGGAAAAGGGGGGCAATTGCACTTTTTAGGTTTGTCCTTGGTTTGAAAAACTTGCTTGAGAATTTAAACTGTTTTTTGTTTTTGAAGTCTCATTTTCTAGTTCTTGCAGATCAAGTTTGTTTTTATCAGGATGCAAATTTTCTGGGTCATGATAGCTTTGAGTGTCGAGCTCATCATAGAGAAACTGGAGTGCCTGATGTGGTGTACCTAGATTTGTTTGAACTTCACCTAGATGTTCATCAATTTCCTCATCGGTATGTAGAATGAAAGAGTTAAGGTCTGAATGTATAGAATAAAGAGGTACGTTGTTTAGCCTTTCTTGACTGCTAACCATATACTTCATGTGTGATTCTTGGTATAATCTTCTTGTCTGATCAAACACAGGTATGGTGGCATAAGACATGTCTAGTTGAATATTTCCTTGAAGCTTGGCTCCCCAAGACCTGGATAAAAGCATTCCATACTTCGGAGGGATGTCGGCTACCATTATATCCATGACCAGGTGTTTAGCAGGTACTTGTGCCAGATTGACACAAAGATCTTTTATTAGGCCTAAAAACTTGACTCTGCTCGAATCAAATGAGTACAAGTCTTTGTAAGGTTTTCTTATTTCTAGGCCTAATCTTTCCATCACTACTTTTGGCATGAGATTGTGAGAAGCCCCAGAATCTTGCATGGAATTTTGTAGGATTTGGTCGTGTACATTCAGGCTAATGTTAAAAGGAGGAATGGTACCTTCTTGAAATTTTCCTTATATTTTTGGTCCAAATAACAACTCAGGAGTGTCATCAGCTGGGTGTAAAGTGTCTGCATCATTTCCTATGTTTAGGACCTTTAGAACCTGGGATTTGTATGAGCTTTGGGCAATCATTTCAGTGAGTGGCATGGTGATCTTAATTTTGGAAATTTCCCCTTCAAAACTGAAAAGTACTTGTATTTTAGATATATTTTCTTCAGTTTTTTCAGCCATAACCTTTTCTATCATTTTATCTTGCTAAATTTGATTTGGGGCTTTTTTCAATAAAGTTTTCTCAGGGGCCCTAGTAGAGGTACTATGATAGCTTGCGTCAAGGTTTGTTTGGCTAGTTTTGTCTTTGTTCTGATCAGTTTTCTTAGCCATAGCGTTGCTACTATTTGTTGTTCCTTTAAGAATGGTTTCGGGAGCTTTCTTAACAACAATGTCTGAGTTATTTTTCTTAGAGTTTTCTTGGTTTTTCTTACTCCTAAGATCATATTTCCTATGGACTTCCATTATGGAATTTTGCAATCCTATTTCGAGATCCTCATAATTTTTTCCACCTTGTTTTGAGGAGAAAAAACCTTGTTCTTCTTTTGTGAGAAAAACCTCACCCTCGTTATCAGAGCCTATCAAGTTTAGATGATTTTCATCTGGTTGTTCAATATCTCTTTCCCTTTCATCAACATAGTTATCTTGGAAGGGTGCTCTGATCTGTTGATCATTTTCTCTTGGTTTGATTTGAGGCAGATATCTTCTAAGGTTCTGATTCCAGTTTCTGTTTTGGGAGTTTGGTTGGTTGTCCCTAGGAGGTGCTCTTTCACTTAGATTTATTATTTCCATCATTCTCTCCATGGTCCTAACCAGGTTATCTATTTTGGAATCTAAAGAGGAAGTGGAAGGCATGGCCTCATCTCGGTAAGTGACTTTATTTTATGATCTCATCCTAGCCCTCTTTTCAATGATGTTGGTTTAAGCACTAATAGCTCCGTTTTTCATTTATTCTAAAGTCGTGGGGTCTCTTTCTCTTAACTGATATGTCATGTATGGATCGAAACCTTCCAAAAATTTTACTAGTGCTAGGCCGGGTGGAGGTTTCATGTGAGGAGAGAGGGCATTATAGACACTGTTGAACCTAGTGCAATAGTCTTGAACACTTTCCCCTGTGTTCCTTTTAAGATTCTTATATTCAGAAAGAATTTGAAGGGGATTTTTCTTGATTTCCCATCTGTTTACGAAAGTTTGATAAAGTGATGGGAGATCATGTATACTATTAGGAGTCAAGTTTTTAAACCATTTTTTGGCTTCTCCTCCTAGGCTTTGGGTGAACATCCTTATCTTCATGGTTTCTTCTTCTAGTTCCATATAGTGAAAAGCACCATTGATTCTATCTACATTTTCTTAGGCGGTAGTGGATTCAGCCCTGGTGAAGTGTGGGATTCTGGATTGGTAATCATTTGGCAAAGGTACCAAAGGCTGTGGTAACACTAAGGGTGCATACCATGCTACCATGATGGGAGCTGATGATGGATTTACAGTGGGAGGATTTGTAGTATGGGATGAGGTGATTTTCACAGTGGTGGTGTGAATGGGTGTGGAGGAAGTACTTGGACTTGTAAACTAATTTTGAGCAAACTTGGGGTGGAAAGAGCCAAAGTGGTGGAGAAGCTGAAAATCAGGTGGTGTAATGGGTGAGGCTTCTCTGCTAGGAATCTGTTGTAAGTCTAAGGGTTCGAGATCGGCAAGGTCGATTCTACTTTGTGACTTATTTCTAAAAAGGCTTTTTGCGGGACACAATTCAAACTGTGGGTCTTGTAAGGATGTAAGATGTTTGGGTACAGAGATTTCTTTGTGAATAGTCCTATCGGTAGCTAAGTTTCCAGTTTTAGAAGTTTTCCATAAAATATTTTATGGGTAATCAACTATGATAGGAGGATTTGGGTCCGGATGAGATCTGGTATTAATTCTTTGTGAAGCCAAATTTCAAATTCAAAAATTAGAGAGGATGACAGTTGTGATTGCTTTTGGAAGGCTATCCTCTCTAGGAATTTATGGATGCTAGTAATAGTTGAAAAAACTTAATGGAGGCTAGTGGAGTCACCAGGTGGATGTTTTTAGTGATTTTGAAGTCTATGGTCCACCACCAATACTGACAAAGGAAATTTTTTTAAGAATTTTTCTTTTTTTTTAGAAATTTTATGTAAACCAAAAACTTGTAAGAGTGTTCTAAAGCTAGATCATAATTTTTCTAGGATGGTGAGAAAGCTAGAGTTCTGTTCTTAGACTATTTAGTTGAGTTTTTATGTTTTGATGAAGTTTTCTGAAGCTCTAAGTAATACCTAGTTTGCCACTAATTTCAGAGACTGCATCATGTTTTTTGGATTGGAAGGGTAAATTGACAGGATAGTAGGCTTATGGAAGTTTTTAGTATTTGAATGGAGTATTAGGCCTATTGGAGGCTAGTGGAGTTGCCATGTGAATGTCTTTTTCTTGTAGAGACAAGTTTTTATGGTCCACTGCCAATGACTGATAGAAACCAATCTAGGGATGTTTTTTGTGAGGTTTTTTATAGAGTTTTTTATATGTAGCCTAGTTTATAAGAGTGTCCTATACCTGACTCATCACTTAGATAAGGTGGTGAAACAAAGAGAGTCTACTCTAATGGCTTTATAGGTTGCTTGTTTGATTTTAATTTTGAAGGAAAAATGAGTCTACAAGAGTTTTCTAGGCTGTTATGTACTCACTGTGTCCCACCGTGATCGCTATTATGTTGGATTCCCGTAATTTGGCAGATTGGTAAACCAAATGATAAGGTAACATCAGGCCAATATTTGGAGTCCTAGGACCAAGCCTTCGTGGACTCAGAGAGGGCTCTCCCTTTTATGTGAAGGATGTGAACTTGTTCTCTTTGTATGTTTGATTTTAGGCTACTTGTTAAGTATATTTTGGCTTGTTTTGGTTTTGAGGTGAAACTGATCAAGTAGGAAAAAATAGAAGGAGAGTGTATCAAATCAACAGGGCTATGGGGCTAGATAAAGTCAAGGATGTCTAAATGATGGACAAGGTGTACTATAGGGCTGATTTAGCAAGTTCAATGGATCCTTTGGGTGAGGTATGAGGTGAAATGAACATTAAGCTTGTGAAAAACGAATAATTCTTAAACATATATAGCTTGAAAGAAAATACTGATGAGATAGGGCAAACCATTAATCTCTATGAATAATACTCAAGCTGATAAACATAAAAGATAAACATTCAGGTGAGACATAGAAGCATAATAACTCCTAACTTTATAAATTCACCTTTCAGCTATTGGGAAAACATATAAGATAAACAAATAACTTAATATATGAAGAGGGAACTCCTAAAAAACATATATCAAACTATTGGGAACTGTGAAACAGGTTGGTAAGCATGGAAAAAGGGCGAGATTGAATAAGACCTCTTTGAGTTAACCTAAGTAATCAGTATTTCATACAAAGCTTTCCAAAATAGAGTTTTGAGAACTTCAAATAAGTAGGGCATACCTTGAATCAGATTTGATAGCTAAGATACTGACCATTAATGAAAAAAATGACAATTTCTTGGTGGACCTAAGGAGCAATTAAGAATTCCTTATAATGACCAAGAAGAAGAAAACATCAAAGCTATAATAAATAGGAAGTTTGAGGTGCTTCCATGAGCATATCTCAACATATACTTTTCTAATCTACAACAAATAAGAAGTATGAAACATTAATGGAAACAAGAAGACATAAAAAAATCAGGGAAACATCACCGTTCACCAAGCTATGGAATCCTGCACACAATTCTCCTCCACCATCAAGCCAAGAAAGACATTCATCCACTTCATAAAACCCGTATTTTCTTCAACCTCATAAAACTATGTGTTAGTATGAATCTTTCATCGGAAAAAGACCACTTTAGCTATGCATAACAAATAGCCCTAACATCAATTATGGCTGTGAATATCTTTAAATATACTGTTGTTTGATCCAAATAAAGCTACACAAATCCAGATCTATTCATAAAAGACATTAAGCAGTGAGAATAAAATGTTGTTCCATGCATCTAATAGATAAGACAAGAACAATATATTTGAAAGCATTTTTATATTAAAGGGGCACCTAAGAGGAAAACAAGAAAGGTGTTTCCAATTCTCCTCAATGGGATGGGTTCTTGAAAGTCCTCAGTATTTTAGATCTAAAACTTCTCTCTCTTGTTGGTGTAGAAAACCCCGACAAACATAGAACTCAAAGGGAGCTCACAAAGAAAAAATGGAGAATGTGACAATGATAATGGCTCAAAGTCAGACCAAGAGTATAGATCTAGAGTGATCTAATATGCAAATGAAAGGTGACAAGTGAATGGGAAAACCCTTCTATTTATAACAAAATATTAGGGTGGTCTAGAACCTGGTGCATGAATAAAATATTATTAACCAAATTCTAGAACCACCTTTTAGGAATATTTTATTATATTTGTTGGAGGGAAAAGGATTTTTGACTTAGGTCAATTCCTTTATTTATAAATAATAAATAAATAAATGATTTATTTATTATTTTAATGAAATGGTGGAAACATAATTAAATAAATAATTATTTATTTAATTATTTATAAATGATTTAGTTAAATTTAACTAGGAATATTATTTAAATAAGAATTAAATAAATAACTTATTCCTAGGAAATAATCAAATAAATAAGGATTTATTTAATTTATTTCCTTGTTTTGGGTTAAATATGACCAGGAATAATATTTAAATTGGTGTTTAACTAATTATTCCTTGAGGAAATATAAACAAATATAGATTTGTTTATTATTTCCTTTTGGGGTTTCCTGTTTAGACCATAAACAACTTAATAAAGGTGTTTTACTAAGTTATTTCACATAGTGAAAGCAATTTTACTTAGGGTAAAATTGGTCTTACATGGTGTACTTGGGTTCAAATAATGATAATAGGTGAGATGACCAAAAAATGGTGTAATAGATTGCCCCCCAGCGTACGAGTGTTAGGAGCAAATCGTATGGCCGAAGTACGTTGTAAGAACTCAATCTCTTGGAACATAAATCAGAGACCCATGTGAATTAGTCAATATTGCTGAAGAACTAGACCCTGAGGAGACGAGACTCGCAGGTGCAACAAGTCTCTTTTTATGAGAGGGTACCTATGCTAAAGGTGGCGGGGGAGGCATACCTATGCCCACCGAGACAAAGTACAAAATAATAGTGTGTCCAGTAAACAAGGGACCGAACCATAAAGTACAACCGGCATAAACATGAGCCAGATAATAATAAAATGAGGGATCCCACATACATGTTGTGCCTGGGATAACAGCCAGGACTTATACAATAATATATGAGTACATGAGATACAAATACAACCCAAATGCCCCCTATAAGCAAGGGAGGGCTCACAAAATCTAACTGATACACACAAATCAAAGAGGCGCTGCAAGTGGCTAAGGCCGACATCATCAAATATATGGAGTTGCATCGAAGGCTACAATGAAGAGGTCATCTGGGCATGTGGGGGGCTACCTACAGGGCCACCCCCTCATGAGGGTTGAGACATCTCACACATACCCGAGAATCACCAATAGCGGTTGCTGCATCACTAGACCATCAAGTATATGAATCTCGATCATGCTAAAAGGAGCTGGAGAAACAATCAAGTCACAGGGTAATGATAAATCCTGTTTCCTGATCTGAGGAACCGAACAAGTGAAGAAGTTGGAACCAAGGTACACCGCCCTCTAGACCTGTCTTCTAGAGTGAATGAGTTGATGTTGATAGAAGGAGGTCTGTCTTAGATGAGGCAATAAAGGATCCTCAACTAAGGCACGAGAGAATATAGTAGAGTGACTGACAGACTAACACTAATGATTATGACGAAGTGGGGGAAGATCCAAAGGGACCATAAAAGCATGAGTAGAAGATGGTATCTCATGACGGAAATCGACACGAACAAGAAGAAGTATGGAGGCAAAGCAGTGCCCCAAGGAAAAGTGTTGTAAGTGAGGAAATCCGATTTTGAGGAGAGATGAAGTGACTCTTCATGGAAAACATGTCTCCTGGTGAAGTAGCGAATCACAAAAAACAAAAATATGTTAGCTATCTAAAAGAAAATAAAAAATGCATTTCGAAAGGGAAATGCTAAGGGTAATATCTCTTAAGATAGAGTGTTTTGTGAGGATTACGAAGGGCAGCAGCCAAGTCCATACAAGGTATGCCCACCACCAAGTCTTCCCGATGATGTAAGGACTAGCACTGGCCAGGTCAAACTTCCCGCAAAAACGAGGGCATCGTGGGCCTGGTCATATACTAGAACAAGGTCACCTTCATGAAAGGTGCGAGGGTGTACTTTTCGGTCATACTAAGCTTTGGTGTGCTTTTTGGCTGCTTCAAGAGTTTGCAATGCAACATGATGGTATTCAGAGGTGTGCTCAAGCATGATGAGTCGTTTTTCTAGAGGTTGGGTATCAGGGAGAAGTTCAACGGCCAAGTGAAGGGAAGGAATCTCACACTCGATCGGTAAAGTTGCCACCTCGCCAAAAACAAGGTGGAAAGGAGTGAAATCGGTGGCAGTTTTAACAAAATTTCTATAAGCCCACAAATCAGGGAAGAGCATAAGATGCCAATTGGTTGTGTGCTTATTCACCGTTCGTTGAAGCATGGTATTAATAATTTTGTTGACCACTTCAACTTGGCCATTACCTTGGGGGTAACAGGAGGATGAATATTGGTGCTCAAAACCCAATAGTGAGGATAGCTCATGCCATATCTCATCTTCAAAATGTCGGCCATGGTCAGAGACCAATTGTTTTGGAACCCAAAATCAAGTAATGACGTGGATAAATAAAAAGAGGGTTGCGGTGGCTGCCGTATTATTGAATGTTGACATAGCCTCGGCCCATTTTGTGAAATAGTCAACCGCCACGATGATATATTTGTGGTTACCAGTAGATAGAGGTTGACACTCCATAAAGTTGATGGCCCATTTACAGAAAGGACCAGCTGTAACGACGAGATGGAGGGCAGCAGGAGGAGCTCGTGCCTTAGGGGCGAAATGCTGGCAATTGGAACGTGTTTCACTGCTTCAATGCAATCACTGAAGAGAGAAGGCCAAAAATACCCAACGCGCATGACTTTTTGGGTGGTAGCGAGATTGGATAGGTGGCCACCACAAGCATTTCTATGACAGGCATTGAGGACTTGCTCAGCTTCGGCGTGTGTGAGACAACGACGAAGGACAGTATCTACTCCGCGACGATAAAGGTCGTCACCGATCAGAAGGTAGTGAGGGGCTTGGTGTCGGATACGTCGTCGAGCATCATGATCGAGATGAAGGGTGAAATTTTGGGTTCACAAGTAAGTAAGGATGCCGTACCAAGGGTCATCAGTGGTGATGGTGAATAAATGTTCATCGGGAAGAGCATCATTAATTGGAGTATCCTGCATACCGATAGGTAATTAAGAAATGATTTCAGCGAGGACTAAAATTTTCTTAATTTTTGGGGTGACAAATTCGAGGTCGAATTATTGAAGGATAATGAACCAACGAGCATACTTCCCACTGAGGATGCGTCAAATCAATAGGAAATCCATGGGGTTGGAATTAGTCACAACCTTGGTGGAATGCATGAGGATGTAATGACGCAGTTTTTGGACCAAGAACACGACAGCTAGCGCTAATTTTTCTTCATGTGAGTAGGACACAGGCAGACCAGCAAGGTTCTTACAGACATAATAGATCACATGTTCGATACCGTTATCATCCTCCTGGATAAGGACACCAGCGACCGAATAGGTGGAAGTGGAGATCTACAAGATGAAGTCCCGATCCAAGTCAGGAGGACGGATCAAGGGAGCAGATGTGGGAGCATGTTTGAGGGCATCAAAATACTCTTGAGCATAGGTATCCCAGACAAATGGGGTTTATATCGAAGAATTCTAAGGAACCCATGTGCGGTAGTGGCATAGTCTGGAACGAATCGACAAAGAAAATTAGCTTTACCTTGGAGACTTTGTAGCTGGCATAAGGTATGAGGAATAGGAAGTTCAATAATGGCTTTAACCTTCAAAGGGTCGAGAGTGATACTGGTTTTGGACACTATGAATCCTAGGAGATGACTGGCAGGAACGTAGAAGACACATTTCAATGGGTTAAGGTGGATATTATACTTGCGACATCGAAGGAAAATGGTACGCAGATCATGGAGGTGTTGCGCCCGATGTTTAGAACGCGTAGTAAGGTCGTCTAAATAGGCAAGGATAATATGATCTAAGTCATGGAAACAATAAGACATTTCTCATTGAAAAGTGGCGCCGACGTTTTTAAGGCCAAATGGCATAAATCGGTATGCGAAAGTACCCCACGGACTAATGAATGCGGTTTTAAGTTGATCATCATGACAGATAACGATTTGGTTGTATCTGGAGAATCCATCCATAAAGGATAGAACCTCGTGCCCCACACACTCATCAATGATTTGGTCAATAAATTGTGTGGGGAAGTTGTCTTTGGGACAAGCTTTTTTCAAATCGCGAAAGTTGATGCAGACACAGATGGTGCCTTGTTTTTTGAGAATAGGAACTGGGTTGGACACCCAAGTGGTGCATTCGATGGGATAAATGAAACCAGCCTGCTTGAGCTTATCAATTTCGGTTTTGATGGCTTCACGTATGGAGGGATGAATGGGTCTCAACTTTTGACGGACTGGATTGGCATCATGCCATGTGTTGATATGGTGTTCGACAATGGCTGGATCGAGTTTGGGCATTTCTGAGTAGGACTAGGTGAAAATATCATGGAATTATTTGAAGAGTTTGGTGTAGGTTTCAGTTTCTTTCGCAGTGCATTGGGCGCCCAAGGTGATATTTTCTTTGATTCCTGGTTTGACAGAAATTCCTATTTTGATGGTAGGACAGATATTGGCCATATTATCCTCTTCGAAAGCATCAGGTGCAGGGATGGGGTTTTAAAACCAATCGACCTTATCGGGAATGAAGTATTTAGATTTGAAAATGTATTGGTCATGGGATTGATGTGGAAGGAAGTGTGCACGATGGTGCATATCATCCCACGGAAAATCAGGTTCGGTCATGGCTTCCATAATGTCTTCATCTAAATGGAAGATGGGAAGAGTGGAGGGAAGAGGATCACCTGATGAGGTGGAAATATGAGACTCCTGATTGTGGGGGGAAAGGCTCATAGGCGTGATGTCATGTGGGGTGACAGAGGAGTAAACAGATGGGTGGTCAGGTGAAACATCGGGGGAAGGCGCTAAGGGGTCGCTCGCTGAGGATCGCAGTGATGATGAGAGGTAAGAAATGGTGGCTGAAGATTCGGTCATTTCAAGATTAGGATGGAAAATGCTAATTGGGGTAGACAGGTCATCTGGTGGTAATGAAGGAGGTGTATGGTCAAGTGTGGCTTTGAATTGGCGGTATGCGTCTAAAGAGGAACGATACTCGTCAAGGCGGGGGCAGAGGTGGGTATAATGGCCATGGAAATCGCACAAAGAACAAGGGTGATTGGTGTGAAAGTTTTTAAGTTTCGGGATTGAATCAGGTATAGTGACATAGACCTCAGGGATATCAGATTTTGGAAATGTTTCATTGACCATGGTCTTGAGATGCGGTAACCCAGGACATGTATGGGTGGCATGACCAATAACATCGCACAAGGCACATTGGATAGCGTGCTTTGGCAGCCGAGGGGTTGCAGGGTGCAACGGGGTAGCCTTGTCATTGGATGCCCCCTTGCGAGTTTTTCCTTTCTTTTCCAGATCTGTCACAATAGGAGAAGGGTTCTGTTGAGGTGTTGGGGGATCTATAGCAACAGAAGAAGCTAAGGGGCGCAATTGAACTGGTTTCAAAGCAAGGTAAGGTTTGGGGTGACCAGGCAGGGTAGTGGTTGGAGGGTTAAGGTACCAAACGGGTATACCCAAGGTCAAATTGGGGAGGGATAGGGTGGCCAAGATAGGGACCGAATAAACTCCAGGGGGGGGAGCAAGGAAAGGTATCTGATTAGCGGGAAAATGGCCAGGAGGAATGGTGCCAAGGTGGTTGATATTGGGTGGAGTCGACCCACGAGGGTATAGAGGCCCGTGCGGACTATTTGTAGAAGAAGATTCAGAAGGAAGAAGGCTAGCTAGCGAGGGTGAAGGGCTAGGATCTGGCTGGGTTGGGTGAGGTTGAGGTTTCTGAATAGCCAAAGTAGGCTGCTTAAGATCAGCCTAAGATGATTGCATCATGCAAACATTCGCCAAGCTAGGATCAGAGACAGGAGGAGGGGGAGGACCCAGGAAGGTTCCAAGCAAGGAGGAGTCTTTGTAGATGTCGAGTGAAACACTGGTCAAAGAATCAATGGTTTTATTATTGGTGACATAAGAGATGGTGGACTCAGGGGAGGTCTGAGTGTTTGGTTCATGATATGTCAACTGGTCGATGGTGACAATCTTTCCATTATGAGGGAAAAACATCTTGCGGTGGACCGCGGATGGGACAGCAGACATGGCATAGGTGTAGCTATGCCCCAAAAGAATGTTATAGTCAAGAGGCGTGTCGATGACTTCAATGTCAATGCAAACCATCTTGCCTGCAAGGGTGATAGGACAGTTACGGAATAGGCCAATGGGCTGGGAGGCATGGCCATCCCATGCGTGAAGGGTGATTGTGGAAGGGGCCAGTTCACGAGATCTGAGTTGTTTCCAAACCGAAGAAGACATCACACATGTAGACGCCCCCTCATCAATAATACATCGAGACACATTAGCGTCCCAGATTTTGACTGGGATTTGGAAAGCGACGGAAGCAGGAAGGGGAGGATGATCTGTCTGACGGGCATAGAAAAAAATCAATTGGTCATCAGCAGGATCTACAGTGCCCATGGCGGATAGTAGAGCCTTCTTTTGAGAAGGACACGATTGGAGGAGTTTCAGCGTTGAAATGGCGGTAGGAGACTGCGCCAAATCATCTACTACGCTATATGAATGGGCAGCTCGACCAGAAGCAGCATTTCGGCGTAATGGACCCTTCGGAATCTTGGTATGAACCTCAGCTTTGGGCGGAGGGATCTGCAAGGGACCATTGGGTGTCGACAGAGGCTCTGTAGGACCTGAAGATGGGGACTCGGGGACAAATGGAGTGGGGGGCATGGAGTACTGAAAAGACCAAGTTTGAAGGTTAAGGTCGATGGTGAGAGGTTGGTCAGAAGTCATCATGAGAATCTGGGAATCAGAGGAACCAGAAGGGGAAGGTTGAGTGGTTACCGGGGCATGAGGTGGTTGAGTAGCCACGAATCCTTGTTGAGGGAAAGGATCGATAAACACGGTGGGTTGAGAAGTAGCCGCATTGGGAGGAACAGTAGGGGAGGAATGTTGTCCCCGCACGGTGGCCTGAGACTCCCACATCTGCCGCATCTGTGGTAATAGGGGACAATCATGAGTGTAATGACCATAAACAACATGAATGGAGCTTATTGGCGTGAAGATGCAATTCGGCTTAATTTGAGAGCCACTGTGTTGGTTGCTGTGTTAGAATCAATGCGGGAGGATTGGATCCATAATTACGTTGATTACCGAGAGATGAGATTGATTTTGATTGCCTTTCCTCTTTCTTTGAGAAGAAGGAAGATTAGTTGTGCCCTGCTGTGCAAATATTTTCCCTGGAGGAGGTATTAGTTGCTGTTGCAGGGGTTGAGAAGGCAAGGGAGTTGGAGGTCTAAATGCTGGTGGAGCTGGGACACCAGGTTGTGGGTAAGGATAAGGGTTAGGATGGGCAACATTGAGGTAAGCAGGAGGGTGGGAAAAAGGAGGAGGCATGCTGTATCCTGGATACATGCTACCTAGAGGGGGGAAAGTGCTGGAGGTGCTGGCCCCTCCCAGAGGGATGTAGAAATTTGAATAATTTGTTGAATTATTCACCGAGATTATCCTGATTACACACTATTTAAGCTTCATGAATAATACATAACCTCTTCTACAATTGATCATCAATATGCATAAATAGAAACAGTCGCATGCGCACATAAACACTATAGTCAAGCACACATAAACACAGTATGTACTGGGGAAAGAAATAGCTAAAAATCCCCAAATATCTGTATAATATAATGATAGAGAACATGTAACAATACATAGCACAAAGCTCTCACATCTCTCAGTACTATCTCACATGCTACACACAAAACTAGCACGGAAGCTGAACAAGTCTCAGGTTCAAATCTCCTCCACAAGTCTGCCTGCCTCTACTGCGCAATCCAAGATGAATAATGGTTGGATCCAAGTTCAAATCCACCTGGCTTCTACTACGCAATCCTCATTGGCAATCTCAATCCATGTGTGTGAAAATCTCATGCACAACTATGGTCACACTGATAGTCACACTAACCCATTCACCCACCTCTAACAATGGTCTCCACTGAACTGCTCATGCATTGCAGTTAAATGATGTGTTCATTAGTTGAATTATGAGTTAATAATTAGTGAATTAATTATTAATTAATTCACACCACTCATCACTAGTGTATTTTCCCGTTAGACTAAATACAACTAGTTCAACTAAGTTAAACCGAACACAACTCCACCAACTGTCTCATCAACTCCACCAAACTCCGCCACTTGAGTTCTCACTGAAGTCAACCATGCAATAGTTGAGAGTTTAATGCAACTCTGGTTATCACAATAAATCACAGTAGGCTCCAAGTGTGACCCGAACAACCCGACCAGGATCTTTCTCATCCAAATAGCCTCGCATGCAGCCAAGCTTGCTGCCATATACTCGGCCTCCGCGGAACTGAGTGCCACAGATCTTTGCTTCCTGCTGTACCAGGAAACTGCTATCGACCCGATACTGAAGATCCCTCTAGATGTTCTCTTTCGGTCCGTTGGGCTCCCTACCCAATCTGCATCCGTGAAGCCACATAGCTTCACCCCATCCTCCTGTCTGTACCACAAGCCATATCCCGATGTGCCTCTAAGATAACGCGATACATGCCTGCCTGCCTTCCAGAAGAGCTTGGTAGGCTTAACCATAGCTTGTGAAAACTGGTTAACAACATAGCATATATCGGGTCGTGTATTGACCAGATACATAAGTGACCCCACCAACTGTCTAAAGACAGTGGCATCCACTACCTCCACCGAAGTAGCATCCTCCTTCCTCCAACCTCCAGGAAGAGAAGTATCAACAGGCTTGCAGTCATGCATGTTGAACTTCTCCAGTATCTCTCGGGCATACTTACCCTGAGAAACAAACATTCCACCACTGCGCTGCCAGATTTCCAATCCCAGGAAATAATGAAGGAGGCCCAAATCCTTCATCTCGAACTCTCTAGCAAGATCCTCCTTGCATGAAAGTATCAACAGCTCATCACTCGTCAAAATCAGATCATCTACATACAGTACAATGATCAGCAACTTCCCCTCGACCACAATCTGGTACAGGTTAGAATCCGCCTCACTCTTGGAGAATCCAAGTCCGGTGAAGTAACTGTCTATCTGTGTGTACCAAGCACGAGGTGCTTGCTTCAACCCGTACAGTGCTCTCTTGAGTCTGCACACATGCGACTCACTGCTGAAGATCTCAAAACCTTCGGGCTGCTCTATGTACACCTCCTCCTCAATGACTCCGTTGAAGAATGCAGTCTTCACATCCATCTGCGCTGAGAGAGCTAGGATAGTCCGTATGGAAGAGCACCTTGCGACAGGTGCAAAGGTCTCCTCATAATCTATCCCCTCGATCTGTGAGAAGCCATGGGCAAAAAATCCTGCCTTGTACTTCTCCACACTCCCGTCAGCTGCCTGCTTCACTTTGTAGATCCATCGCGAACCCACCACTGATTTCCCCTCCGGTCGCGGGACAATCTCCCATGCACTGTTTCAGACAATAATTATACTCATCCACCATGGCATCTGTTAGACTCCTATACCAATAGGTGTCATTTTTCATGATTTACTTGATGAACTATGCAATGTGTTAAAACCTTTTTCTTGTTGCAAAGGTGTTCCATGTTTTCAAAAAAATCAAAAAATCAAAAAATTTTAAAATTGTAAAGAGGGTATACCCTAAAAGAAAAATCAAAGGGTGAAAAAATAAAAATGGCCAAAAAAGTGGAAGAAAATGAACCCCACCAAAAGAAAGGCCAAGGAAAGTGTGCAAGTCCAAATGCCACTACGTTTTTCTCTGATGTAATAAACAAAATTGTGTGTAGCTTGTCAAACGTTCGCCACAATTTATGAAGAGTCAAACTATTTAAACTTGACTCATTCTGTTAGGGTCCAGTGATTTGGCCGATTGGTGAGCCAAATGACGATGTAACATCAAACCAAGCTTTGGAGCCCGAGGACCTAGCCTTCCTGGACTCAGAGAGGGCTCTCTCTATATGTGTAAGGGATATCTATGTGTTCGCTTATTGTGTTCTGATTTTAGGCTATTTATGTAGTAAGTTTTTGTTTTTTTGTTTTTTAAGTTGTGAGGGATGAAACTGATCAAAGATATAAAATAGATAACAAGATGTAGATTAACTGGGCTATGGGGTCAAAAGGTCAAGAAAGCTATTAGATGACGATACAAGGCTGTTGAAGGGTCGATTTGATTCAAGGTAGAAATGATCTTTGGGCAAAATGGAGTAAATGGACATCATGTTTGTGAACAAAAAAGAGTTTCAAGCATAACTGGTTCGATAGATAACATAAACATGGTAAAGAAAAACCCTTAATCATGCAAAATGTAACTATAAACTAATCAACACATCGAAACAAACATTCCAGCCATGCATAGAAGTATAAGACCCTCTAACTTTGGGAAATGGCTATCAGACTTTGGGGAAAACACATAAGATGGACTAACAACTCAAAATACTATGTCGGAATGCCTAAACACAGTCTTTAAGTTATTGGGCACTTTGACAAACAAGCTTTCATAGTTTTAGGCAAAGGGCTAGATCGGGACTAGGCCTCCTTGGTTCAAACAAAATGATAATCTAATCAGTCAAAGAGATAGTTTCATGGATGGGACTATGGACAGTCATAGGTAAGCAGGGCACACCATACATCCTACTCAACATTCATAGAACTATGAATGAAACTAGCAACAATATCCTCAAGTTGTTAAAGAGCAGTTAAGAATTCTTTAATGCAACTAAGGAAGAAGAAAACATAAAAGCTATGAAGATTCAGGAAATTTGAGGTGCCTCCATGGGCATATCTCAAATTTATTCTCCACTGATCTATAGCAAGAAAGAAACATGTATCATGAATGAAAACTAGAAGACAACAACAAAGCAAGAAACACTATACCATTCTACCATGTCATGGAATCCATCAACAATCCTTCATCATCCATCCAAGAACATTCAAGAGGCAATCCAAAAGCATAGCACAAGTATTTTCTACAAAGCTCATATGACCAATATATTGCTTCTCTTCTCAAGTTCAGCCTTGTTTACAATGAGAGCTTGTGGAATAAATAGGCTCAAGTGAGGAAAACCCCATGGCCCAATCAAAATATCTAAACTTGTCCTTGAGGCTTTGAAAAGCCCAAGGCACAAAAATATCTCATAAAATATCTAAAAATTGCTAAAAAAGGGAATTTAATTGACTTTGCATCATTTTCCAAGTGCAAAAATAGCTAAACGCACATTTGGAAAAAGCAGATTTTTGAGGTTCAAAAATTACAAAAATACTTCAAATTTATATCAGAAAAAGGTCCCCTTACTTGCTAGAAACATTTGGCAGCCTTCCTGATGTTGAAACGAGGCTCATGATAGCTTGTTGGAAATCTCTGAGTGTCTACTTTCTGGCGCAACTGAAATTTCTCCAATCCGATGCCCAGAAGTCCTCCAAATCTGCACTTGTGTGTAAAAATCCAGAAAATTACAGTCTGCTGATAGACTGGGCAGAATGTGCAAAATGTGAGCCTTTTTCGTTGTTTTGAAGGGGCAAATGATCTCCAAATGCTCTGAAAATCACTGAGGGCCTGCTCATGAAATTATGGCATCCGATGGTACCATTCTCCTCCCTTGACGAATCCTCAAAATGAAATGGCGAATTTATGAGTTTTTGACCAAAAACCCAAAAATGCCAAAAAACCAAAAGTTGTCAAAATGAGCCCAAAATTGGTATGCATGACCCTCAAGGGTCCTTAGCAACATGCTCCGAAGCTAAAGCAAAAATATCAAGTGCTGATGTGCCTTTCTTCTCTTTCCGTGTCGGGCGCTTCCCCTTTGCTTCCTTCAGTTTTGCTTGGGTGGCCTTTAGCTTGCGCTGGGCAAACTGATTCAACTTTTGATAGTGCCGTGTCATCTTCCTTTGCAGCTCCAGGTCTCTGTTTGCCTTTTCAAGCTTCATCTCCAAGTTTTTATTGGCTCTTTCTAGCCATGCCTCCTTATTTTCTTCAATTTCTTGCTCAAGTAGTGCAGTGAGGGGAAAGGCTTGAAGATGGGCCTGTTCTTCTTCCTTTTGCTTTTCCAGGGCTCTTTTAAGCCCTATGGTTCTAGGCATCTTCCGCCTAGGCTGGTCCTCTTCTTCATCTTCATCAAACTCACCGATAAGCTCCTCTATCCTTATGTGTGCTTTAGCTGCCTCATTCTTGTATTTGATAGCTCATGCCTCATGGACAACCAAATGGACATTCATTTGTTTATTTTGGATCTCCAAAAAGTGATTGAAGATCTTTTCCCGATGAAGGTCATTCTCCAATGCTTCAATTTTACCTTCTTGATGGATTAGAAGGTTTTCAAGGATGCAGGATTCATTATCGCTGTCATCACTTTGGATTGGAATGACAGCTAATGCACCTCCATGTTTTTTACTTTTCTCGAATCTTGCCTTTCCCTTTGAAGGCCAATCTTGCACTCTTCCTTCTTGGCATACTAGTGAGAGACCTCCTTGGCGATTTTCTTTTTCTAGGGACAACTCTTGTCACTTTTGGAGTGGCAGCCTTAGGCCCTTTCTTTCTTGCTGTGCTAGTCTTTGTCTTTTTAGGAGAGGGAGGCACAATTGCTTTGCCCTTGACATCTTCTTGAAACTGCTGCTCTTCATGAGGCTGATGTGTGTCTTCTTCAAGTTGTTTCTGCCCCTCAATGTTATGACGTTGATCTGCCTCAAATTATTTTTGACCTTGATCATCAACATTATGCTGCTGCTATGCTTGGATTTCCTGTTCATTTTGTGGCTCAAGCTGCTGTTCAAATTCCTGCCCAAACTGCTGCTCATGACCTTCAATATCAAGCTGCTGTTCCACTTCAATCCCTTGCTCAATTTGTGGTTCAACCTGCTGCCCTTTTTCATCAAAATCAAGCTGCTGCTCTTCCTCTTGTCCCTGCTATTCACTTTCACTGAGATGCTGTTGTTCAGCACCTTTTTCTTCTTGCTCCTGCTGTTGCTCTTCATCTGCAATTTGCTGATTTTCACCCATCTCTTCTTGCTGTTCAAACTGCTGCTCCTGTTTACCAACATCAAGCTGCTGGTGTGTTTCCATCTCATGCTCACTGCGTGGCTCAAGCTGCTGCTCAAATTCCTGCCCAAACTGCTGCTCATGACCTTCAATATCAAGCTGTTGTTCCACTTCAATCCCTTGTTCAATTTGTGGTTCAACCTGCTGCCCTTTTTCATCAAAATCAAGCTGCTACTCTTCCTTTGCAATTTGCTGTTTTTCACCCATCTCTTCTTATTGTTCAAACTGCTGCTCCTGTTTACCAACATCAAGATGCTGGTGTGTTTCCATCTCATACTCACTACGTGGCTCAATCTGTTGTCCCTGATCATCAAAATCATGCTGCTGGTCTTCATCAATTTCTTCAAGTTTATCCTCTTCCTCTTCTATCTGTTCATGTCTTTCTTCTTCATGCTGTCCTGATTGTTCTGTAGGAAACTTGAGCCTTCTAGGAGTAGGCCTGCTGGACAAAGGTACAGGGCGATGAACAGGCTGGGTGGGAGATATATGGACAGGAGGAATAGTAAAGAAATCTGGGTGGCTGATAAAAACATCCCATGGAACCTCTTTTTTCTCTAGCTGGTGTAGGATGATAATTTTGATCAGAGAATGATGGAAAAGGGAAGGTATTTGTAGAGATGGAGCCTTCTTCTGGACTGTGGATGCCATCTTCTCGATGCTCTTGTATAAAAAGTAAGGGAGATTTAGCTGCCTGGTTCTAGTGAAATGCATCAATAGTCGGACATGGCAGGCATAAACTCGAGTAAATCTCCCTTCACAAGTAAAATACTTCATTATGACCTTCATTAGAGGAGCATAGCTGTCAAGAAGATAAGAAAAAGGAAAAATAGCAGTGCAAGTATCTCTATGTTCAGGCTTGATGAAAGGCTTGTAATCGTCCAAGTCAAGATGGGTCTGTTTGAACCATTTCTCGCCATGATATGGAATTTTGGTGGCTTTGGACATTGACCTCGGGGAAAACTTGAAATCAAGGTCTGCTACCTGGAAATGCTTGTTCTGGAACCTTAGGGCACATAGGTGTGTCAAAGGCGAGAAAATTTTGACCTCCTGTACCTTCTGGAAGAAATCTAGACAACCTACCTCATGAAATTTGAAGAGGATGGATGGATGAGCATTGACCTCCTCTGTAGAGATTGGCTCATATCTTTTATGTAAACCACTTCTGTTGTCCTGCCTGGGCGGAATTTTGACCTAGATGTGCTTTTAAAACACCAATTTACTACAAGGCTTTTGAAATGCCTTCTTTACACCAAACTCTGTTTCAACCTCCTGTCAATTCACTGTATGATAATGCAAGAATGATTTTGAGGGTAGTGTGAAATGCCCTCTTTTGATATAAGACCCTGTTTCTTCAAAACAAAACCTTCTTCTTGCCTTTGTATATAAATCAGCAAATACTCATAATGACATACACAGTCAAGTCAAAGAAAACATAGTGAAGACACCTTCCTGTGTTGGTAGACTAAGGTAAAAATACAATCTTCTGAGCTTCAAACACTGTTTTTTTCTTGTATGCCCTTCACCAGCAGATCTAATCAAAATGAAAACAGTCAACCAGAGTATATCTTATTCAGCCCAAATCCACTGTTATAGGACTAGGTGACAAAGTTTGAAAGGTTTTTTTAAGGTGGCAGTCAAGGTCTTGCAACAGTCATAGTACCAACAAACTTCTTTTAAACAAAACACTGCTCCTTTTGGTGTGTTTCTCCACCAGTGGTTTCAACAATCATAAACACAGTCAATCAACAAGTATCTTTCATAGTCAGAGGCTATTGTGTCATAGGATCAGGTGACAGAGTCTTCTAGAATTTGGTCAACCATCAATTCTTTTTCAACAAATACTGTTCTTCATGCTCTGTACTTCCTTAATTTCAGTTTAATAACACCTACTATTTTCACCCTTTTAAGCACCTTACTGCTCTTTCCTTCTTTCAATATTGTTTCACTGTGTTTTGTGAGTGGTTTAATATCTTTCTCTTATCAACAGAAAACACAGTTTGAAGGCAGTCAATAAAAACTTTGTAGTAAGCAAACACTTCTTCGAACCAATATACTGCCCTGTATTTACCAATTTTCACTCACAAGCTTTGTCAATACCTCCCAGTGGCAACTCACAGTTTTAAATACTAGAATATGTTTATGTTTTAGAAAATATCCTTGAGTCTGCTCTTCAGCATACTGAGAAAACTTTGAATGATGACCAAGTTAAATGTGGATGATTACTGTGGTTTGAAAATTAGAGCCACTGTCTCAATTTGCAAATACTGAGTTTCTGCCTTAACACAGTATCTCTATCTCTTAACCTTGTTTAGAGGGCAGTCTATAGGCTCTTTTGAAGCAATCTCAACCTCTAACCCCAACTGACTATTATTCTCCTTTAACACATTTACTCAAAAATCTTGACTTCCATCCTGGCCCTTATCGCCTTAAACATTGTCTAGAAATTCGAAAATTGTAAGGGTGGAAGACAAAATACCTTTAGAAGACGGTGGCAGACTTTGCTCTGAGAGTTGGAATTGCTTTGAAGGCGGTTGGAGGCATAATCAACAAACGCGACGCGTTTGAATGAGAAAACGCCGCGCATATGGGCTGTCGGGTGACTCTGTCGGGTCGGTCGGGCGTTGCGTACAGGCGCGTCGTGCACATGTACAGGCGCGCCGCGCAATAGTTGAGTGCCCGTGTTAAATTTCTTCTGAGCACGTCATGCGCTATTCCAGGCACGCTGCGCAGTGAAACTATGACAAACTTCTTCAAACCGCTCCGAAACTTCTTTGTTTGATCTTAAGGGCAGCAAAGGGGGTTTGCTCGAGCTTGGGTGTTTACACGATGAATTTGCAATGGTCTCTATCACTTTGGAATGCACAAAATGGCCAATGGTCCCTTTATGCTTGATTTGAGAGGGTTTATTCAACGTTTCTTTTGAAAAGCCTTTGTTTTTAAACTGAAGTTTGAAAACTCCTTTTTGAACATACAACTGATATCTTTATTGTGGATATGTGCACAAGGGTAACAAACCATCTATTTGTGAGCGATACCTCTCTTAACCTTTATGAAAATTTGAAACTTGACTATCTGCCTTCACTTTCCTCCAATGATAGCGAACCTGCCAGTTTGTAGGTTTTGCCCTTGAATTATTTTCTTCATAGAGAGAAAAGGTCTGCCCTTTGGTATTTTTGGCATATTCTTCATAGGGAAAGTTCATCCTCTTTTTAAAATGGCGTGCTTACCTTGCTTTGACTAGGTTCCAATACCTGAAAACATGTCATGATCTTTGTGCATATGTGGGAACTAGTAAACCTATCTGCAATATCTTTTTTGCTGAAGAAGGAGCTGAAATGTCACCTCAATATCCCCTTTCATACCCTGGTCTGTCTTTGTTATCTAAAAAGAAGATACCTGTAGAGGATATTTTATATCGCAGGAGGTTTTCTTTGACATTTTGACAGAGGTCCCTTTTCTCTTTTGCAACATAAACTAACATTTTTGCTTTGGATGCTATGGGTATAGTCTTGTCCACTGTGTAAACTGAATTAGATGGCAGCTGCTGCTTGGCTGTAGATGCAACTGTTAGGTGTCTTTGAGTTTTCCTCTTTGACTGTGGGTAGAAGACAAAACAAGAGATGATACACCAAAGTTAAAAAGTGAAGCAAGGAGAATTGCCCTTTTGTTTCCTGTGAAGGAGGTCTTCATTGTCTCATTGTAGCTTTTTTTGCTGAGGGGAAACTGAACTGTCACCCACTTGCCTTGGTCAACTTATGATAAGTCATTTGAAATATAACCTCTATGAGTAGGGAGATTAGTACTCTTTTAAAAACAACCATTATTTCTTTTGCGTGTGTAATGACATAACTTGTCAGCCTTTCTTCAATTTGGTTTTGTTGGAGCAGCAGGCTGTCTATAACTAGAATTGTTTTCACTAATGATATGTCTCCCCAAAGGTTTAAAACTTCATATCATGACCTTTTTATACCTCTGTGTTGAGAAGATAAGTATGTGAGATGTGAAAAAGCAGCTATAATTACTCACAGACACCAAGGTTCCTTTGGCCACTTTCTTCTAATGGAGCTCTGAAATCACCAAACTATTGCATCTGAGAATACATTTGTCTTTGTGGTGGAGTGTAGATCACAACACTATGAATGCACTGGCACTTGGAATGATATTAAGATGTCTTATATCTGGGGCTGTGTACTACTTTCCTGCCTCTTCGTTATGCTCATCCAGAAACCATGGACTGTATTTCACATTTCAACAGGAACAAAAGAACACACAGGGGTCTTTTCACTGAAGTATTTTCCTGCTCAAGACTGATTGAAGCTATTCATATAAACACCCCTGCAGAGATATTTGTTATGATAGCTTTGATTAAGGAGTCCCTTTTTGATGTGCCCTGATGATGACTGAAACTTCACATGATTCTCTTTTATAGGACACAAGACCAGAACCTATGCTTTCTTTTGTCTTGCACATTCCAGATCTTAGCCCTGTTTTGATCATCACTTTCACTCAGAAACCTAGAGTCACTGTTTTACTGTCTAGTAAAAAACAGACCTGTGTTTATAGTAATTTTTGTAATCCTTGAAGTTAATATTGGCCATCTCCCTCTGCTTGTAGATGATAGAGGCGCCTTAACCCTCTGCTTGTAGATGAAGGAGGTTCTTGGCCATGACAAATTACTAGTCTGTTTGACAGTGGTGTCTTTCTTCTACTATGATTTCATGCTGAAAGGAAGCTGCAAGGTCTTGATGAGTAACTCTCTGTCTTGCAGATATATCTCGGGCTCATGTTTACATTGAGAAGCAGCTGTTCTTCTAAATTTAGATTCAAGAAATTTCTTCTGAGATGATGACATGTTTCCTGTCTTTGTAAAATCCATAAAACACTGTAAAACACCTAAAATCAGCGTGAGACTATGGTTTATGCAGTGCTGAGACTTAGGGGTGTGTAAGTGGCGCGACTTAGAGCTGTGATCAATTTCATTTGCAGAGTGGGAGGTCTGTCATGATTGGTCTGTAGCAGATGGAGGTTTTTGGCCTTTTGATGGTTGTCAAGGGTAAAATGCCTCAAAGCGCCACTTCCTAACTTAGGGGAGGCTTTTGAAACAGACTTGGATTTTCCTTTTAGAGCTGATGGGAAGACCAGTAGGGCTAAAGCTAGAAAGGATAGTGATAATGAGTTTTAACCTTGAAATGGACAGACTGAAAAGCAGGAAGGCGAAAAAAGTTTTATGAGGGTTTTCTAGATGACAAATTGACATACAGAGATCAGCTTCTAGAAAAATTAGCTATGGATCTAGTCATCATTAACAAGTGAAAAATACTGATGACTAACAGTGGCTCCATTTGGGGAGGGCAGATCCTCATCAGGAGGTGTCCAGAAATCAAATTTTTGGCTTATGAAGACCAGTGCCTTACCCATTAGCGCAAAATTTCACCGTTCTTTGATGCTATTTCTGAAAAGTGATAGCATGGTTAACATCAATGATACTTCTACCTACCCCACTATCTTTCCTAACATTTTTTCTTCTCTTTGGGGCATTTGAGCTAGCATCCTTTTGACAATGTATATTTTTCTTTTTGAAAAATGAACCTATCTATTTCTACTCTTATATCTGCCGGGATTTCAGATTAAACTGATGAACTCCTTCATTACTCTACCTATGCTAGATCGACTGTCAAGATTAAGCAGTTTGACAGGATTTTGTTTTCTAATCTAAAACAGGAAATTTAAAAGATGATCAAATCAGGATTAGGCAGTCTGATTTGTCATGAATTTGCGGCATAAAAGACAAGCTGCACACAAATATTATTTTGCAGCAAAAGGAAAACTAGACAAGTGGGGCTAAGATGTAAAATGTATTTTTCATCCCTCGCTTCTCTCTTTGGTTCTGTTTTAGGCATGTGGAACCAGAATCTCTCCCTAATCTAAACTCTGTGATAAGTCAATCTTACACAATGTTGACTATCTTTTGTGCTCACTAACTTATCAGCAAATAAATTTAAACATGCTCAGCTATGATTAGGCTAGATAGTTGAAAAATACATTGAAGTACTAGTAGCGGCATTTAGACTTGCTCGCTTTCCGAAAGACTATTTTTTGGAACATGGGGCTTTGTTCTATCTTCACTCGCCCTCTTTTCTATATTTTAATGTTTTTGACCTTTCTATTTTTCAATATTTCAAACAATGGTATGTACAATGAATGAAAGTGTTTCAAACTCAAAAATGGAGCTCTTGACAAAAATAATGCTTTAGTGTCTGCCATTTACAGGACCCCCAAAAATTTCATTCCCATCAGGTTCTTGCAAGAAGAAAGAATTGTTTCCACTGACTGAGCTGATGATGTAAGGCCCTTTCCATAAATTTTCAAACTTTCCATATTTACCTTTATCTTCCCTTCTAGAATCCCATTTTAAAACTTTATCTCCAATCTGAAAATCATTTTCCTTAGTTCTTCTGTCAAAAATCTATTTTATTTTGTCTTGTGCTAACTGAGCCCTTTGATAAACTTCTTCTCTGGTTTGTTGTAAATTGATAGTCTGATTTACCCTCCTTTGCATGTCATTTTCTTCTATTTGGGCTTCTTGTAATAGCTTCATTACCGACACTCCTAAAGATGTTGGGAAAATGGCATCTATGCCATAAACTAGTTGGTAAGGAGGCATACCTATGGATTTCTTGGTGGTTAATCTATCAGCCCATAAGGCGTGTACTAGTTTCCCATGCCATGCTTTTTAATTTTTTCAAGAAGTTTTTTGATAATATTGACTAGGCTTTTGTTCGAGGACTCGGCTAAACCATTACCTTGAGGGTAATAGGCTGTGGAATGTCCTAATGAAATGTGATACTTGTGACAGAAGTCAACCATTCTTTTGGAGGAGAAGGCAGCGGCGTTATCTATAATGGTCTTTCTGGGACAGCCAAATCTAGATAGGATATTGGTTTCTAGGAACTTGATGATGACTGAATCGGTGGCATTCCGAGAAGGTATGGCTTCTATCCATTTGGTAAAGTAATCAGTGGCTGTGAGGATCCATTTATGTTGAGTAGATGAGGAAGGGTGAATTTCCCCGATAAAATCCAGACCCCATTGCTGGAAGGTTCCTTCAACTATAATGGGATGTAAGGGCAAAGGTAAAAGCTTTTTCTTGCCATCAAAATTTTGACATTTATGGCATGTCATAACTAGTTTATGAGTGTCAGGGAATAAGGTAGGCCAATAATAACCAGCTCTAAGGATTTTGTTTGCTGTGGTTTTCCAGTAGAGATGGCCCCCACATTCCCCTTCATGCATTTCATGCATAATTTTCCCTGCATCAGACTCAATCAAACATTTAAGCAGCATACCAGTGGGATTTTTCCAATACAAAAAACCATCTATAATACAAAACTTTAAAGATTTTTGTTTAAGAAATCTCGCTTTTGTTTTTGATAAAGTCGGAGGAGCATTCAGATAAGTTAATACATAAATAATATCTGCATACCAAGGTGAATCCAGAAATATTTGATCAATAGGGGGGAGTGTGCATTCTTCCTGTTCTTCTAAGGCATCAAAAAAATTTATATCTAAAGCTTGGAGGTTGGTTTCAGCCATTAGTCTTGCAAGTCCTTGTCCTTTAACTAGTTTGGTAGGTCGGATTTCTAAGTCATATTCTAGGATGATAGCGATCCATTTTCCTCTTTTACCATCGGGATCTTGGTTCAGAATGTCCTTGACGACAGTATTAGGGACAAAAGCTATGACATGAGAATGCAAGATGTAAACTCAGAAATATTTCAGTGCTTTTAGCAATGCGAATGCCTATTTTTCCATGATGTTATATTTCAAGGGAGCATCTCTCAGGGATTTGCTAAAAAGGGCAATGGGTTGTTCTTTCCCAGCTGCATTTTTCTGCAACAACACCGCAACTATTGTGTGTTCGGAGGCAAATGAAAAAATATAAAAATCTTTGGTGAAGTCAGGGCTTATCAATACTGGTGTTTCATTTAAGGCCCTTTTAATTAGTTCAAAAGATTTTTTGGCTTCTATAGTCCATTTAACCCCGACCTCCTTTTTTAACATATTTGTTATATCTTTCAGGAGTTCAGCAAGGTTTGGGATGAATATTCTTAAGAAATTTATTTTTCCGATAAAGGACTGTAACTCCTTTATGTTTCTGGGGTGACTTATCTGTAATATACCTTCGATTCTCTGGGGGTCTATTTTAATTCCTTCTTCCGAAATAATGTGACCTAGGAGTTTTCCTTCCTCTAGACCGAAAAGTGTTTTCTTGGGGTTTAGGGATAAACCATACTTTCTGCATTTGTTGAAAAATTTTCTTAAGTGTGCTAGGTGTTCTTCATCTGATTTAGAATATACCGTTATATCGTCAAGATATATGACTATGAAAACACCTATGTCTTCTGAGAAGGCTATGTCCATGGCTCTCTGAAATGTGGCGCCAGCATTCATCAGTCCAAAAGGCATTTTGACGTACATAAAAGTGCCCCAAGGGGTGGTGAAAGCTGTCTTATGTTGATCGGTAGGGTAAACCAACACTTGGTTATAACCAAAAAAACCATCAAGCAATGAGATTCTTTTAGCGCCTACTACCTTCTGAAGTATGTGGTCCATTTTGGGCAGAGGATAGTTGTCTTTCAGACATGCCCTATTTAGGTTTCGGACGTCTATATAGAGTCTGATTTCACCAGTCTTTTTCCTAACTGATACTAGATTTGAGACCCACTCAGAGTATTGGAGAGACACTATTATCCCGGCATCATACATCTTTTTGATTTCTTTTTCAACCAATGGTAGTAATACTGGGTTTATCCTCCTTAAATTCTGTTTGAAAGGCTTTTGGTTTTCTTTGAGGGGGATTTTATGTTGGATGATGCTGGTGTCATATGATTTCAAATCTTGGTATCCTCATGCAAACACATCTTTAAATTCCTTAAACAACTCAATGTATTTATGTTTTACATGAGGTGGGAGGGTTTTGGACAGTTTGACCTTTCTATGTTCCTCCGAGCTTCCTATGTTATATTCTTCTATGTCGGCTTCAGTGGATTCCATTTTTGGTTTTTTGGCCACATCGTTAAAATCGAACAATTCCTCTAGAGGTGCAAGCCCTCTGGGTATGGTGTCATTTTCACAATGTAAGACTTCGAGTTCTCTTGGGTCAACATCCTCTCCTATATTAGTTTTAGATGGAAGGTTTATTAGATTTAGATCTGTCAAAGAAGGTAGATTCAGCTCTCGGTCTTGATTGTGTCTTTATTCCCTTTCTTCATTTCCTAAGTTTTTTCTGGTTTCTTCAAATTCATTCTTAGATTGTAAGAAATCATCAATTTGATCATCATCTTTGAATATTTTCCAATGATTAATATTATCTGGTACAGTAGGGAAATGTTTAACTTGAATGTCATATTGCTCACTTATACATGGTGTTTAGCTATTGCTTGCAGCAAAGGCAAGCTCATTTGCCAGACTATTTTGAATCCCAGGGATAAAGGTGAGTTCATACTTCTTGAAGGTTTTGAGGATATCTAAAGCTGCATTCCTGTATTCCCTTAGTTTGGGGTTTTTTGCTGAATATTCACCTTTTATTTTCTTGATTACAAGTTCTGAATCTCCCTGGGCTGATACTTTTTTGGCGCCTAAGTCCTTAAGTATGTGCAGAACAATGAGAAGGGCCTCATATTCCGCAATGTTATTGGTACACTGGAATTCTAATCTAAAAGAACGACCTTTATTGGTATTATGTATCCAGATACCAGCCCCTGAACCAGTTTTTCCACAAGAACCATCAAAGCTTATAATCCAAAGAACTTCTCTTTCAGACAAAATACTAAGCTATTTCTCAGGCTTCTTGGTGCTTTGATCATTGGTTTCCATTTTCAGTAATGGGAAGTGGGTTTCTGATGGTTTAAAAACCTCTTTATTTTCTATTATCTGCTTGTTCACATCACTTTCATTATATAAGATAAAAGAATCTAAATCGGAATGAATGGAATAAATGGGAGTGTTGTTTGGCTTATCCCGGTTACTAACCATGTATTTCATGTGAGTTTCTCGATATAATCTCCTAGTCTGGTTAAAAACAGGAATGGTGGCGAATGACATATCCATTTGGAGACTACCTTGTATTTTGGCAGCCCATGCCCTTGATAGTAGCATTCCATACTTAGGAGGGATATCGGCTACTACTACGTCCATGACCAAGTTTTTAGCTGGTAGCTTTGTTAGAGCGAAATCTAGGTTTTTTATCAGACCTAAACATTTGACTTGACTTGAGTCAAAGGAATACAGGTTTTTGTAGGGTTGAGTTACTTCTAATCCCAGTATCTCCATGACCGCTCTAGGCATTAGGTTATGGGAGGCACCAGAATCTAACATGGCATTATGTAGTATTTTGTCCCGTATGTTCAGACTCACATAGAAAGGGGAGATAGATCCCTCTTGGTATTGACCTTCTATCTTTGGGTCGAACAGGAGCTCAGGCTTGTCGTCAGTTAGATTCAAAGTATATGCCTTGCTTCCTATGTTAAAAACTTTGAAGACTTGAGATCTATACCTATCTATAGTTATTAGTTCAGTAAGGGGTATGGTAATTTTTATTTTGGAAATTTCCCCTTCGAAACTAAAAGGATATTGTGGTCTGGGCATACTTGTTTCAGCTTTCTCGGACATGAATTTTTCTATGCTCTTAATTTTCTGACTTTGTTTCGGGATTTGGTTTGACACAGCCATCTCGGGGATTTTTGTAGAGGTACTGGGAGTATTTGAGCCAAGACTTGTTTGAATAGATTTATCTTTGTTTTGGTTAATTTTCTTGGTCATGATTGTGTTGCTATCCATAGCCTTTTTAGGGATGGTGTCGGAAGTTTTAGTAATTTCAGGACTATCCTTTTTGGAGCGGTCTTGGTTTTTTCTACTTCTAAGGTTATACTGCCTGTGAGCTTCTATTATGGCATTTTGAAAGTCTATGGTGGGATCTTCGAGATCTTCATAGTTGGTTTCGTCCTGACCTGGAGAGCATAGCTCTTGCTCTTCTGTTGTGAGGTACAACTCACTCTCATTATCGGATCCTATGAGGTTTAAATGATGTTCATCAAGAGGTTCTGTATGCCTGTCATCCTCTTCCACATATTTTTCATTAAATGGTGGCCTAATTTTTTGGTCATTTTCCCTTGGTCTGTTTTGGGGCTGTTCCATCCTAAAGTTTTGGTTCCGGTTTCTGTTTGGAGGGTTTGGTTGGTTGTCCCTAACAGGAGCCTTTTCATTTATCCTTCCCCACATTTTGGCCATGGTTTTGACTAAATCATCTATTCTAGGATCTAGGGAAGGTGATGAAGTGGAGACCTCATCTTTATATGTGACCTTTCTTTCTGATCTAGTCCTAGCCCTTTTTTCTACTAAGTTGGCATCTGCTTTTATGGCTATTTGTTGCATTTCTTCTAAGGTAGGGGGATCTTTGTCTCTCAGATGATATGTCATGTCTGGATCGAAACCCTCGGGGAATTTTGCCAAGGCTAAACCAAGTGGGGGTTTGAAATGAGGTGGAAGGGAGTTATACACACTGTTGAACCTAGTGCAGTAAGCCTGGACACTTTCCCCATTTTCCTGTTTTAGGTTGTTATATTCTGATAGGATTTGAATAGGGTTCCTTCGGATTTCCCACCTATTTCTAAAGATTTGATGTAGTTCTGGGATGTTGTGGATGCTGTTTGGAGTCAAGATTTTGAACCATGTTTTGGGTGAATATTCTCATTCTGACTGTCTCGTCTTGTACCTCCAGGTATTCATAAGCATCAGTCATCCTACTTATATGCTGTTGAGGTGTAGTGGTGTCTTCTCCAGTAAAGTGTGGGATTTTGTCTTGATATTTATTTGGGAGAGGAGCCAAAGGCAGTGGCAACACCAAAGGTGTGTACCAGGCTGCCATTACGGGAGCTAATGGATGATGTACAAGATGAGGACTAGTGGGATGAGATGAGGTGGTTTGAACAGTGGTGGTTCGGACAGGTGTGGCGGATGAACTTGGACTAGTGATCTGGTTTTGAGCAGATCTGGGATGGTGGGAGCCAAAGTGATAGAGAAGCTGAAAGTCGGGGGGGTGGAAGGTGAGGCTTCTCTACTATGACTGTGTGATTGGTCTAGGGTTTCAAGATCGTCAAAGTTTATTTTACTATGAGACCTGCTTTTGAAAAGAGTTTTTGATGATTCTAATTCAAAAGGTGAATCAGGTAGGATAGTGAGATGTTCAGGTACTGATCTTGTTTTATGGATGGATCTACCAGTAGCTAGATGGTCAGTTTCAGAAGCTTGCCACAGAATCTTCTCTGGGTCATCTACTATGATAGGGGGATTTGGGTCTGGATGGGATCTGGTATTGATTCTTCGTGAAGCCAGATTTTGCATCTAGAGTTTAGAGAGGATGGTATTGATGAATGTTTTGGATGAATGGTCTCTCTAAAGTTCTAACAAGGTGAAGGATGGTCAAAATAAAAGGGATGGACTAGTGGAGTCGCCAGGTGGAACTTGGTTGTTTTGTGGAGATAGCTATGGTCCACCACCAGTAGCTAATCTGGAAATATTTTTTAGATTTTCTGAATTTATGTGCAGCCTATGGTTTGTTAAAGTATCCTAGACTTGTTTCAACACTTTGCTAGGGTGATGAGAACAAAAAGAGTTTACTCTAAATGGGTCTATGGACTGCTTGCTTTTTTATGGTATCTAAAGGACTAAGAGTCTATAAGAGTTTGCTAGACTGTCATGTACTCAGTGTCCTACCATCTTCCGCTATGTTAGTGAGCGATGGGATAGATCAATTGGATAGTAACCTAGAGTTCGATAAAATAGTAAGGCCTACTGGAGGCTAGTGGAGTCGCCAGGTGGAACTTGGTTGTTTTGAGATATGTGTGTATGGTCCACCACCAATATTGACAAAAACCAATCTAAGGGAGTGTTTTGGGGTTTTTTGAGTTTTATGTGCCTACGAGGTTTGGAAAAGTTTCCTATAACTGACTCATCATTTTGCTAAGATGGTGAAAGAGTTATTTTCTACTCTACAGACAATATCTAAGTTTACTAAGCTTGATTGAGACTTCAGGAGTTACCAAGGTGTACTTAGATTGTCACTAACTCGGAAGGTCCTACTGTGAGTGTCACTATGTTAGTGAGTAGTGGGATAAGTCAATCAGATAGTATTCTTAAAGGTCTCTAAAGATTAGGGAAACTAAGCTTGTTTAATACTCAGAGTCCCACTGTGATCGCCATTATGTTAGGTTGGCGATGAGGTGGCTCAATGGTAGGTATGCTTAGTTCAAAAAGGGGCTTTCCGTGAGTCTTGCAAGATATTCAAATTAAAATAAACTCAGAAAAGTCCCACCGTGATTTCCATTATGTTAGGTGGCGATGAGGTGGCTCAAACGGATAGTAGCCTAGATTTTAGTAAAGTAGTAAGGCCTACTGGAGGCTAGTGGAGTTGCCAGGTGGATTTTTAGTTGTTTTGAGGTATATGTGTATGGTCCACCACCAATATTGACAAAAACCAATCTAAGGGAGTTTTTGGGGTTTTTTGAGTTTTATGTAGTCCTGAGGTTTGGAAGAGTTTCCTATAACCGACTCATCATTTTGCTAGGATGGTAAGACAACCAGATTCTACTCTTCTAAGTTTGACTGAGATTTTGAGAGTTCCTAAGGGATACCTAGGATGTTTTGACTCAAAGTCCCACCGTGATCGCCATTATGTTAGGGTGGCGATGAGGTGGCTCACTGGTAGGTATTCTTGAAAATAAGGGACTTCTAGAGTTCTAAGGTGTCCTTAGATTGTCACTAACTCAAAGTCCCACCGTGATCGCCATTATGTTAGGTTCCCGTGATTTGGCCGATTGGTGAGCCAAATGACGATGTAACATCAAACCAAGCTTTGGAGCCCGAGGACCTAGCCTTCCTGGACTTAGAGAGGGCTCTCTCTATATGTGTAAGGGATATCTATGTGTTCGCTTATTGTGTTCTGATTTTAGGCTAGTTATGTAGTAAGTTTTTGATTTTTTGTTTTTTAAGTTGTGAGGGATGAAACTGATCAAAGATATAAAATAGATAAAAAGATGTAGATTAACTGGCCTATGGGGTCAAAAGGTCAAGAAAGCTATTAGATGACAATACAAGGTTGTTGAAGGGCCGATTTGATTCAAGGTAGAAAGGATCTTTGGGCAAAATGGAGTAAATGGACATCAAGTTTGTGAACAAAAAAGAGTTTCAAGCATAACTGGTTCGATAGATAACATAAACATGGTAAAGAAAAACCCTTAATCATGCAAAATGTAACTATAAACTAATCAACACATCGAAACAAACATTCTAGCCATGCATAGAAGTATAAGACCCTCTAACTTTGGGAAATGGCTATCAGACTTTGGGGAAAACACATAAGACGGACTAACAACTCAAAATACTATGCCAGAACGCCTAAACACAGTCTTTAAGTTATTGGGCACTTTGACAAACAAGCTTTCATAGTTTTAGGCAAAGGGCTAGATCGGGACTAGGCCTCATTGGTTCAAACAAAATGATAATCTAATCAGTCAAAGAGATAGTTTCATAGATGGGACTATGGACAGTCATAGGTAAGCAGGGCACACCATACATCCTACTTAACATGCATAGAACTATGAATGAAACTAGCAATAATATCCTCAAGTTGTTAAAGAGCAGTTAAGAATTCTTTAATGCAACTAAGGAAGAAGAAAACATAAAAGCTATGAAGATTCAGGAAATTTGAGGTGCCTCCATGGGCATATCTCAAATTTATTCTCCACTGATCTATAGCAAGCAAGAAACATGTATCATGAATGAAAAGTAGAAGACAACAACAAAGCAAGAAACACTATACCATTCTACCATGTCATGGAATCCATCAACAATCCTTCATCATCCATCCAAGAAAATTCAACAGGCAATCCAAAAGCATAGCACAAGTATTTTCTCCAAAGCTCATATGACAAATATATTTCTTCTCTTCTCAAGTTTAGCCTTGTTTACAATGAGAGCTTGTGGAATAAATAGGCTCAAGTGAGAAAAACCTCATGGTTCAACTTCCATCCTAATTGGCCTAATCAAAATATCTAAACTTGTCCTTGAGGCTTTGCAAAGCCCAAGGCACAAAAATATCTCATAAAATATCTAAAAATTGCTAAAAAGGGGAATTTAATTGACTTTGCATCATTTTCCAAGTGCAAAAATAGCTAAACGTACATTTGGAAAAAGCAGATTTTTGAGGTTCAAAAATTACAAAAATACTTCAAATTTATATCAGAAAAAGGTCCCCTGACTTGCTAGAAACATTTTGCAGCCTTCCTGATGTCGAAACGAGGCTCATGATAGCTTGTTGGAAATCTCTGAGTGTCTACTTTCTGGCGCAACTGAAATTTCTCCAATCCGATGCCCAGAAGTCCTCCAAATCTGCACCTGTGTGTAAAAAGCCAGAAAATTACAGTCTGCTGATAGACCAGGCAGAATGTGCCAAATGCGAGCCTTTTTCGCTGTTTTGAAGGGGAAAATGATCTCCAAATGCTCTGAAAATCACTGAGGGCCTGCTCATGAAATTATGGCATCCGATGGTACCATTCTCCTCCCTTGACGAATCCTCAAAATGAAATGGCGAATTTATGAGTTTTTGACCAAAAACCCAAAAATGCCAAAAAACCAAAAGTTGTCAAAATGAGCCCAAAATTAATATGCATGACCCTCAAGGGTCCTTAGCAACATGCTCCAAAGCTGAAGCCAAAATATCAAGTGTTGATGTGACTTTCTTCTCTTTCCGTGCCGGGCGCTTCCCCTTTGCTTCCTTCAGTTTTGCTTGGGTGGCCTTTAGCTTGCGTCGGGCAAACTGATTCAACTTTTGATAGTGCCGTGTCATCTTCCTTTGCAGCTCCAGGTCTCTATTTTCCTTTTCAAGCTTCATCTCCAAGTGTTTATTGGCTCTTTCTAGCCATGCCTCCTTATTTTCTTCAATTTCTTGCTCAAGTAGTGCAGTGAGGGGAAAGGCTTGAAGATGGGCCTGTTCTTCTTCCTTTTGCTTTTCCAGGGCTCTTTTAAGCCCTATGGTTCTAGGCCTCTTCCACCTAGGCTGGTCCTCTTCTTCATCTTCATCAAAATCACCGATAAGCTCCTCTATCCTTATGTGTGCTTTAGCTGCCTCATTCTTGTATTTGATAGCTCGTGCCTCATGGACAGCCAAATGGACATTCATTTGTTTATTTTGGATCTCCAAAAAGTGATTGAAGGTCTTTGCCCGATGAAGGTCATTCTCCAATGCTTCAATTTGACCTTCTCGATGGATTAGAAGGTTTTCAAGGATGCGAGATTCATTATCGCTGTCATCACTTTGGATTGGAATGACAGCTAATGCACCTCCATGTTTTTTACTTTCTCGAATCTTGCCTTTCCCTTTGAAGGCCAATATTGCACTCTTCCTTCTTGGCATACTAGTGAGAGACCTCCTTGGCAATTTTCTTTTGCTAGGGACAACTCTTGTCACTTTTGGAGTGGCAGCCTTAGGCCCTTTCTTTCTTGCTATGCTGGTCTTTGTCTTTTTAGGAGAGGGAGGCACAATTGCTTTGCCCTTGACATCTTCTTGAAACTGCTGCTCTTCATGAGGCTGCTGTGTGTCTTCTTCAAGTTGTTTTTGCCCCTCAATGTTATGATGCTGATTTGCCTCAAATTCTTTTTGACCTTGATCATCAACATTATGTTGCTTCTGTGCTTGGATTTCCTATTCATTTTGTGGCTCAAGCTGCTGCTCAAATTCCTGCCCAAACTGCTGCTCATGACCTTCAATATCAAGCTGTTGTTCCACTTCAATCCATTGTTCAATTTGTGGTTCAACTTTCTTCCCTTTTTCATCAAAATCAAGTTGCTGCTCTTCCTCTTGTCCCTGCTGTTCACTTTCACTGAGATGCTGTTGTTCAGCACCTTTTTCTTCTTGCTCTTGCTGTTGCTCTTCATCTGCATTTTGCTGCTTTTCACCCATCTCTTCTTGCTGTTCAAATTGCTGCTCCTGTTTACCAACATCAAGCTGCTGGTGTGTTTCCATCTCATGCTCACTGCGTGGCTCAAGCTGCTGCTCAAATTCCTGCCCAAACTGCTGCTCATGACCTTCAATATCAAGTTGTTGTTCCACTTCAATCCCTTGTTCAATTTTTGGTTCAACCTGCTGCCCTTTTTCATCAAAATCAAGCTGCTGCTCTTCCTCTGCAATTTGCTTCTTTTCACCCATCTCTTCTTGTTGTTCAAACTGCTGCTCCTGTTTACCAACATCAAGCTGCTCCTGTATTTCCATCTCATGCTCACTGCGTGGCTCAATCTGCTGTCCCTGATCATCAAAATCATGCTGCTGGTCTTCATCAGTTTCTTCATGTTTATCCTCTTCCTCTTCTATCTATTCATGTCTTTCTTCTTCATGCTGTCCTGATTGTTCTGTAGGAAACTTGAGCCTTCTATGAGTAGGCCTACTGGACAAAGGTACAGGGTGATGAACAGGCTGGGTGGGAGATATATGGACAGGAGGAACAGTAAAGAAATCTGGGTGGCTGATAAAAACATCCCATGGAACCTCTTTTTTCTCTAGATGGTGTAGGATGATAATTTTGATTAGAGAATGATGGAAAAGGGAAGGTATTTGCAGAGATGGAGCCTTCTTCTGGACTGTGGATGCCATCTTCTCGATACTCTTGTATAAAAAGTAAGGGAGATTTAGCTGCTTGGTTCTAGTGAAATGCATCAATAGTCGGACATGGTAGGCATAAACTCGAGTAAATCTCCCTTCACAAGTAAATATCATTATGACCTTCATTGAGCATAGTCATAAGAAGATAAGAAAGGAAAATAATGTGTTGCAAGTATTCTATGTTCAAAGCTTGATGAAAGGCTTGTAATCGTCCAAGTCAAGATGGTTCTCCGTTTGAACCATTTCTCGCCATGATATGGAATTTTAGTTGCCTTGGACACATACCTCGGAGAGAACTTGAAATCAAGGCCTGCTACCTGGAAATGTTTTCTTTGGAACCTCAGGGCGCATAGGTGTGTCAAGGGCGAGAAACTTTTGACCTCATGTACCTTCTGGCAGAAATCCAAACAACCTACCTCATGAAAGTTGAAAAGGATGGATGGATGTGCATTGACCTCCTCTGTAGAGATTGGCTCATATCTTTTATGTAAACCACTTCTGCTGTCTTTCCTGGGCGGAATTTTGGGCTAAATAAGCTCTTGAAGCATCAAACAGCCTCACTGCCTTTAAACTGCCTTCTTTAAGGAGAACTCTGTCAATTCACTGTTTTATTAGTGAACAATGTATTTGGATGACTGCACACTGTTCTCTTTACAATATAAAACCCTTTCTCTTTAAAACAAAACCCTCTTCTTGCCTTTGTATATTAATCAGCAAATACTCATAATCACATACACAGTCAAGTCAAAGAAAACATAGTGAAGACACTTTCCTATGTTGGTAGACAAAGGTAAAAATACAATCTTCTGAGCTTCAAAACACTGTTTTTTCCTTGTATGCCCTTTACCAGCAGATCTAATCAAAATGAAAACAGTCAACCAGAGTATATTTTATACAGTACCAATCCACTGTTATAGGACTAGGTGACAAAGTTTGAAAGGTTTTTTAGGTGGTAGTCAAGGTCTTGCAGCAGTCATAGTACCAACAAACTTCTTTTAAACAAAACACTGCTCCTTTTAGTGTGTTTCTCCACCAGTGATTTCAGCAATCATAAACACAGTCAATCAACAAGTATCTTTCATAGTCAGAGGCTATTGTGTCATAGGATCAGGTGACAGAGCCTTCTAGCATTTGGTCAACCATCAATTCTTTTTCAACAAATACTGTTCTTCATGCTCCACACTTCCTTAATTTCGGTTTAATAACACCTACTGTTTTCACCCTTTTAAGCACCTTACTGCTCTTTCCTTCTTTCAAGACTGTTTCACTGTGTTTTGTGAGTGGTTTAATATCTTTCTCTTATCAACAAAAATCACAGTTTGAGGGCAGTCAATAAAAGCTTTGTAGTAAGCAAACACTTCTTCGAACCAATATACTACCCCTGCATTTACCAATTTTCACTCACAAGCTTTGTCAATACCTCCAAGTGGCAACTCACAGTTTTAAATACTAGAATATGTTTATGGTCGAGAAAGCAGCCTTGAGTCTGCTCTTCAGCATACTGAGAAAAAATTTGAATGATGACCAAGTTATATGTGGATGATTACTGTGGTTTGAAAATTAGGGCCACTGTCTTAATTTGCAAATACTGAGTTTCTGCCTTAACACAGTGTCTCCATCTCTTAACCTTGTTTGGAGGGAATTCTATAGGCTCTTTGAAGCAATCTCAACCTCTAACCCCATTCGACTATTGTTCTCTTTTAAAACATTTACTCAAAAATATTGACTTCCATCATGGCCCTTATTGCCTTAAACATTGTCTATCAATTCGAAAATTGTAAGGGTGGAAGACAAAATACCTTTAAAAGACAAAGCAAGGTGCTTTGCTCGAGATTTGGAATTGCTTGAAGGCTATTGAGTATGTGATCAATAGAATTAGCGCGTTTGAATGAGAAAACGCCGCATATGGGATGCCATTTTTCCATGACTCGTCAAAGCCTGGCGGCAAGCCGCGTACAAAGCGCGTCACGCACATGCATGTGTGCGCTCGCGCAATAGTTGAGCGCCATGTTAAATTTCTTCCTCGAGCGCGTCGTGTTATTCAGTGCCAACACATAAAGGAAACCGTGAATCAAAATCTTTCAAACCGCTTCAAACTTTCTTTCTTTGCTTGATCTTGAGGGCAGCAAAGGGGCTTTGCTCGAGCTTGGGTGTTTACACGATGAATTTACAATGGCCTCTATCACTTTGGAATGCACAAAATGGCCAACGGTCCCTTTATGCTTGATTTGAGAGGGTTTATTCAACGTTTCTTTTGAAAAGCTTTTGTTTTTAAACCGAAGTTTGAAAAATCCTTTTTTAACATACAACTGATATCTTTGTTGTGGATATGTGCACAAGGGTAACAGACCTTCTATTTGTAAGCGAGACCTCTCTTAACCTTTATGAAAATTTGAAACTTGACTATCTGCCTTCACTTTCCTCCAATGACAGCGAACCTGCCAGTTTGTAGGTTTTGCCCTTGAATTAATTTCTTCATGGAGAGAAAAGGTCTGCCCTTTCGTATTTTTGGCATTTTCTTCATAGGGAAAGTTCCTCCTCTTTTTACAATGGCGTGCTCACCTTGCTTTGACTAGGTTCCAATACCTGAAAACATGTCATGATCTTTGTGCATATGTGGAAACTAGTAAACCTATCTGCAATATCTTTTTGCTGAAGAAGGAGCTGAAATGTCACCTCAAAATCCCCTTTCATACCCTGGTCTATCTTTGTTATCTAAAAATAAGATACCTGTATAGGATATTTTATATCGCAGGAGGTTTTCTTTGGTATTTTGACAGAGGTCCCTTTTCTCTTTTGCAACATAAACTAACATTTTTTCTTTGGATGCTATGGGTATAGTCTTGTCCACTGTGTAAACCGAATTAGATGGCAGATGCTGCTTGGCTGTAGATGCAACTGTTAGGTGTCTTTGAGTTTTCCTCTTTGACTGTGGGTAGAAGACAAAACAGGAGATGATAAAAAAAAGTGAAACAAGGAGAGCTGCCCTTTGTTTCCTGTGAAGGAGGTCTTCATTGTCTTATTGCAGTGTTCTTTGCTGAGGGGAAACTGATCTGTCACCCACTTGCCTTGGTCAACTTATGATAAGTCATTTGAAAGATAACCTCTATGAGTAGGGAGATTAGTACTCTTTGAAAAACAACCATTATTTCTTTTTCCTGTGTAATGACATGACTTGTCAGCCTTTCTTCAATTTGGTTTTGTTGGAGCAGCAGGCTGTCTATAACTAGAATTGTTTTCACTAATGATATGTCTCCCCAAAGGTTTAAAACTTCATATCATGACCTTTTTATACCTCTGTTTTGAGAAGATAAGTATGTGAGATGTGAAAAAGCAGCTATAATTACTCACAGACACCAAGGTTCCTTTGGCCACTTTCTTCTAATGGAGCTCTCAAATCACCAAACTACTGCATCTGAGAATACATTTGTCTTTGTGGTGGAGTGTAGATCGCAACACTATGAATGCACTGGCGCTTGGACTGATATTAAGATGTCTTATATCTGGGGCTGTGTACTACTTTCCTTCCTCTTCTTTATGCTCATCCAGAAACCAAGGACTGTATTTCACATTTCAACAGGAACAAAAGAACACAGGGGTCTTTTCACTGAAGTATTTTCCTGCTCAAGACTGATTGAAGTTATTCATATAAACACCCCTGCAGAGATATTTTTTATGATAGCTTTGATTAAGGAGTCCCTTTTTGATGTGCCCTGATGATGACTGAAACTTCACATGATTCTCTTTCTTAGGACACAAGACCAGAACCTCTGATTTCTTTTGTCTTGCACATTCCAGATCTTAGCCCTGTTTTGATCATCACTTTCACTCAGAAACCTAGAGTCATTGTTTTACTGTCTAGTAAAAAACAGACCTGTGTTTATAGTAAGTTTTGCAATCCTTGAAGTTAATATTGGCCATCGCCCTCTGCTTGTAGATGAAGGAGGCGCCTTAACCCTCTGCTTGTAGATGAAGGAGGTTCTTGGCCATGACAAATTACTAGTCTGTTTGACAGTGGTGTCTTTCTTCTACTGTGATTTCATGCTGAAAGGAAGCTGCAAGGTCTTGATGAGTAACTCTCTGTCTTGCAGATATATCTCGGGCTCATGTTTACATTGAGAAGCAGTTGCTCTTCTAAATGTAGATTCAAGAAATTTCTTCTGAGATGATGACATGTTTCCTGTCTTTGTAAAATCCATAAAACACTGTAAAACACCTAAAATCAGCTTGAGACTGTGGTTTATGCAGTGCTGAGACTTAGTGGTGTGTAAGTGGCGCGACTTAGAGCTGTGATCAATTTCATTTGCAGAGTGGGATATCTGTCATGATTGGTCTGTAGCAGATGGAGGTTTTTGGCCTTTTGATGGTTGTCAAGGGTAAAATGCCTCAAAGCGCCGCTTCCTAACTTAGGGGAGGCTTTTGAAACAGACTTGGATTTTCCTTTTAGAGCTGATGGGCAGACCAGTAGGGCTAAAGCTAGAAAGGATAGTGATAATGAGTTTTAACCTTGACATGGGCGGACTGAAAAGCAGGAAGGCGAAAAAAGTTTTATGAGGGTTTTCTAGATGACAAATTGACATATGGAGATCAGCTTCTAGAAAACTCAGCTATGGATCTAGTCATCATTAACAAGTGAAAAATACTGATGACGAACACATTCATTTTTCAATTTCATGTTGTAGAATAGAGAATAAATATCTGGCCAAATAGTTTAATCTTGGCAGATAAGTAGATAGGTAGAGTTAATAAAAGGTGCTCAATAGTTTAATTTGAGCCCTTGGATGTAATAAATGTAGACTTAGATAGGTTTTCCATGTAAAAGAAAAAGAAGATTGATAAGGGTTTGCCAGTCTATGTGCACCCTAATAAAGAAGAAAAAATGGTAGAGTAAAGTAGATAGGGTAGGTATATGTTGTTGCAGAATTACATGTGATGAATGATGGTTTTAAATGTGTTCAATTTTACTTTTATCACAAAGTGAAAAGGCAGATACTACCATGGAAAATTTCACAGCAGTGCAAAGTCAAATTATTAACTTCCCATCTCATTTTCCCTAAACAATTCACTAATTTCCCTAAGCACTAAGGTATTTGAAGATTAAAGGGGCTCAAGGCATTTCCTTGACTTTTGGAGGGACCGGACCCTCGGCCCAATAATTGAAAAGACCTAAGTACTTGAAATCATCCACTATCACATTCATTCACCTCTCAAAATATCTTCCTAAGTAAAATTCCATTTTACTTAGGAAAATCCTCCAATATTTCATGAAAAGCCCTCAAAATCACTTTTTATTCTAAGTCTAAGTGATGAAAGTATAATAATGCCATTTACTTTTGAATTTTCAATTTCTTGGTTATATTTAAGTATTTTGAGTTTACATTGTCCCTTGTCATATTAACTCTAATTTATATACTAACTCCCTATGAAAATCACATTTTCCTATTATATATAAATCCTTTTATAGTAATATCCCTAAAACCCATGTATTACAACTTTAGCCAAAAGTACTTAATCCCCACTTATTCAAATAAAAAACCCACATTACAATCCCTTTTGGCTAAATATATCTATATAATTATTCCGCCCCCTATAGTAAATAAATCACATTGATTTAATTGCTATATAAATAAGAATATATGAAAAAAGCGTTTAAACATATTATATATGTTTAAAAATAAAAATAAAATAATTCCTGGCCATCCACCGCACCAGGGATTAATTAATCCACACGATTAATTAATAACTAACCCCAGCCAATCAAACTCTGCCATCTCCCTGTCCCATCGACCGTCCAATCGACCCATCATAGATCTACGGCCCTCATCCATTTCATTGGCCATCCGCGTACAAAAGATAACGCGCGATGGCCAAGCGGTTTTCAAACAGTGTCATGCTATGTGTCAGTCGTTGTATCGCATCGCTGCCCTTCCGCCTAAAACCGCCTTCCCTCATAAGCGGTGTGATGGAAACCGCTTACCGCCTCCCACTAATGACAAAACTTCACATCGTCAAGTCAACGCCATTTGTCCACTGTTCATTCAAAGCTTACCCGCCAATATCAACCGTTTACCCATTTAAACACAAACACCCTAGTGTTTCTCATTTTCACCTGATTGTGTAGTAAAACCCTTTGTAACCTAGCTATGCCACCTGAAGTCTCTGTTAACCAATTCGAGCATGGTTTACCTCCCAAAAATCATTCTAGATTCACTCAACAGACCTCTCAAAATCAAATGAAACCTTTTCGACCTCCCCTGCAAACCAATGCTTTCTTAACATTTTTTTTTGTTTTACAGGTGATCAGAAGACCACATCCTTGGATAAACAGTCTTAATACTAGTCATAAGACTTGTTTACTCCAAGAGTGTTATCAAATCTATTCAAACAGAGATGGAAGATAAAACATACAGTTGAAAGACAAGCAAAGGAAACAGAATATTAAACGATTTACTGTTGAAACAGACAGTAAAAACCTAAACTACACATTGAAAGTAAAAGGACACAGTAAAGAACGGTTAGAGAGAATAACAGTTAAAGAGTATCAGTGGTTAAAGTGTATAAGGTAAAAGTCAGAGTGAAAGTTAAAATGAAGTTACAGAGCAGTCAAAGGTAAATAGTAAAAGTAATTACAGAGGCAGTAAAATGGTAAAAAGAGGAAATGGAAATACTTTCGCCAACATTGAAGTTTGTCTAAAGTGAAAGTAAAATAGTCAAAAGAACAAAAAAGTGAAAAGATGAAAAACACAACAAGAAGGAATATTTTTGCAGAACTTTCATGTTTAAGTCATTGTTTTGCAGAAAATATTGTGATCAATCCAAGATGAATTTGAAAAACTGAAGGAAATTTATGTTCTTAATAATACCATCTACAAAAACCTCTCTCACTTTTCTAACAACTATTATGTTTTTGGAAATATTAAACAATGTTGGAAAGCACATTTTGCAGAAAATTCCTGTTAAGGCATCATGTTGCAGAGAATATTGTGGTAAATAAAAAATACATCATACAAAACTGAAGGAGGTTTTTGTTCCTAAGAGACATATCTACCAAAACCTATCTCACATTTTGCACAGTGAGTTCAGAATGAGAGATACATGCACATCTTTACAGGCTATTTTTCAGACTCTGTAAAACTCTATTTTATACATATTTTTCCAGAGCCTTTTGTGCACATCTGGAGAGGAATTTGGGGAAAATGAAAGAGGTTTATCTCACCCACATATTAATCCACAATACCCTCTTTCACTATTTACATATCTATTTCGTATTGAGAAATAAAGAGATATCATTGGACCCCAAGTTTGCAGAATTGTTGGAGCAGATTGCACAAAGAAAGGAAGCAGTTAGTGACTTGGATGCCTCATCATCAACTAAGAGTTGGATCAAATTTGAATTCTCCTCTTTGTCATCACCTATCCATAAACAATAGTTCCAAATAGATGAATTAGTTTGCGTGTCATTTACTTAAGTTCTATTTATGTAAAATAGTTGGAGAGATTTGTGAACTAATCTTGATATTTTTTCAAGATATTTTAGTTTAGAATTTGTATAAATACTTCACTCTTGGAAGTATTTTGGGTGGATTCTTCTACTTTGTTGTAACATTGATTTTTGGAATAAAGTGCTTTGGAGAAATTTCTTTGTGGCTTGCTGGATGATGAATTGAAGCTCAAGACTTTTTGCAGGATTCATGTGTCAGACTACAGTTCAATAAGTCATTTCTATCCTGTGTTTTAAATTTTATATCTGTTTATAATATCATTGTGTTCCATTTCTGAATAATTGACAAAAAAGAATAAATCAGAAATTGCTTAAGTGTACTCTGATTTCAATTGTGATTATTCTAAATGTTTTCTTCTAAACTGGTTATAAACAATGAATTATTAATTGCTCTTGTTTCGCTGGTTTAAACATTTTGATTACTATAGTAAAGAATTATTAACTGCTCTTTATTTGTAATCATTCACTTTCTTTCTTTGAACATGTTGAAAGATTCTTAATTTCCTTTCATCCCTTCAAAATCCATTCCATTCACTTTAATATCTAAAATTGTTCTCTTCTTGGCTATCTTGCCCTACAAAGCCATCTTGTGTGTAGAAAATTAATCCAGTAAAGCCATCCTTTCGACTCCATAGCCCAATGGCTTGAAATACTCAATCGTACCCTTAGTTGGTGGATTCCACCATTCAAATTCAAACAAAACTCTTGGACTTATAACTAGCCTAATATTTTCAAAGAACAAAAGCTAAATTTTAAAGAGAGAGCCCTCTCTGGATACAGATTGGCTAGATTCTATATCTGAAGGTTGGTTTGTGGTTACCTCGGATTTACTTTCCTTTTCCACAACTTCAAGGAAAATCTGAGTGATAACATAGTGGCGACCATACTGGGGACTGAATCATTTTAATTGTTACTATTGTTTGCTTATAAGCTACAGACAGAGCCTGAAGATCAGCCAGGTAGCCTTTGAACTGCTTTTGCGCTGCAATTGCATAGTAAATAAATGTTGCTTCAGTCTATCTCTGGTTTAGCTTATAAAATGAACTTTGGTTTCAAACATTCAATCAGTTTCTCTAGTTCAATAAATATTTAAGAAAATTTAAATCCAATATCTGAAACCTCTTAAAGAAATTATAGAAGTTGTTTTGAAAATTCATTAAAAAACAAAATAATCATAAAATACTCAAAGTTTGGTTTCCTGAAGAACTAATTTTTTCTTCAAAATTATTTTACAGGTTCAGATCTGATCTATGATGGTGGACAGTGATCAGACACACAAAGGTTAAAATCATCCACGTGGCGACTCCAAATAAATTTCACAATCAAGACTCCACTAGAGGAATGAACCTCAAAGAACAATATGGAAAGATCAGGCTTTCAACTTGGATCTTAATCCAAGACATTATGTTCTTTCTCATTAAGAAATTTTTTCAATGTATATTGTATTTTATAGAAGATCTTCGATTAGTGTTTAGTTATTTTCCTTTGAATATTGTAAGTAATAATTCTCCTAACCTCTTTGAGCAGATTTCTTATGAATCTAATGATGATCATTTTCCAATTAAGAAGCCTCAAATAATCAAGACTGATCTTACAATCCCTGTACATATCCCTGTGCCATATAAAGTTCCAGATAGATATAAGCCCCTTATTTTAACTCCTATACTCCATGATTTTCCTAAAAAATATTACAAGTATCTTCCTAGATTTGATGGAGAGAATGGTATCACTGCCCAAAAACATATTCAAGGTTTTGATTATTTGGATTTATTTGAGATTGATGAAGATGATGTTAAAATCATACTTTTTGCTCTTTCTTTGCAAAATAGAATAAAGATTTGGTTCAAAAATATGCCTAATGCTAGCATCTCAAATTTCCAGTAGTTTATCAAACTTTTCCTTGATAGATGGATAATCAAAGTTAATCATTTTGTGATAATGGAAGAATATAATCAATTAAAAAGACATCCAAATGAAAAAATACAACAATTTTCTGACAGATTTAATCAAGTTTATTATTCAATGCCAGAAAATATTAGACCTCCTCATGATTCAGCTCTCTTGCATTATCCAAGTGCCTTTGATCCAGAAATATAATTTTGATTAAGAGAAAGAGATCTAAAAAAACTTGTACAGATGCAGAACATTGCAGTTGACGTGGAAGTTAATCTCCAAATCAAACAGGAAAAGTTGAAAGCAGAAGAAGAGGAAAAGAAAAACATTACAGAGGTAAAACTCAACCTTTTGGTAAGAAAACTAGATGAAATAACACAGGAGATCACTATGAAAGAAGAATTTTTTATTCAAAATCAACATGAAGAAATAGAAGAGGTTGATAGCCATGAACAAATTCCTCTTAATTCAAATGATCATAGATCAGAAAATAAATTTACAGATCAATATGAGGAAGAGGAATCTGCTGATCTAATGTGTATGTTTGATGACATTCCTTCTTTTGATGATTTTCCTAAGTATGATCATTATGATGATAGTTATGTTCTCCAAACTCAAGCTAACTATACAGAGCAACTAGAAGCTAGTTTCTGGGATGAAGAAACTCAGTTTCAGTAGATTGAAGACAGTGATCAGCCAGTACAGATCAACCATGAGAATGAGGAAGAAAGAGCAGAAAATGTGGAAATAAGTGAAGATTCTTTACCTCTTTTTTTTCCTTCATTTCAGTTTGTTAGAGACAACTATCATGCCATCAATAATCAGCAATATTTAAGAATTGTGATTGACAACAAAGAAGATAATGAAACTATTGATCAAGATTTTTCAGTTTCACAATTGCAGTTATCAATTCCCATTGAAATAAATGGTCAAATGACACAAGAAAGTTCCATACCACTATTTTTTGAATCATTTCAATGTTTAAAGGAAATGTGGTATAACATATTTAATGAAAAGGATGAGAAACTTGGTGAAGTTTATGAAGTCTCATGGAAACCTATATGCTATAGGTTGCAGCGATTTGCCCAAGTTTTTCAGGATCCAATAGCAAATATGTTGAATATTGAAGGAATTCAAAGCATTCCTCTATTAACTAACTATGATTTTCAGAATCAAGATGATAAATGATTCAACAGTCAAACATTACAATCAGTAGGAATATCATCACAAATCTTATCTGAAAGTTTGAAGGGAGACAAAGATGAAATTAACATTTCAGATTCATGGTATGGAGGCCATCCAGAACAGATGTACAGTTGTTTATATCAGTTAAACATCAGTGTATATATTTTGGAGGATCCTTTTGTACAGTTTCTAGAGTCAACAAAGGAAATCAAGTGTTTCCTTATCCTCTCATTTGTTGACAAGTTTCTAATAGGTTGCAGAAGTATAGTTTTGATAATCAACAAGAAAATGCAACAAAATCTATCAAAGTACATAATTCTTGAATGGTTGCATTGGCTATTTCATTTTACCTAACTAGCAGTTGAAAAGTAGATTAAGTAGGTAGATGAGTTCTAATAAGCTCAAAATTTTGAGCATTTTTTTAGTTTTCAATTTTCAGTTAGTTTTTCATTAAGTTGGTTTGAAAATTTTTGTGTGTTGTTTTAGTTTCAGATTAGATTTCAGTTTACAGAAGACAGAAGACATTTACTGGTTCACCAAGGTCAATGGATGAGGACAACTGACCTGTTGTTCTTGACTTTTCACCAGAAAAAGTCATCCCCAAGTGGAGCCAGTGTTAGACTCCTATACCAATAGGTGTCATTTTTCATGATTGACTTGTTGAACTATGCAATATGTTCAAACCTTATTCTTGTTGCAAAGGTGTTCCATATTCTTAAAAAATCAAAAAGTCAAAAAATTTAAAAAAAGTAAAGAGGGTATACCCTAAAAGAAAAATCAAAGGGTGAAAAGAATAAAATTGGCCAAAAAAAAGTGAAAGAAAATGAACCCCACCAAAAGAAAGGCCAAGGAAAGTGTGCAAGTCTAAATGCCACTACTTTTTTCTCTGATGTAATAAACAAAATTATGTGCAGCTTGTCAAACTTTTACCACAAGTTATGAAGAGTCAAATTGTTTAAACTTGACTCATTTATTTTTCAATTTTATTTTGTAGAATAGAGAATAAATATCTGACCAAAAAGTTTAATTTTGGTAGATAAGTAGATAGGTAGAATGAATAAAAGGTGCTCAATAGTTTAAACTAAGCCCTTGGATGTAATAAGTGTAGACTTAGATAGGTTTTCCATGTAAAAGAGAAGGAAGATTGATATGGGTTTGCCAGTCTAAGTGCACCCTAATAAAGAAGAGAAAATGGTAGGGTAAAGTAAGTAGGGTAGGTACATGTTGTTGCAGAATTACATGTGATGAATGATGGTTCTAAGTGTGTTCAATTTTACTTTCATCACAAGTACAAAGGCAGATACTACATTGGAAAAGTTCACAGCAAAGCAAAGTCAAGATTATTAACTTCCCCTTCATTTTTCCCTAAAGATTTCACTAATTTCCCCTATGTGCTAAGATATTTGAAGATTAGAGGGGCTCAAGGCATTTCCTTGACTTTTGGAGGGACCGGACCCTCGGCCCAATAATTGAAAAGACCTAAGTACTTGAAATCATCCACTATCACATTCATTCACCTCTCAAAATCTCTCTGCAAGTAAAATTCTATTTTACTTAGGAAAATCCTTCAATATTTCATGAAAAGCCCTCAAAATCACTTTTATTCTAAATCTGAATGATGAAGGTATCATAATGCAATTTACTTTTCAAATCTTCACTTTATTAGCTATTATAAAGTATTTTGAGTTGACATTGTCCCTTTGTCATATTAACTCTAATTTATATATTAACTCCCTTTGAAAATCACCTTCTCCTATTCTATATAAATCCTTTTATAGTAATATCCCCAAAACCCTTATATTATGACTTTTTAGCTAAAAGTATTTAAATCCTATTTATTCAAATCAAAAACACAGAATATACCCCCTTTTGGCTAAAATATAACTTTAAATATTATGCTCGCCCCCCTATGGTAAATAAATCGCATTGATTCAATTACTGTATAATAAAAAATATATGGAAAAAAATTTAAACATGTTTTACGTGTTTAAAACAAAAACAACCCACCAATCAAAACACTCCCGAAGCAATTAATTGATAAATAAACATGTTGGGCCCACACCATTAAAACCCTATCAACTCCCTGTCTCGTCCACCATTCGATCGGTCACTCCAAGATCGACAGTTGTCGTTAATTCCGCTGGCCATCCCCGATCCGAGCATTAACGTGCGAAATGCCAGCAGTTTTAAAACAGTACCATGGCCACGTGTCATTCGTTCTGTGGAATCGCTGCCCATCCGCTCAATACTGCCTTCCCTCAAAAGCGATGCAGAAAAAACCGCTTACCACCTCCCCCCCCATGACTCATCTGTTGTACATGCTGACGTCATTAATTAAAACTCGCAACCCTTTGAATTTGTAAATAAAACAAAAAGAACTTGCGTTTTTTTATCATATCGTGCACAGTGAACGACCAGACTCCCATGCAGTAAAACCCTTTGTAACCCAGTTGCGCTACCTGAAGCCTCTGTTAACCAATTCAAGCATGGTTTACCTCCCAAAAATCATTCTAGATTCACTCCACAGACCTCTCAAAATCAAATGAAACCTTTTCGACCTCCCCTGCAAACCAATGCTTTCTTAACAATTTGTTTTGTTTTACAGGTGATCAGAAGACCACATCCTTGGATAAACAGTCTTAATACTAGTCATAAGACTTGTTTACTTCAAAAAGTGTTATCAAATATATTCAAACAGAGATGGAAGATAAAACATACAGTTGAAAGATAAGCAAAGGAAACACGATATTAAACGATTTATTGTTGAAACAGACAGTAAAAACCTAAACTACACATTGAAGGTAAAAGGACACAGTAAAGAACAGTTAAAGAGTATCAGTGGTTAAAGTGTATCAGGTAAAAGTCAGAGTGAAAGTTAAAATGAAGTTACAGAGCAGTCAAAGGTAAAACAGTAAAAGTAATTAAAGAGACAATAAAATGGTAAAAAGAGATGAAAATACTTTCACCAACATTGAAGTTTATCTAAAGTGAAAGTAAAACAGTTAAAAGAACAAAAAAGTGAAAAGATGAAAAACACAACAAGAAGGAACATTTTTGCAGAAATTTAATGTTTTAGTCATTGTGTTACAAAAACTATTGTGATCAATCCAAGATGAATTTTGCAAAACTGAAGGAGGTTTATGTTCTTAAGAGTACCATCTACAAAAAACTCTCTCACTTTTCTAACATCTATTATGGTTTTGGAAATATTAAATAATGATGGAAAGCACTTTTTGCAGAAAATACCAGTTAAGTCATCATTTTGCAGAAAAGATTGTGGTAAATAAAAAATACATCATACAAAACTGAAGGAGGTTTTTGTTCCTAAGAGACATATCTACAAAAACCTATCTCACTTTTTGCACAGTGATTTCAGAATGAGAGATACATGCACATCTTTACAGGCTATTTTTCAGACTCTGTAAAACTCTGTTTTACACATAGTTTTGCAGAGTCGTTTGTGCATAAATGGAGAGGAATTTGGGGAAATTGAAAGAGTTTTATCTCACCAACATATTAAGCTACAACAACCTCTTTCACTTTTTACATATCTATTACGAATTGAGAAATACAAAGGTCTCATTGGAACCAAAATTTGCAGAATTGTTGGAGCAGAATTGCACAAAGAAATGAAGCAGTTAGTGACTTGGATGCCTCATCATCAACTAAGAGTTGGATCAAATTTGAATTCTCCTCTTTGTCATCACCTATCCATACAAAATAGTTCCAAATAGATGCATTAGTTTGAGTGTCCTTTACTTAAGTTCTATTTATGTAAAATAGTTGGAGAGATTTGTGAACTAATCTTGATATTTTTTCAAGATATTTTAGTTTAGAATTTGTATAAATACTTCACTCTTGGAAGTATTGAGGGTGGATTCTTCTACTTTGCTGTAACATTGACTTTTGGAATAAAGTGTTTTTGGAGAAATTTCTTTGTGGCTTGCTGGATGATGAATTGAAGGTCAAGACTTTTTGCAGGGTTCATGTGTCAGACTACAGTTCAATAAGTCATTTCTATCCTGTGTTTTAAGTTTTATATATGTTTACTACATCATTGTGTTTCATTTCTGAATAATTAACAAAAAGGATTAAATCATAAATTGCTCAAGTGTACTCTGATTTCAATTGTTATTATTCTAAATGTTTTCCTCTAAACTGGTTATAAACAATGAATTCTTAATTGCTCTTGTTTCTCTGGTTTAAGCATTTGATTACTTAGTAAATAATTCTTAATTACTCTTTATTGGTAATCACTCACTTTCCCTCGTTTAGACATGTTGAAAGATTCTTAATTGTCTTTCATCTATTTAAAAAATCCATTCCATTCACTTTAATATCCAAAATTGTTCTTTGTTTTGGTTATCTTGCCCTGCAAAGCCATCTTTAGTGTAGAAAACTAATCCAGTAAAACCATCCTTTCGACTCCATAGCCCAATGGTCTGAAATACTCAATCTTGCCCTCAGTGGTGGATTCCACCATTCAAATTCAAACAAAAACCCTGGACTTATAACTAGCCTAATATTTTCTAAGAAAAAAGTTAAATTTTAAAAGAGAGAGCCCTCTCTGGATACAGATTGGCTAGATTCTGTATCTGAAGGTTGGTTTATGGTTACCTCGGACCCCTTTCCTCTTCCAACAACTTCAAGGAAAATCTGAGTGATAACATAGTAGCGACTCCGCTGGGGAATGAATCATTTTAATTGTTACTATTGTTTGCTTATAAACTACAGACAGAGCCTGAAGATCAGCCAGGTAGCCTTTGAACTGCTTTTTCTCTGCAATTGCATAGTAAATAAATGCTGCTTCAGTCTATCTCTGGTCTAGCTTATAAACTGAACTTTGGTTTCAAACATTCAATCATTTTCTCTAGTTCAATAAATCTTTAAGAAAATTTAAATCCAATATCTGAAACCTCTTAAAGAAATGATAGAAGTTGTTTTGAAAATTCATTAAAAAACAAAATAATCATAAAATACTCAAATTTTGGTTTCCTGAAGAACTAACTTTTTCTTCAAAATTGTTTTACAGGTTCAGATATGATCTATGATGGTGGACAGTGATCAGACACACAAAGGTTAAAATCATCCACCTGACGACTCCAAATCAATTTCACAATCAAGACTCCACTGGAGGAATAAACCTCAAAGAACAATATGGAAGGATCAGGCTTTCAACTTGGATCTTAATCCAAGACATTATGTTCTTTCTCATTAAGAAATTTTTTCAATGTATATTGTATTTTATAGATCTTAAATTAGTTTTTAGTTATTTTCCTTTGAAGATTGTAAGTAATAATTCTCCTAATCTCTTTGAGCGGCTTTCTTATGAATCTAATGATGATCATTTTCCAATTAAGAAGCCTCAAATAATCAAGACTGATCTTACAATCCCTGTACATATCCTTGTGTCATATAAAGTTCCAGATAGATATAAGCCCCTTATTTTACCTCCTATACTCCATGATTTTCCTAAAAAATAATACAAGTATCTTCCTAGATTTGATGGAGAGAATGGTATCACTGCCCAAAAACATATTCAAGGTTTTGAGAATTATTTGGATTCATTTGAGATTGATGAAGATGATGTTAAAATCAGACTTTTTGCTCTTTCTTTGCAAAATAGAATAAAGAATTGGTTCAAAAATCTGCCTAATGCTAGCATCTCAAATTTTCAGCAGTTTATCAAACTTTTCCTTGATAGATGGATAATCAAAGTTAATCATTTTGTGATCATGGAAGAATATAATCAATTAAAAAGACATTCAAATGAAACAATACAACAATTTTCTGACAGATTTAATCAAGTTTATTATTCATTGCCAGAAAATATTAGACCTCCTCATGATTAAGTGCTCTTGCATTATCCAAGTGCCTTTGATCCATAAATAGAATTTTGATTAAGAAAAAGAGATCCAAAAACACTTGTACAGATGCAGAACATTGCAGTTGACATGGAAGTTAATCTCCAAATCAAACAGGAAAAGTTGAAACCAGAAGAAGAGGAAAAGAAAAACATTACAGAGGTAAAACTCAACCTTTTGGTAAGAAAACTAGATGAAAGAACACATGAGATCACTATGAAAGATGAATTTTTTATTCAAAATCACCATGAAGAAATAGAAGAGGTTGATAGCCATGAACAAATTCCTGCTAATTCCAATTATCATAGATCAGAAAATTAATTTACAAATCAATATGAGGAAGAAGAATTTGTTGATCTAATGTGTATGTTTGATGACATTCCTTCTTTTGATGATTTGCCTAAATATGATCATTATGATGATAGTTGTGTTCTCCAAACTCAAGCTAATTTTACAGAGCAATCAGAAGCTAGTTTGTGGGATGAAGAAACTCAGTTTCAGCAGATTGAAGACGGTGATCAGCCAGTACAGATCAACCATGAGAATGAGGAAGAAAGAGCATAAAATGTGAAAATAAATGAAGATTCTTTACCTCTTTGTTTTGCTTCATTTCAGTTCATTAGAGACAACTATCATGCCATCAATAATCAGAAATATTTAGGAATTTTGATTGACAACAAATAAGATAATGAAACTATTGATCAAGATTTTTCAGTTTCACAATTGCAGTTATCAATTCCCATTGAAATAAATGATCAAATGACACAAGAAAGTTCCATACCATTATTTTTTGAATCATTTCAATGTTTAAAGGAAATGTGGTATAACATATTTAATGAAAAGGATGAGAAACCTTGTGAAGTTTATGAAGTCTCATGAAACCTATATGTTGTAGGTGGAGCCATTTTTCCCAAGTTTTTCAGGATCCAATAGCAGATATGTTGAATATTGAAGGCATTAAAACATTCCTTTATTAACTAACTATGATTTTCAGAATCAAGATGATAAATGATTCAACAGTCAAACATTACAATCAGTAGGAATATCATCACAAATCTTATCTGAAAGTTTACAGGGAGATAAAGATGAAAATAACATTTCATATTCATGGTATAGAGGCCATCCAAAATAGATGTACAGTTGTTCATATCAGTTAAACATCAGTGTATATATTTTGGAAGATCCTTTTGTACAGTTTCTAGAGTCAACAAAGGAAATCAAGTGTTTCCTTATCCTTTCATTTGTTGACAAGTTTCTAATAGGTTGCAGAAGTACAATTTTGATAATCAACAAGAAAATGCAACAAAATCTATCAAAGTACATAATGCTTGAATGGTTGCATTGGATATTTCATTTTACCTAACTAGCAGTTAAACAGTAGATTAAGTAGGTAGATGAGTGCTAATAAGCTCAGAATTTTGAGCATTTTTTTTAGTTTTTAATTTTCAGCTAGTTTTTCATTAAGTTGGTTTGAAAATTTTTGTGTGTTGTTTTAGTTTCAGATTAGATTTCAGTTTGCAGAAGACAGAAGACATTTACTGGTTCACCAAGGTCAATGGATGAGGACAACTGACCTATTGTTCTTGACTTTTCACCAGAAAAAGTCATCCCCAAGTGGAGCCAGTGTTAGACTCCTATACCAATAGGTGTCATTTTTCATGATTGACTTGTTGAACTATGAAATATGTTCAAACCTTATTCTTGTTTCAAAGGTGTTCCATATTCTTAAAAAATCAAAAAATCAAAAAATTTAAAAAAAGTAAAGAGGGTATACCCTAAAAGAAAAATCAAAGGGTGAAAAGAATAAAATTGGCCAAAAAAAAGTGAAAGAAAATGAACCCCACCAAAACAAAGGCCAAGGAAAGTGTGCAAGTCTAAATGCCACTACTTTTTGCTCTAATGTAATAAACAAAATTGTGTGCAGCTTGTCAAACTTTTGCCACAATTTATAAAGAGTCAAACTGTTTAAACTTGACTCATTTATTTTTCAATTTTATGTTGTAGAATAGAGAATAAATATCTGACCAAAGAGTTTAATCTTGGCAGATAAGTAGATAGGTAGAATGAATAAAAGGTGCTCAACAGTTTAAACTGAGCCCTTGGATGTAATAAGTGTAGACTTAGATAGGTTTTCCATGTAAAAGATAAAGAAGATTGATATGGGTTTGCCAGTCTAAGTGCACCCTAATAAAGAAGAGAAAATGGTAGGGTAAAGTAAGTAGGGTAGGTAGATGTTGTTGCAGAATTACATGTGATGAATGATGGTTCTAAGTGTGTTCAATTTTACTTTCATCACAAGTACAAAGGCAGATACTACATTGGAAAAGTTCACAGCAAAGAAAAGTCAAGATTATTAACTTCCCCTTCATTTTTCCCTAAAGATTTCACTAATTTCCTCTAAATGCTAAGGTATTTGAAGATTAGAGGGGCTCAAAGCATTTCCTTGACTTTTGGAGGGACCGGACCCTCGGCCCAATAATTGAAAAGACCTAAGTACTTGAAATCATCCACTATCACATTCATTCACCTCTCAAAATCTCTCTCCAAGTAAAATTCTATTTTACTTAGGAAAATCCTTCAATATTTCATGAAAAGCCCTCAAAATCATTTTTATTCTAAGTCTGAATAATGAAGGTATTATAATGCAATTTACTTTTCAAATCTTCACTTTCTTAGCTATTATAAAGTATTTTGAGTTGACATTGTCCCTTTGTCATATTAACTCTAATTTATATATTAACTCCCTATGAAAATCACCTTCTCCTATTATATATAAATCATTTTATAGTAATATCCCCAAAACCCTTATATTATGAATTTTTAGCCAAAAGTATTTAACTCCTATTTATTCAAATCAAAAACCCACAATATACCCCCTTTTGGCTAAAATATAACTTTAAATATTATTCTCGCCCCCCTATGGTAAATAAATCGCATTGATTTAATTACTGTATAATAAAAAATATATGGAAAAAATTTTAAACATGTTTTACGTGTTTAAAACAAAAACAACCCACCAATCAAAACTCTCCGAAAGCAATTAATTGATAAATAAACACATCGGGCCCGCACCATTAAAACCCTATCAACTCCATGTCCCGTCCACCATTCGATCGGTCGCTCCAAGATCGACGACTATCGTTAACTCCACTGGCCATCCCCGATCCGAGCATTAACACGCGAAATGCCAGCAGTTTTAAAACAGTACCATGGCCACGTGTCATTCGTTCTATGGAATCGCTGCCCATCCTCTCAATACCGCCTTCCCTCAAAAGCGGTGCGGAAAAAACCGCTTACCACCTCCCCCCTCGTGACTCATCTGTCGTACATGCTAACGTCATTAATTAAAACCCGCCACCCTTTGAATTTGTAAATAAAACGAAAAGAACTTGCATTTTTTTATTATATCATGCACATTGAACGACCAGACTCCCATGTAGTAAAACCCTTTGTAACCCAGCTGCGCTACCTGAAGCCTCTGTTAACCAATTCGAGCATGGTTTACCTCCCAAAAATCATTCTAGATTCACTCCACATACCTCTCAAAATCAAATGAAACCTTTTTGACCTCCCCTGCAAACCAATGCTTTCTTAACAATTTGTTTTGTTTTACAGGTGATCAGAAGACCACATCCTTGGATAAACAGTCTTAATACTAGTCATAATACTTGTTTACTCTAAGAGTGTTATCAAATCTATTCAAACAGAGATGAAAGATAAAACATATAGTTGAAAGACAAGAAAAGGAAACGGGATATTAAACAATTTACTGTTGAAACAGACAGTAAAAACCTAAACTACACATTGAAGTTAAAAGGACACAGTAAAGAATAGTTAGAGTAACAGTGGTTAAAGTGTATCAGGTAAAAGTTAGAGTGAAAGTTAAAATGAAGTTACAGAGCAGTCAAAGGTAAAACAGTAAAAGTAATTACAGAGGCAGTAAAATGGTAAAAAGAGATGAAAATACTTTCACCAAGTTTGAATTTTATCTAAAGTGAAAGTAAAACAGTTAAAAGAACAAAAAAGTGAAAAGATGAAAAACACAATAAGAAGGAACATTTTTGCAGAAATTTAATGTTTTAGTCATTGTTTTGCAGAAACTATTGTGATCAATCAAAGATGAATTTTGCAAAAATGAAGGAGGTTTATGTTCTTAAGAGGACCATCTACAAAACTCTCTCTCACTTTTCTAACAACTATTATGTTTTTGGAAATATTAAACAATGATGGAAAGCACTTTTTGCAGAAAATACCAGTTAAGTCATCATTTTGCAGAGAAGATTGTGGTAAATCAAAAATACATCATAAAAAATAAAGGAGTTTTTTGTTCCTAAGAGACATATCTACAAAAAACTATCTCACTTTTTTTACAGTGATTTCAGAATGAGAGATACATGCACATCTTTACATGCTATTGTTCAGACTCTGTAAAACTCTGTTTTACACATATTTTTGCAGAGCCTTTTGTGCACAGCTAGAGAAGAATTTGGGGAAACTGAAAGAGTTTTATCTCACCAACATATTAATCTACAATAACCTCTTTCACTTTTTAGATATCTATTATGGATTGAGAAATACAAAGGTCTCGTTGGACCCCAAATTTGGAGAATTGTTGGAGCAGAATTGCACAAAGAAAGGAAGCAGTTAGTGACTTGGACGCCTCATCATCAACTAAGAGTTGGATCAAATTCGAATTCTCCTCTTTGTCATCACCTGTCCATACAAAATAGTGCCAAATAGATGCATTAGTTTGAGTTTCCTTTACTTAAGTTCTATTTATGTAAAATAGTTGGAGAGATTTGTGAACTAATCTTAATATTTTTTCAAGATATTTTAGTTTAGAATTTGTATAAATACTTCACTCTTTGAAGTATTGAGGGTGGATTCTTCTACTTTGCTGTAACATTGACTTTTGGAATAAAGTGCTTTTGGAGAAATTTCTTTGTGGCTTGCTAGATGATGAATTGAAGCTCAAGACTTTTTGCAAGATTCATGTGCCAGACTACAGTTCAATAAGTCATTTCTATCCTATGTTTTAAGTTTTATATATGTTTACTACATCACTGTGTTTCATTTCTGAATAATTAACAAAAAGGATTAAATCACAAATTGCTTAAGTGTACTCTGATTTCAATTGTTATTATTCTAAATGTTTTCCTCTAAACTGGTTATAAATAATGAATTCTTAATTGCTCTTGTTTCTTTGGTTTAAGCATTTGATTACTTAGTAAAGAATTCTTAATTACTCTTTATTGGTAATCACTCACTTTCCCTCGTTTAAACATGTTGAAAGATTATTAATTGCCTTTCATCTATTTAAAAAATCCATTCCATTCACTTTAATATCCAAAATTGTTCTTTGTTTTGGTTATCTTGCCCTGCAAAGCCATCTTTAGTGTAGAAACTTAATCCAGTAAAGCCATCGTTTCGACTCCATAGCCCAATGGTTTGAAATACTCAATCTTGCCCTCAGTGGCGGATTCCACCATTCAAATTCAAACAAAAACCTTGGACTTATAACTAGCCTAATATTTTCTAAGAACAAAGCTAAATTTTAAAATAGAGAGCCCTCTCTGGATACAAATTGGCTAGATTCTGTATCTGAAGGTTGGTTTATGGTTACCTCGGACCCCTTTCCTCTTCCAACAACTTCAAGGAAAATCTGAGTGATAACAGAGGTGATAGCTTGGGATGTACCCCTTACTTGCCTTTCTGAGACAGAGACTGTTGCAATTCATCTCTTTCTTTTATGAGTAGGGGGTGATGGGGGTGTTTCAGCTTGAGAGTCATCGCTAGGGATGTGGATGGTGGGATGGGATGACTCTGCTAAATGAGATGAACTTGGGGATAGGTCAACTGGCTCTAAAGATGGAATCAATGGAGGATCAGGAATATCTTCCAGTTGCCGTTCGTAAGAGCTTTCGGGGATTTCTTGGGGATTTTCAGCTTCTTGGGATATTTTGGGGGCTTGTTCGAGAAGTAAGGGTGGTTTATTTAGAGGGGGGTTTTGCTGGGCAAAACCTATCTGAATTAATAATTGATAGAGGCGATGATGGGTAAGGGACAGTGATGGGAATTTCACCCGTCTACAGTAATATGACATATTTTTAATACATCCAAGCAGATAATAAGGAATGTTGACTAGTCGACCATGCCGCAAATGGCTCATTAAAACAAAATTGTGTTGATAAACTACCTAGTACCACCCCTTGCAAGTTAAATAGTGCTTGACAAATTCAGCTACCTTTGGCCATGGAGGAGGTAATGAATGCAGACCTATGCCACGGCCTTTAATCTTAACCTGTTCCTCTGGAAGAAGGAAGTCCTGCTATGCGTTTAGGATGATTTGTTTCCTACTGAACCATCGAGCACCTGTGACCGGCAATCTCGAAACTTGTGCTATATCTTCTTCTATGACCGAAATTCGGATCCCTTGGACTATGGAGTGATCCTCCTGAAAATTTTGCGCAAACTCCAAAACTTGTTGAGGATCAAATTCTACTAGCCTCTCAAAATATGTGATCCATCCTGCCCGCTGAAAGATTTGGTAAGCCTCTGGAAATAATTCGAGAAGAGCCATGGAGCTAGGCTCATGTCTGATAGCCGAGCCTCCCATAGCTACTAACTTGAGTCAAATGCAAAGGCGTAGAGAGCAGAAACACCAGACTTGATCAGAGTAATTGTTTACGACTGAGAACATGGTGTATCAGCCGAAATAATGGGTATAAAGAATGGCAGTGGTTTGCATGGGGTGAAATGATGATTTTTGTTTTTGAAATCCCCCCCTACGTGCGGTGAAATGATTGTTTTGAATGTACGGGTGATATAATCATGATGGGAAAGATCTTCTCTTTATACTACGATTTAATTGTATTACATAAAAAATCCACTTACCTTATATTTTCCTTTGTTCTGTAATTCGAAGTATAGAGTGCTTGTTCATAGTGACTTAATATTGATGGAAGAATTTTTAGAATTATCTGACATATAAGGGAGATGATACTAGAGTCTACTGAATCATAGGAGGATGATAGTAAATAGACAATATTTACCCAAGGAAGCTGAAGAACTTGTGAAATAGAGGAAAGGAAGGGTGTTTTAACGATGGGAAGATAAATGACAGGTTGCTGAGAGTGGTGTTTCAGCAATAGAAAAATAGATGACATGTTGCTGAAAGTGGTGTTTCAGCAATGGAAAAATAAGGGAAATGTTGCTGAAATGTGATGATTTAGTACTAGGAAATTGGGGAAGTACTTGTTGAAGGATGATATTTCAACAGTAGGGAACATGGAAAATGTTGGCTGAAGAATGGTATTTCGATAGTGGGTAGAATAGGGGAAATGATATGAAAAAGGAAAAGAAGGGGTAAAGGGTGTAGTGACAAAGAATTGCTGGGAAATGAGGAAATGAATTAAGATAAGGGAGACAAAGCTTCTCTGATTGAAGCTTAGATCTTCATGAAATTGTCCTCCTTGGTAAGTTCCTCCTTAATTTGAAAAATACAATTGTAACATGTCAACCCTTGACAGGGATTATTAGTTTTAAATCTAATCTAATACTAGAAATATAGTGCAGAAAATTAAATGCTGTGAGGAGCAGAGGACTCCCCTAGAAAAAGATAATGTGTATTAGTCATGCAAGCAGCCTTAAAATCTTCTTTAGAAATAGGGCGCTGGTACAAGCGAAGCCTATGACCATTTACTAGTAGAGGTGTTTTAGAATCATCAATTGTTAAAAGTCTTACTGTTCCATTGGGAAAATCAGCATCTACTTCATACGGTCCAAGCCATCTTGTTCGTAACTTACCTTGAAAGTTTTCAAACCGAGAGTCATATAATAAGGCCCAATTACCTTTTTGGAACTGCTTGTGCTTGATAATTTTATCGTGCCACTTCATTCTTTGTTGTTGAATCATGGTTGTCTGGTGAATGGCATCTAATCTCTTTTCATCCAATTCAAGAAGCTGCTGCAACCTAGCTGTCTGCACATCAGTCAAATCAAGGTTAACAGTGAAAGCAGTTCTTAAAGTTTTGATTTCAAATTCCACAAGAAAAACAACACTTTTACCATAAACCAATTCATAGGGAGAAAATCCTGTAGTATTTCTCCAGGTAGTTCTATAAGCCCATAGTGCTTCAGGGAGCCTTTGAGACCAATCCTTCCGGTTATCCTTCACTGTTTTAGTTAGAATGGCTTCTATTACTTTATTTGTGCTTTCCACCTACCCATTGGCTTGGGGGTGGTATGGTGTAGTCATTCTATGATGAATATGATATTTTTGAAGGGTAAATTTAAAACCATGAGAATTGAAGGGAGGTCCTCCATCTGTAACCATCTCTCTAAGAGTTCTGAATCTAACAAAGATCTCCTCAAATAAGAAAGCTAGGATAGCTTCTTCATTGGCTCTAATAAGTGCTTTCGCCTCCACCCATTTAGTCATATAATCTGTAGAAACTAATATATAAGTTCTTTGATTGGATGGAGGATTAATGGGTCCTGTGAAATCTAAGGCCGATATTTCAAATGGTTCGAGTACTACCTGGGGGTTTAATGGCATTTGATCTCTATGATTGGGTTGACCCATTCACTGACAGTTGTCACAAGCCCGCACATATTTCTTTGCATCTTTAAACAATGAGGGCCAATAGTAACCCATCCTCAAAATTTTGTGTGTTGTTCTTTTATCAGCAAAATGCCCTCCGCAGGGGCCATCATGACAAGCTTTTAGTATGTCGTACACCTCATCCTCTCGGATGCATCTTCGGATTTCCTGATCAAGCCCTGTGTAGAAAATACACCAACTTATCCAGCTATACCTAGCACTTTGTTGAACAATTCTTCTCTTTTCCCTATGTGACAGGTGTGATGGTAAATTTCCTGCAACCAAATAATTGGCAATGTCTGCATACCGAGGAGAGTGAGCAGAGACTGCAAATAAATACTCATTAGGAAAGGAATCATCTACTGGAATATTATTATCAGTTTTTAACCATGAAAGGAAATCAGCCACAACATTTTCTTTACCTGGCCGATCTACAATTGTAATATCAAACTCCTGTAGTAACAATAACCATCTGGTAACTCGAGCATTTGTGACAGATTTGTTCATTAAATACTTAATAGCCGAGTGATCAGTGTGGACAAAAGTAGGATAACCAGTGATATAATGTCAAAATTTATTAATGGCATAAATTACTACAAGAAATTCCTTTTTGGTAATTGTATAATTAAGCTCAGTAGGGGTCATGTTCTTACTGATAAAATAGATAGCATAAGGAAGATGGTTTTCTTCTTGTCCCAAGACAGCTCCTATTGCAGTGTCTGAAGCATCAGAAGATATATGAAAGGGGAGTGCCCAATCAGGTCCTCTCAAAATAGGAGCAATAGATAACTGATTCTTGAGTTCTACAAAAGCTTTCTGACAAAGATTAGTCCACTTAAATTCAGAATTTTTCATGAGCAACACAAATAAAGGAGAAGCTATATTAGAAGATTTTTTAATAAATCTCCTGTAATATCCAGCATGTCCTAAAAAACTTCTCATATTAGTTTGTGTTTTAGGAACAGGAAGATTCTGAATGACTTGTATTTTGGATGGTTCTACCTGAATACCTTGAGATGAAATAAAATGTCCAAGCACTACTCCTTCACTCATCATCATATGACACTTTTCAGTACTTAGGGAGAGCTGAGCTTGTATATAACGTTTAAGTACCTTCTCAAGATTTTGTAATGCATCTTTAAAAGACACACCATAAGGAGTAAAATCATCCATAAATATTTCCATAGATTCATTCAGCATATCAGAAAAGATTCCTATAACAGCCCTATGAAAAGTTGTTGGTGCATTACATAGTCCGAATGGAAGAACTCTATAGGCAAAAGTTCCCCAAGGACTAGTCAAAGTGGTCTTGTCCTGGTCTTGGGGTGCAATTCTAATTTGGTTATACCCGTTGAATCCATCTAAAAAGGAAAATAATTTCTTTCCTGACAGACTATCCAACCCCTGATCAATGAATGGTAAAGGAAAGTGGTCCTTTTGAGTAGCTTTGTTTAAGGCTCTGTAATCAACACACACTCTCCATCTCCCGTTTTTCTTAGGGACTATTACCAATGGGGAAACCCATTCACTATCAAATATGGGGTATATAAATCCTGCATTAAGCAATTTCTGAAGTTCTTCTTTAACAATTTCTCATAAATTAGGGTTCATTCATCTTTGGGGTTGACAGACTGGTCAGCAACCTTCTTTAATATAAATTCGGTGAGTACATAATTCATGAGAGATTCCCTTCATATCCGTGTAATCTCATGCGAATGCTTCCTTATTTTCAAGTAATAACTTCATTAACTGCTATGTTTCAGCAACTGTTAGATCAGGATTTATATTTAATGTTTTTCCAGGTTCGATTTCCACTGTTATACTTTTAGAGGAGATGGTGGTTAATGTCTGAGATAAATCTTCAGATTCAATCTTTTCCTGGGTATCCGTTTCGAAAAGTGCAGTCAATTGATTGTGTGTTTAAGCAATTACAGAGGAAGGTTTGCAAATAAAATTATTAATTATTTCATCCTCTGTATTGTCGTTAAGAGTTAAGGCTTGTCCGATAGTTAAAATAGGCTGAATAGCATTATCATCATAATCCATCCACACAGAATTTTCATTATTAATTATGGGTGTAGCATGAGGATAAAGAGTAAGCTGTTTAGTTTCATAACCATTAGAAATTTTCATTGAACTGGATCTGCAGCTAATAAAGGCATCGGCTGTGGCTAGCCATGGCCTTCCTAGAATTAAAGGATGTCCCCCCAACTTTGTTTTAGTTTGTAATACCACAAAATCAGCTGGGTAATTCCAGGATTCAACCGAGATAACTAGATCTTCAAAAATTCCTTCTAGTTTAATTGTAGAACGGTCAGCTAACTCTAGGATGGTTGGTGTATCTCTAATGGTGTTATTCAGCTGTAACAACTGTGAAGTTTCGAGAGTCATAATGTTTATTGCAGCATCTAAATCTACCAAAACTTGAGGAATTATCATTTTACCAATTTGAAATGTCACAGTAGGATAGCCGAGGTCACCATATTTTACAGGAGGGGTTTTTCCAGACATTAATGCAAATAGATCACCCATAACATGAACTGTAAGGGGGTCTTTAGTCTTTCTACCAGGTTTCTTAACACAAATGTCCCTCATGGTTCTAGCATAAATTGGTACATCTCTTAGTGCCTGTAAAAGTGGAATTTTAACATACAAGTTTTGCAATTCCCCTAAAAGATTAAAAGCAGGTGTTTCAGGCGTTTTAGTTAAAACTAAACGCTCGGGGAATGGTGGCTTTGTTATTTCAGCATCCTTGTTAGAGGGTGGTTGTGCTTCTTTGTGTGAATTGTGTTTCTCAGTTTCATCTTTATCAGAATCATAAGAGGTTATATCATCTATGATAGGTTCTACTATTTTCCCAGATCTCAAATGAATATCATCACATTGCATAGTAGAAAATGTAGGTTGATTCTGAATATCAATGACTTGCACAACTTTATTATTGGGGTTAGGATTTGGTTGCATAGGTAGCTAGGGTCTCATTTGATTATTTGGTGGAGCTCCTGATGGTAGAGGCAGTGGTTGTTGAAATTGAGGAAATTGATTTGGATACGGGAGTTGTTGGCTTCTCCAATTTGAATTCCATGGATTAAAAGAAGGTGGATGTTGTGGGGGCCAAGGAGTCCACATTGCAGGATCAACAAAGGGAGGGTTTGTTTGTTGCATGGGTGGGTAGTTCATCTGATTAAAGAGTGGGTATTGCATTTGGTTAAAGGGAGGGTAATTTGTCTGACTGAAAGAAGGATAATTATTCCAACGATTAGAAGATGTAAATGGCATGCTAGAATTCATACCTTTTCCTCTTGGTTGCCATTGTCTTCTTTGTGTTAGCAAATTAACTGCTTCAGCTTCTTCTTCTGTTGGCTGCAGTGTTGCCTTTATTCCCGGTAGAGAGGGACATTGTTGTGTTTCATGATCTTTCTCACAAAGGGTGCAGATTGGTATCTTGTCCAATGGGCATTCCCTTAGTGGATGTTTATCTCTGCATTTAGGGCAAAAGACAGCCAGAGATGCTTCTACTTCAGCCTGCTTCTTTTTAACCTGCAAGGTGTCAATTTGTGAAGCAAAATAACTTAACATTTCAGTTTTAAATTCTTCAAGTAAATTACCTATTTCAGCTCTTGTTGCTCCCCCACTGGCTGATTTCTGAACTCTTGAATAAGTAGGATCTCTGTTACTTGCTCTATTCCTTGCGGCTCCTCTTGAACATCTTTTACAGAGTTCAACAATCTCATCATATGATTCTTTGGATATATCTCATTTACCAAGCATGTTTAGCATGTCTAAACAATCGTCCCTTAATCCTCTAAGTAATATTTTTTTACGAATTTCTTTACTTACATTCGGATGATCAAATCTCTGCAGATTATACTGCAGTCTTTCCACATAGTCCTCCAAATTCTCGTCTGCCTTTTGTGCCATGTTGAATAATTCCTCCCTCTTTTCTCTTGTTCGACAATAATCTTGATATTTAAGCAGAAATTTCTGTTTCATCTGTTCCCATGTCGTGATTACCTGGCTTCCAAGGCTCATGAACCGTCTTAACGCATTTCCCTTTAATGTTGCTGGAAACAGTTTCAACTTCTGAGCATTAGTAACATAGTCATAACTTCTGCATAATATATCAAATTCAAAAAGAATTCATCCGGATCTTCAGAGGATAAACCATGGAAGTTGGGTAAAGCTGACAATGGAATATTCTTCATAGGAGTTGCTCCTCTAGGGAGATCACTGATAGGAAATCCCAAGGTAGAGAGAGAATTTTCATCCTTTCCTTCTCCTTCAGGATCTACTCGTCCTCCACCAAAGAATTCTTCATTGTTTCCTTCCATTGTTTGATCTTCTACTGCACTTGCTCGATCCTCAAAATCTTCTACTGGTTCCACAATGTTTTCCACTAGTCATCCAATATCTTCTGTTAATTCCTCAACATTCTCTGCTGATTCCTTAGCACTTTCTTCTGATTCTTCAGCACTGTCTACTGGTTCTTTACTATCTATTACCAGTTCCTCTACGTTTTCAGGGCTCACAACTTCTTCTGTTTTGTAATCTGATTGAGGGGAGCGTTGAGGTTTTGGTCTTCGAGAGCTTAATCTCTGTGACGATTCAGCCTTTGACACAATTTCGTCAATAAAAGTCTTTCTTCCTCCCCTTCCTTTGCCCTTGCCACCTATAGGGTTAGTTTTCTTCTGGGTTCCACGTCCTCTCATACAATTTGCACATCTAGAAATAAAACATCAATGCTTTTGAAATCTATAATTTCCTTCCCTGGCAACGGCACCAAAATGTTGGTCGCTTTAATTGTTTTAACAATTCAAGCACCACATAAATTGTCAACCCAGGAAGGTCTGTTTATTCCAAAGACAATCACGCACTAGATATGCTCAATTCCAAAAGCAAAGAAATGTTGTAGCACCAATCACACAAATATCAATCACACAAATCAAACTGTTCACACCTTACTTTAACAAAGCTGAAGCCTACTTGTGTTACAGCAGAAACAATCCCTCTATTGAAAACCTTCATTAAAATAATCCTAGGAAAAATAATGAAAGGAAATCACCCTGCAGAAAAGGAGATCAATTAACCATAACAGAGAACAATACCCTATTCCTCCAAACAGGAATCTTCAGCACCTGTTGCCTGATATGAATCACACTGTAGAAAAAGATCAATCCATGGAAAACAGGACCCTATTCCTCTGAACATGAATCTTCAGCACCTGTTTCCTGATATCAATCACACTGTGAAAAAGAAGATCAACCTACGGAGAACAGGACCCTATTCCTTCAAATATGAATCTTCAGCACCTGTTTCCCGATATCAATCTATCACACATTCATCTGATAAATAAATAACTGAAAATAAAGTAACTCTCAGCGTCTTGAGAATGAATGGTATAAAGCTAATGTAGTGTTAAAGAAAACAGAGTGCTTAATAAGAAACACAGAACCGTATAAGTAATTCTTCAGCAAACAAGGTTAAATTAAGGTGTGAATAACATAAAGAGTAACAGACTAAGGAGAAATTGGGTGAATCTTGTGATGAAGGCGGGCCCTATCCTTCTCGCAAGATTCCCCGAGGAAAGAAATTAAATTGAAGCACTCAAAATAGACTTTTATTCATCTGTCAAGAAATGATACATTACAACAGAGCAGAGGCTCTTTCTTGCTTCAATTGTACTCCCACAATCTCCAACTCCCTTCTAATGATGATTTCTCCTCTTTTTAAAGAGGAGACATCTATTACAGTTATATTAGAGAAATCCTATTTTTATCCAAATCTAATCTCTTGTTTTAATACAAGGTCTTTTTTGTTCTTCCATCCTGGAATGCTGTTACAATAAGTACAAAAATACTAGCTTCAAAACGGTCTGTGTAACAACTTCCCTTGATCGTCTTTGTCCTGTAGTCATCATCCTTAAAATACACTTTAAGATTGCAAATCACGAGCTATCTCAGCTATGGGATTTGCGTGCCTGTTGACTGTTTCAACAACGGGTTCGGCTGTTTCAGCAACGCGATCCTTATCATAGATTATCTGCGATCTTTTAGACTTGTCTTAGAAACTATCTATCTTCGATTAATGATTAAATATAAAAGTAATGTGGAATTATATGCAAAACAAATTAAATACATAGTAAAGAGAAGGATTTCATATACCTTTGGATAAAATGGATGGAAATGATAATGTAAACTTTTAAATATGGACTATAAAGAGTAAAGTGGTGTCAAAATGTATGGTCAAAATGGTACATTGTGAGGTTCTAACAGTTTATAGTGTTGGATAGTTTAAAATAAAATGTTAAACTTTGAAAATTTGTTCAAAACATTTGCATGATCTTTGGAAAACCTTGAGAAAATTGTAAATCATTATAATTTTATTAAGCAGAGAAAGGTTATCCATAAAAGGTAAAGCCTTTTCCAAGCTTTAGCATTCAAAAAAAACTCTGAAAATTGTCATCCATTGATTCTTAAGGATAAAATCATTTCACCCCATCCATTAAGGTTGTGATTTTTTAGAATGTAATTCTAAAGAAATTATATGTCAAAATTAAGAGATAAGAGGTCTCATCACGAGCCTACTTACCATGATCAAAAGAAGTAATAAAACTGACAATACCAACACTGCATACCAAAACAGGGTAATGGCTTATAATTATAAGACAAGGGGTCTCATCACGAGCCATCTTGTTCAGTTTGATTACAACTAGTGAATGGCATTGTTATCAACTGGCTACCAAACCAGAACAATGGCTTTTAATTAAAATAAAAAAGAAGAAAAACATAAGATACAATATCTTATGAATTTATCTTTTAAAGAATTATGATCTTAGTTGGATGGGACAATGAATGGTTAATGGTTAAAAGGTAACCCTGTCGAGACTATGAACGTTTGCAGGCAGCAAAGGCAATGCCTATGACAATAGACTAAAACACAAAAGCTAAAATTGGAAGAGCAACATACTTTATTATTATCAACCAATCAAGGCTTAAGAAAACCTAAAAATGTTTTTTTATTTTTGAGGAATTAGAAAGAAATTGTAAGTGATTTTTATTCTTTTTCGGAGTTAGATTTTATTTAAAATTTCTCTAAGATAGTTTTCATTATCTTTAAAAACTTTTACTTACTAGAAATATAGTATTCATTTTATTTTTCAGAGATAAATGTTTCTTCCAGTGAATCGCCAATTGTTGTACGGTATAACAACCCTCCCCATTTCAAAATTTTAGAATAAATTTCATTTAGAAATAGGTCCCCTTTCTTCTTAAAATAGGAATAAAAGACTTAGAGGAAATCCGATCATTTTGAATAAAACAATAAAAATTTCATTGATTAGAAAAGCATATATCACATATCGCAAAACACAAGTGCATATAAACAAATGCAGCATTGAAAATCTCCGATCCGATGAAATATAAAGTCTTTTATTGCATTAACATAATACATAAAAGCATTCATATTGAATAAGTCCGATATGATAAAATTAATCGCAAATCGGCGATTTCTTAAAGTTTCACATTTGTTTTGCAAAACTCTGATGCAATAAGGTAATCGCAATCACAAATCGGAAGGACCTTAAAAGTTCCACATTGTGTTTCATAAACTCCAATGCGATGCGATTTATCGCAAATCGCATTTCGAAGGAACGATATCACATGTATTCGTTTTATAAACTCCGATGCGATGTAGCCCATCGCAAATTGCAAATCACAAAATGAAAATACAACCCCTCATTCAGTGCATTACAAAACTCCGATGCGATGCGATTTATCGCAATCGCATTTCGGAGGGACAAATATCATATTCACTCATTCTATGACCCTATACGGTGGACCCCACAATCATCGCAATCGCAAATCGGCGGAAATCATGAAATGTTATTTATTGTCCCTTTTGAAAAACCTCGATGCGATCAATATTTAGTCTTTATTCTGCGCATATGTTATTTATATATCTCAATCGCAAAATTCAAAAGGAAAGTTTTATATTCTCATTTCAAAATCGTCGATCTCTGATTGTACGTCATTATTAAATAAAAAATCAAATGAATGATTGTAATTCATTTTATTTTGAATGCATGAGTGTGACTCTTGTAGAGGGTACTTAAGTTTAAGACGGAGTTAATAAATGGAAATCAACGAATAGATCTTTTCACACAGTTGTTCTCCTTACTGAATTTTTACCACGTCTGAAAGTTTTTCTCATTTTCAGAACAATAGAATTCCTAATCCTCTCATTCACAGAGCAAGTGAAACATTACCAGACGACAAAATGTCTAAGAGATCTAAGAAATATAAGGTTGTTTCCGCTGCGAAGATCACTGCTATTCCCATAATACCAAAAGAAAAACCAGCCAAAATCAAGCTGGTAACAGATACTTCATGCCAGGGTCTGGGAAAAATGTCTTGGGAAGATGTATATAACTTGATCGAAAGAGAAGACCCTAAGGTCACTGAAGTGAAGGCAACAGTACCAGACGAAGAAGACTCAAATTCCGACTCTGAGACTCGTCTTAAAGTGCTTGCAAATTCATTCCTTCATATAATTTCAGCTTGGGCAAATATTTTCCCCTATTACGATGTAATTCGATGGGTGATTGACAATGTCACCATCAAAAACAGGACATTTGTTTCAGCTGCAGGGACAATATTTGGGTCTTTCAGAGTAGAGGATATAAAGGCAATGTACCATCTATCAGACCGTCAAAAGGTCTACAACAAGGCTTTCATATCAGATTTCACTGCAAGTAATGAGACTCAGTCAGAACCAATTAGGGAATGGAGAAAAACTCCAAAGAAACACAAAAATGAAGCACCAGGTATGTACTCAGTGGAGTCTTTTTCGCCCCCATATTGTTATGTTGTCACAATGATGTGTAGGCTTTTTGGAAACAATAATTCTGCGAGATTTTCAATCCAAATGGTTCCTTTGATTCATTCTGTTGTGAATTATGAAATCATGGACTGGTCAGTTATCCTTTAGAACAAGATAGCCAATAGAATCCTAGAGCATAGAAAGGATAAAGATACAGGGAATACAACCCCGTTTTACTTTTGTGCCTACATTTTAGATGCCCTATGTTTCAATTTAGAATTTCCCATTCTAGGTTGGAAATGGACCCCCCAAGACCCTGTTCCTATACATATTTACCATAAGCTCTTATGGAAGGTTCATTTTAAAAATCATGTATATAGAATTTTTCATGGTTTTCTGATTCCTATCTATCAAACCATTTTCAACCAATTTCCTCCCCGACTCTCTAAAAAGGCAAAGAATGATATATCCCAGATTGGTGACTGGTTTGGAGAAGAGAAATTTACCTATGTCAGAGTTTTTGGAAGCATTGTGGATCCCCATATTTTACCCCTATATGTTCCTGACAAACTGTTAGCACAAGAAATTTCTTATCAGTTAATAGTGGAGGGTATGTCAAGGTGTCTAAAGAATAATAAGAAACTGATGTGGCCTACTTTTCCCTTTCAATGTGGGAATTATACTCTTAATGACTTCAAACATGCTGAGAAGGAAGTCTTTAAAATAAGAGATCTTAAGCTCTCAACAGTCCCAGGCAGGCAGTATGACCCAAAAAAGGTAGCATTTGATTTCACAACTTTGGTTCAAATCGCTAGATTTGAGCATGAGCCCGATGAATTTGATGATTTATTTATTTCTATTGATAACTTTCCTGAATTTTATGACTTGACTAAATCTAAATTTCAGACTGAGGATATGAATAAATTCATGTTGTTTAGAAGTCAGAGACTGTTGAAAGCTCCTCTTGACCAGTTAAGAATTATTCTGCAAGAATCTGAGAATATAGAAACAGAGCAGAAGGAAAAAGAAGATGCAGCTAACAAAGAAGGAAAAGAAGCATCTACCAGCAAGGGTAATGTACAGACTGAAAATGTAAGCACAAGTGGCAAGCCTGATGTGCAAAAGGAGAATACTAGCAGCAAAATAGATGAACCTATTGAGAAAGGAACTACAGTTCAAACAGAAAAGGAAAGCACAGGTATTAAAACCAATGTGCATATTGAGAAAGAAAATATAGGCAGTGAGGCTAATGTACAAACAGAAAAGGAAGATATTGGTAATAAGCCAAATAATCAACTTGAAAGAGAAAAAACCACTGAGAATGTGGTGGATTCTGCTTAAGTTATTATTTCTTCCCATTTGCTAAGTCAATATGAGCAATTTAAACAACAAATAGGATCGCAAAATAATCCTCAAGTTGAAATTCTGACAGATCAAGATATGGAAATCATTCCTGAGCATCCTACAGAAGAAATTTTGTTGAAAGTAGAAGAAATTCCTCCTCTAGATATATTTTATAGTCCTAAGCATAGAGCTATTGTTAGGAAATAGAGGAAGAGAAGAAGAACAGATCAAGAACCACTTTCAACCTCACAAGTCGAATTTATGAACATTGTCTGGAAAAATACTGAGGTGAATCCTTCAGAGGATCTCACCAAATTGTCACAATATGCAGGCGCCTATAGTGCAGCCACTATAGACAAAGCTTCTGAAGTCACCCAAATGATGAAACAAAAGGAAGTACAGATAGCTATGCTGAAGTAACAAGCAACAGAAAATCAGCAAAAGATTATGCAATTGGAACAGCAATTGCAAAATGAAGAGCACAGATCTAAACAGTTGGAAGAGAAACTTGGCATTGAAAAGAAAAAGATTGATCAACAAGATTTGAATAAGCAATAGCAGTTAATTCAAGAGGTGGAAAAGTTACAAACCCTACTGCAACATGAAAAAACTGCTAAGGTTGAGCAAGAAAAAATATTCCAAGCAAGATTGGACAAATTTAGGGATTATCGTAAATTGGATCAATTTAAAATTGAAGCTCTTGAAATAAATAAACTACTGTATCAGCAGTTGAATGAATTATGTCAAAAGATGGCACAAGCTGAGCCTTTGTGTGAAATAACATCATATTTAATAGATGAATCAGTCAGCCTCAGGCTCGAATTTGATGATGTAGATGACAAAATTTTCGAATTTCTTTCATGGTAAGACTCAGAGCAAGGAAGGAATGCAAACCTTCCCAGGATTGAGGAAAGACACAAAGAAATTCTATTTGTTGAATGGGAAAAACAATTGATCAAAGGAGAAAGAGCCACATCAAGAGCCAAAACTATGATGAATAATATAACACAGTTGGTTAATGATAGCTTATATGCCACCAATTTAATTTCAGATTGTATTCCAGGAAAACTACCAAAGGTAAAAGAAATTGATACTAGGTGGAAGCAAGAATTAGTCAATAAGAATCAGCAAATCAGCAAACTTCAAGGAATTTCATGGGATATCATGTGGACATTTCTAATCAAGCCACACAGTCAACAAATGGCAATAAAGTTCCTTTCCATTGCCATTTATATGCTCAAAATTTGCCACCTTGGCACATTGAATGCAGGAGAAAATCAATGAATTTGTTTCATTTTAATATCGGAATTCTATTTCTAAATTTCTGATGATATATTGTAGCAATAGTTTTAGTTATTTTGTTTTATTAAGTTCCTATTTAAACCCCTTTCATGCATTTAGAAAGGGGTCCTGAATTTGTAATATTTTGGCTTGGATGTTACATTTTTGTACTCCATCGACTATTCTATTTTTATAAAGGAACACATCCTGTGGTTTATGGCAAATCATCTCTAAGAATTGCATTTTTGTACCTTGGAGTTTGTTTTACATTGAAGCACTGGATGTGAATATTGAATTGCATCAGGAAAAGTATCGAGATGAATCTGGTATTTCTATCAATTTACTGTTATTTTTCTTATGTTATGAGATATTCTCTTTGAATTTGCTATTAGTTATATATACTTGCTTTACAAATATTTATTTATACATATCATTTATGAGTGTATAGAAATAATTATCTCGTACAGTATGTACAAATGATATATAAAATGATGAATGCGATGTGTTATTATAACTCTATTTAATTTCTTAAACAGAGTTATCATTATTTGATACTGCATATTTCAATTAAATTATAATACATTTTCATGGTTATTGGTTTGATTGAAACAATCTTAAAGTTGTATTCATATTTGACACCCAGGTTAGTTTTAGAATTATTTATAAGTTATAGATTAAATTAGATAAATTATTTCAGTCATTTTATCCACTCATACAATCATTCCATCACCAACCCATTAGTTATTAGGAAACTGGTCCTATAAATCCTGTCGGAGCCACCACACTAAATGGAAAAGGAGCTATCCTAAGGTCCCGACCGGGTGGTTTTCCCCCAATGTTTGAAGCAGCGATTTTCGAGGCTTCAACAGGTCCATATCTGCATACTCAGATTTCATAAAATCTTTACATTTCTCCATATCAAATTTGAAACCTTTAAACCAATTTTCTTGACCTCTTGGTATCTATGTAACAGCAGAAATAATCTCTAGTTAAATTGACACACTTAGCATCCCAACCTTGGTAGTTGTTCCATTGAAGTTCAAGGCAAATTCTTTGGAAACCTGTGTGTGGCAACCCTGCAAATTTTCACAAAACTGAAGATAACCTACTCTTCTGAATGCCTCCAACACTGCTGGGTCTTCAATTATGGCCTTCATATCTTCAGGCTCATGTCTCAAGCAGTGTCCCCTTCTGTGGACTTTCTTTTCCTTTGCCATGCTTCACAGAAAACCTGTCAACCTCGCTTGATAAATTGAATCAGCCTCACTTGAATAAGTGAAACAGCAGCCTCGCTTGATTAAGATATAGAAAACCTTTATATGGAACAGCCACAGGTTTGGCTTGACACTTCAGAGCTTAGACACTCGAATGGAGGCAAAGGAAACGAGAATGACCAATTAGGCAAGATTTTGAATTTAAAATGTCATCTCATAACTGAATGATGCCTCATTCAAACCCTATCATGACCATGATGACTGCAACGTGGGTAAGTACACTGAATATCATCATTAACTGACTCATCATACCACTAACCTACCATTTTCCAACGTATTCTGACATATTTCAGCTCAAATGACAAGATAGTTTAGAAATCGTGCTTTCGTAGCATCGGTAGTGTATTTTTCCCTATTTGTGCTATGAAACTATTAGCGCTTTCGTAGCGCAAATCAACTTTTTTGAACTAGTGGCGCTACGAAAATGAGGTTTCTTGGCTAATTGCACAGTTTTGACCCGAAACTTTAGGAAATGACCCACAAATGGAAATTATGGATATTTGACAATGAATGAACCTTAAAAAGACTTTATTTGAACTTAAGGATGGGCTTTGAACTTATGAAAATCTAACCTACCCTTGATCAAATCCTAAATTGACTTCTAAACCCAATTTTGAACCATGACCAAAAACAAACTTGACACAATGATGTTTTGAAAAAAAAATTGGGTGATAACATCAGCATTAACATCTTGACTGGGTGAAATAGTTTTTCCTTCAGGCGTCATGGGAACTGTCTCAATGCTTGTGTTTTGTTCTAATAGAACAGTGTCCCCTAACTGGTTTCTAGATTCAGATATTCTCTATGTCCAGTCTTCCCTACTCACCCATTCATTGTTAAGGGGAGATAAAACCCTCAAAGTCTGGAATTCATCATGGTGAGGTAGGATTTTAGTATGGCCAGAGCTGCTAGCAGCGGCAGAATGGTTCAACAGGTCTCTCTATTCCTCGGATTGTTCAAATGGGCTTCCAATTTCATGAAATGCTCTCATTTGCTCAAGTACTTGAGCCATTTCTTCTTCGTATTCTTGTAAGGACATATTTTGAGGGCTTTAAGGTGGTGTATGGGATGGTCCCACCTCATCTGGAAATTCATAGGTGTTTTTCCATATTTGCAACCTTTCAAACTGTCTACATTTTCCTAGTTTTGTGGTCAAAACATGGGTTCTCTTCCCTCTTGCTCTCCTGGGTATGGTTATTCTAGGGAGTTCAATCTCTGCTCTGTCAGGGTTTTCTTCAAGGCCAAGCAGGGCATAATTAACAAAGTTGTCCCAAGTTATCTGATGTTTGCTTAACTCATGAATGATGATAAATTTAATCAGGCCATGGTGACTGACAACTGCTTGGGGGTTTTTTTCTTTTCTAATTCGAACAACAATATTGTGCAATACAGAATTTAGGAAAAAGGGAGAATTACCTAAAAATTTTCGATGAGAACAGCTAATAGTTTAAGTTGGCGAGACTTTACCACATCCTGTCATTTATCGCATGTGATATATCTTTGAATGAAGACTGCCAATTCTTGCCAAGGCTATTGCAAGGACGCAGGATTAATACCTTTCCCTTTTCATTCCAATGGTTCGCCTAGGTCCTAGTACACTGAGATTGCTTCTTGTAGAAGGACATGTTTTTCAGTCCATATTTTTGCTTCTCTGGTAGTCTAGAGACCTCAATGATGATTTCCTCGGCAACTAGTATGATTCTTCCTTTGACTATGGTATGCCCTTCTCACAGGTTTTTCAGGAATTCAACTGTTATCTCTGTATTAAACCCTTGTATTCTATGTAGATATGAAAGCCAGCTAGCTTGCTGGAGAACGGTGTGAGCTAATTCTGAGACTTGGAAATTTGTGGGTTCATTGCAGAGAGAATTGCCACTTATGGCTACTATGTTATCAGAATTGTTTTTCCTATTCTGTATGCATTTATTTTGACCCTGTTAGTTAAAACATTATAAACACTCCATGCGCTTTTTGTTTTTAAAATATATTATAAAAATGAAACTTCATGTCGTAAATGCAATTATCTTTTATTCCCATCAGCGTATCCAAAGGAATTCTTGTGGGTAATTCGCATGCTTATTCATTATGAATATTTGTACCCCATCCATCGAGAGAAGGGTGTCCATGGCCTTAAGCTCAAGAGAAGAAGAAATATCGTAACAACCATGAATGCACAGAAAGCGAAGGTCAGAAATTGGTAATCATCAAAAATGTATGAGAGAAGGGCGTCCATGGCCTTGAAGCTCAAGAAAAGAGGAAATATTGCAACAATCATGAATGCACATGAAGCAAAGGTCAGAAGTTGATAATCATCAGAACTGTACATCAGGTGGAAATGACCGAAGAAGGGGAGAAAATCGAAGTAGCAATTATTATGAAAGGATGTCCTATTTTGATGGTGCAGTATGACGGAAGCATGACAGGTGACAGATTATGATTGGTGTTGTCATCCCTTAATTCAACATGAAAAGATAATTCACACATAGTTGATTATGCAGGTAAGTAGTGATAACACTTATTTAAGTAATGCATTTATTTCAGGAATGGGTCAATAGGAAATAGGGCATATAAAATTAATTGGCTATTGTTAGAAAAATACTTCAATACCAAAAGTAGAGCCACTGCTTCCAGCAAGCGTTCATAGCCTCGACAGGGTTGCTATTTTAACCCAGAAATGAGCCAGAATCCTCTATTTAAAAGTAGAATTTTTTCTTATTTTATGGAGAGATCATTGTGTTGGTGTGGTGTCCAGTTAGTCATAGTGTCATTCATGGGGATTGTACCAAAGTAATCAGGTCAGCTCGTGATGAGACCTGCTTTCCTTCAAGAAATTTTTGGCTTTTGAGAAGGTCACTAATCTGGTGTGTTGGCCATTGTGGGAATGTCACCCGTTAAACCCTTATGATCATGGTAGGTTGGCTAGTGATGAGACCCCCTATTCTCTCTTAAAAATTTTCACATAGACATAATATTTTTCTTTTTGAAGAGTAGGCATTTTACTTGTTTTATGCAGAGACCATTGTGCTGCTGTGGTGGCCAGATAGTCATAGTTCCATTCACGGGGATTGTAACAGAGTGATCAGGTCAGGTCGTGATGAGACCTCCTGTCCTTCAAGTAGTTTTAGCTATCAAGAAAGTCACTACCCTAGTGTGTTTGCCATTGTGGGAATGTCACATGTTAAATCCTTATGATCATGGTAGGTTGGCTCGTGATGAGACCCCCTATTCTCTCAATTTGCACATAGACATAATATTTTCTTTTTATTTATACATGAAGGGAGGCTCATTAGCTCCGTAAGAGTTAGGGATGGTGTGATAAGTAAAAATAATGCCAATATAATTAATACTCTTTACTCCTATATCCTCATGTCAAGGAGAATTACAACTTGAGAGTGTAGAAAGATATACCAACATAAGAGTATGGGAATGAATTGTGTAATAATATGTCTGAACAAGAGATATCCTATTGAGATTTTGTGTACTTGGGGTAGCATCAGTTGTGCTCTAGCTCCCAAATTTTGTGGAGGGACTAAAGTACACTTTATCTACAAGACCCTGAAATGGATTTTTGAAATTTCATCTGGTTTAGGAGATATTAAATTAATTAATTATTTTAATGTATTCCTAAGTTAAAACTTAGGAAAATAAAATAATTAAAGTAAATTTAATTAAACATGTGATGAAATTGTCTTAAGTCACACAGATCAAGCTTTATTTTAATCTTATCCATCATTTAAATATTCAATCATGGACATTGATTTTTCAACGAGAAAAGTATAAAGGAAAGGCTTGGGGTCATTTGTAAAATACACAGACGTAGAGCACTCAAACTAAGCTAAGATTCTAGGGCGGGGTTGCTAAGAATACTCAGAAGTGCTTCAGCTGCAGAGAGGGGAATTTAGACCAAGGGGATGATCTGATCCCGGGGTCTAGAATACATAAAGAGGCAGAGAAGGTATCATCTCAAGGACAGCGCAGAGGAAGGCAGCAGCAGCAGGGACAACGTCACTTTCAGGAAACCCTTCAGGGGTTGCGCAAAGACCCTTCAGGGGTAGGGCAGTGACTGTGTCACCCATTATAGGGTAACACAGTCCTTTCCAGAGGTAGCGCTGAGGGTTTGGAGGCCATCCAAGGCTAACGCAGAGCCTATCAGGGACTTCAAATGCTGACGCAGAACCTTTTAGGGAAGCGCTAGTGTTTCTAGGCCTAAATCTGGTTGAGTTATGTAAATCCTGTTTGAGGGTGTGGATTAGTCAGTATTTTTGGTCCTAGATCAACCAGGAGCTGTAGATCTAGAGTTTTCTCTCTAGGGTTTTCCAGATATGGAACCCAGAGTTGTGTATTCAGAAATATTCTTAGTAATAAAACCCTCCAACAGCCAGAGACCGGTTTTCCCACATTGGGTTTTTCCGGGGATATTTTTTCCATAAATAACTGTCACCTTGTCAATGTGTGCATGTGCTTATTCTAGAATTGAATTGGTAGAGATCTATTATGTGTTTTTCTTTGATGTTAACTTGAATTTATTCAGTTGATAACTTATATAAGTAGGAGGGGCTTAACCAGATTAACAGTAAATTTACTTAAGTCATAACAGTATTAGAGGAATTGCAGATGTGAAGGGATAGCGCAATTGACAGGAAGGGAAGATCTGACATGAACCAACAGAAGGGTTCACGCAGTCCTCCAAAGCCCATAGAAATGTGGAGGGAACATGACATGAAGGTGCTGGCATCCAGACTAGAGGAGGATCTTGCCTGTGTGTCAAGCACAGCTCCTCCAGATGTTTGGTATATTGACAGTGGAGCATCTGCTCATATGACGAGGGTTTGAGAATGTTTTTCAAGCTATCAAGAGGAGCAAATGAATTTCAAAATAACTATGGGAAATAAGGGAAAATGTAACCCCATGGGGAGAGGTACCGTAACTTTTCAAACGAAATATGGACACAAGATTCGAGCCACGAATGTTCTACATGTACAAGGGTTGGGGATGAACTTACTTTCGATGTCTCAACTTCAGAACAAGGGTTATGATGTATACTTTATTCAAGATAAATTATATGTCAAACATCCTAACTAGAGAAAAAAGGCATAAATCAGAGTAAGGGGTCACAAGTTGTAGGTTTTAACCCTGAACATAAATTATCTACACACAAATCTTATAACAGAAAATAAACAATAGCAAGAGCATAAAACATAAAACAGATAAACACAGAGATTTCCCTTGGATCCCAAAACGGGACGACCAGCTTTATTTTTCATTATGTTCCTTTTAGTGTTACAACACATATATATACATGCCGAAGCATACATAAACCCCAATCCATTAACCCTGGATTAGAACATAACCGTAGTTCCCTTTACCGGATCTACAAAATACTAGGGGCCGAAAACCATCGTACCCCAAAACCATGTGCAAACTCATGCACAAAACATGGGTGGGTCCACACACCAAAAAAAATTTGCCAGGGCGCTGCCCTGGACCTCGATATGGGGGGTTGTCGCCCCCCCTGCTACGCCCGGCGCAACGTACAGCGCGTGGGGCTAGTCGTGGAAAAAATATAACACATACCCAATAGTCTCCCACTTGTTGTTTTCTTTCCGTAGGGGGCCACAAGAGAGCTTAGGCATTGGCCCAATTCTTCAACACCCATTGTTTCTCTACACCAAGAGAACTTCTGAGTGCTCACAGACTTCGTCAATGCATCTGCAACATTCTTCAAGGTGTCCACCTTTACCAGCAACACCCTTTTAGCCTCAACCATATCTCTAACAAAGTGATATTGAACATCAATGTGCTTTGTCTTTGAATGATAAGCAGGGTTCTTAGCCAAGAAAATTGCACTTTGGCTATCACAGTCTATCCTTATAGCTTGCTGTACCAACCCCATACTCGAACACAATCTCTGCAACCAAACTGCTTCCTTGCTTGCATGAGTGGCTGCTATGTATTCTGCCTCTGTAGTTGAAAGAGCCACTACAGACTGTCTTTTACTCATCCAACTGACTGCACCTCCAAATAGGTTAAACACATACCCACTTGTAGATCTTCTTTGGTCCAGATCTCCAGCCCAGTCTGCATCAACAAAACCACGAATGTCCAACATTCTTTCCAATCCTGGTCTTCCCTGGTAGCACAAGCCATAATCACTAGTGCCACGTAAATATCCGAAAACCCGCTTCACTGCTGTCCAATGCTCCTTCCCTGGGTTTGACATAAACCTGCTCAATACTCCCACTGCATGTGCAATGTCTGGTCTAGTACAGACCATTGCATACATCAGGCTACCCACTGCACTTGCATATGGAACAAGGGACATATCCTCCTCTTCTTCTTGTGTCTTGGGACACTGTTCAGCAGATAGCTTTACACCTATAGGAATAGGAACATTCACTGGTTTACTATCCTACATATTGAACCTCTACAATATAGTCTCAACATACTTCCTTTAGTTTAGCTAGAGCTTCCTCTTTGCCCGATCTCTCTTAATTTCCATGCCCAAAATATAATTTGCAGCACCAAGATCCTTCATGTCGAATTTGGAGAATAGTTGGGTCTTCAAATATTGGATAATTTCTTTGTCATTTCCAATCAACAACATATCATCCACATACAAGACCAATTAAATAACACAGTCACGAATTAATTTAAAATAAACACAATGATCCTCCTTGCTTCTAGTGAAGCCAAGTCCTCGTATATAGGTATCAAATTTCTGATACCACATCCTTGGTGATTGTTTTAACCCATACAGAGACATCTTCAACCTGCATACCAGTTCTTTCTTATGATTCACCATAAAGCCTTCAGGTTGCTTCATGTAGATCTCCTCTTCTAGATCCCCGTGAAGAAATGTTGTCTTCACATCCATCTGTTCTATCTCAAAATCAAATGCAGCAACAACAGGCAGGTAATCTGAATAGGTGGACTTACAACAGAGAAAAATTCCTGCTGGTAATTCAATTCCCGCACTCCGAATGTCCTTTCACCAACCGAAATAGAGATTTTCCCACCTTGCCTTCTACATTCATCTTCTTCAAAGAATCACTACTTCCGATACTTCCTTCAAACAAGAATCAAACTCAGAATCCCATGCTCATTTTTGTGCAAAGGATTCCCTCTCATCAACCATATTCCTTCCAACAGCTTTCAAATCTTCCTGGGTCTACTACCTCCCCGACAATTTTTGGATCATCACGCTTATAGTTAAGGAAAAACTTAACAGAAGTTGTATGACCATATCTTTCTTATTGCCTCTTTTCCCCGAACCGATATTCTCACAGCTGGAGTTTGTGGCTCTTCCTCTTCTGAGTCTTCTTCTGTTGTAGAGTCTGATTCATCCTCCTTTAGCTCAAAATCTATCTTCTCAGGTTCCTTTGGTAGGAATTCATGTGTAACAACATCTTTCACCTCTCTATACACCACATCTTGACTGTACATAACCTTCATTGTTTCTGGGTTCCAAAGCTTGTAACCCTTTAAACCATCCTCATACCCAATAAAGATGCACCTTTCAGATTTATTATCCAACTTGGTCCTTTTCTCCTTTGGAACATGTACATATGCATCACATCCAAATACCCTTAGATGTGAAAGAGAGGGTTTCTTACCAGTCCATACCTCAAGTGGAGTCTTATCCTCCAATGTTGATGAAGGTGATTTGTTAACTAAGTAACATGCAGTCTCCACTGCCTCTGTCCAGAATTCTTGTCCTAACTCGGTACCACTGAGCATGCTTCTTGACTTTTCCATCAGCATTTTGTTCATTCTTTCTGCAACTCCGTTTTGTTGAGGTGTGTATAAATTAGTCTTCTATTGTGCTATACCACGCTTCTTACAGAACTCTTCAAAGTCCTTCTTGCAGAACTCCCCACCATTATCTATCCTCAACACCTTTATCTTCTTCTCTATCTAGTTTTCTACTAGAGCCATAAATTCTTTAAATTTTTCAGAGACTTCAGATTTCTTCCTCAAGAAATATATCCATGTATTCCTTGAGAAGTAATCTATGAATGAAACATAGTACACAGAATTTCCCAGTGATGGAACTGACACAGGTCCAAACACATCACTATGCACAAGTTCTAATATCTTGTTCACCCTCTTAGCACCAAAAGGAAAACTCACCCGATTTTTCTTCCCATATACACAATGTTCACAGAAATCGAAATCCAAAGAGCAATTAGACATACCTTCTACCATACCATTTCTATGCAGTATCCAAAGGCCCTTCTCTCCAATATGTCCAAGCCTTTGATGCCATAACATGGTATTTTCTCCAGAGACAGCTAGGCTTTCCGCTCCACTTTCAGGAACCACAGAACTGTTACACCCATCAATAATAGTGCTACCTTGTAGCTTGTACAGAGTTCCATTCTGAACTCCCCACATTAGTACCAGTGCTCCCCGAACCATCTTGCAGGCATATTTCTCAAACACTATTTTTACACCTGCATCATCCATCTTGCTTACAGAAATCAGATTTCTAGCTAATGCAGGAATATGCAGAACACCAGGAAGTGTTCTAATCCTTCCACCTTGCAGCTTCAGCTTGACTTTTCCACGTCCGATGATTCTAGCCTTCCTATCATCCCCTAGGAAGACATCACCACCATCATATTTCTCATACTCGCAGAACCACTCCCTATGGGGAGTGAAGTGAAAGGATGCACCTGAGTCAATCAACCATGACTCATGATCTACATGTGTATTTGAAGAAGAAGCAAAATACACATCCCCACCTTCATCCGAGGTGGTTTTTGCCTCTGCAGAAGGACCTTCATCAGATCCCTTTCCTTTCTCAGGAGCTTTAGATCCGCATTCCTTTTTGTAGTGTCCTTCCTTTCCGCATTTCCAACACACCTTTACAAACTTTCCAGGAGATTTAGATCTCCCTCTAGATTTAGATCTCCCACTCGAAACCTTATTCTTGTTTATGTTTTGGGACCTTCCTCATACAGATAAGGCATCTCCATTTTGACCCTCCATATTTCTCCGTCTCATTTCCTCCAACAGCAAGGCTGAGACAATGTCATCAAAATTCAAGGTAGTTGTATTGCTACCTATTGCAATAACCAGACTGTCCCACGAGTCTGGTAGAGAACACAACAAATTGATGCACTTATCTTCATCTGAGATTTTAATATCAACAGATGACAGCTGACTTACCACAGTATTGAAGGCGTTCAGATGCTCTGTCACCGAGTCTCCATCCTTCATCCTCAGGTTATACATCTCTTTTCGCAGGAACAACTTATTCACCAGAGACTTAGATTGGTACAAAGTCCCAAGTTTTTCCCACAAATTCTTCACCATAGCTTCCCCAGATACATTCAACAATACTGAATCTGATACACACAACCGTATTGTGCTCTTAGCCTTCCGATCCAGTTTCTTCCAGTCTTCATATGACTTTGCCGTTGGTTTAGTACCTGGATCTACCACAATCCACTGATCTTTATCCACCAACAGATCCTCCATCTTGAGCTTCCACAACTCAAAACTCTAACGATTAAATTTCTCGATCTCTATCTTTCCGCCGCTCGCCATATTCTTTCATCGCAAGAATCGATCCCATAGATCTCCCACTGAACAGGGTCTACCTCAGGCCCGAGAAAAAAACCCTCAGCAGCAAAGGCGTCCCCTTGAAGCCGAAATAGCTTTGACACCAAATGTAGGTTTTAACGCTGAATAGAAATTATCTACACACGAATCTTATAACATAAAATAAACAATAGCGAGAGCATAAAACATAAAACAGATAAACACAGAGATTTTCCCCTGGATCCCAAAACGGGACAACCAGCTTGATTTTTCATTATATTCCTTTTAGTGTTACAACACATATATATACATGCCGAAGCATACATAAACTCCAACCCATTAACCCTAGATTAGAACATAACCATAGTTCCCTTTACCGGATCTACAAAATACCAGGGGCCGATAACCATCGTACCGCAAAACTATGTGCAAACTCATGCACAAAAACATGGGTGGGTCCGCCTATGAGTGGGTCTGCACACCCAAAAAAAAAATTCCGAGGTGCTGCCACCCCCCTTGTGACCCCCCTGCTGCGCCTGGCGCAACGTACAGCGCGTGGGGCTAGTCGTGGAAAGAATATAACACATACCCAACACAAGTTGTATAAACTTCAGCTTGAATCTCCAGTGGCCCTGATCGACAGAACATACAAAAAAGATCTTAATGTGTTATGGCACAGAAGGATGGGGCATCTACATCATGGATCCTTGGGGATTCTCAAAAATACTTCCATAGGGGATCCTAAACTCAGCACAAAGAAAGACGATGTTTGCAGACGATGCGTACTGGGGAAGTACGCTAAGGCAGCGTTTCCAAGAAGCAGCAGCAGATCCAAAGGTGTATTAGAGTTAACACACTCTGAAATTTTCAATCTGATGTCTACAACAACTCTCAGTGGAGCAAAATATTTTGCCACCTTCATTTATGATTATTCCAGGAAAACTTGGATCTATTTTCTGAAGACCAAAGATGAAATCTTTAATCGGTTTAAATATTTCAAAGCATTGGTGGAGAACTCTACAGGAAAGAAGATCAAGAATTTAAGGTCAGATAATGGTGGAGAATATATCAATAAAGACTTCACTAATTTTTGTGCACAGGAAGGCATCAAGAGAGAGTGGACAGCTCCTTACAATCCAAAACAAAAAGGAGTTACAGAACAGAAGAATCGGACCATAATATAAGTTGCAAGGGCAATGTTGTACAACCAGGAAATGCCAAAATACTTATGCGTAGAGGCCTGCAACACAATAGTCTATATTCAGAACAGAGTTCCAAATAGGGCTTTGGGGAAGGTGACTCCCGAAAGTGTGTTCACAGGCAACAAGCCAGAAGTGAGCCACATTAGGATATTTGGCAGCATAGCATACTGCCACATTCCAGAGGAAAAGAGGAAGAAACTGGATCAAAATGCAGAAAAGGGTTTTTTGATGGGCTATAGTGAGAATGAAAAGGCATACTGCGTCTATATCCAGGATAGTAGGAAAGTCGTGGTAAGAAGGGATGTAAAATTCCTGGAAGAGAAAGCCTTTAGGAAATCTCGAGAGATGGCCAAAGATACGTAGATTGAGGAAGATCCACTAGTACATCCTCAACGACCTCTGGAGGAGAAGTCCAGTGCCTCTCCAAAGCACAATTGTTCTGAGGGAAGCTCCTCCGACGAAGAACAGGAGGAAGAATAGGTGAGACCACCCACCACTAATGGGAGACTGAGCAGAGAACTCCAACAGATTATTAGATATGCAGAAGGATTTGTTGGAACACCTAGAGAAGGGAAGAGGATAAGGAAACAACCTGACAGATATCAGGCACTGGTAGCTTAGGTTGGAGTGCCCTCTACCTTTCAGGAAGCAACTTAGTATCAGGTATGGGTAGATGCCATGGTAGAGGAGTATAGCTCCATCACGACAAATGATCTCTGGGAAGTAGTCCCTAGACCACAGGGCAAATATGTTGTAGCATCTAGGTGGATCTACAAGATCAAATATGCTGCAGATGGTAGCATAGAGAAATTCAAAGCAATATTTGTAGTAAAGGGGTATGCCAAGAAGGAAGGCATTGACTATGAAGAAACCTTTGCTTCAGTAGCACAGTACACTTCTATCAGATTCATCATCTCTTTGGCAGCGCATATGGGATGGGAGATTCACCATATGGATGTCAAGACTACGTTCTTGAACAGTGTGATAGAGGAGGAAGCAAACATAGAGCAGCCAGAGGGCTTCGAGACACGTGAGCAAAAGACTCATGTTTGCAGACTTAAGAAAGCCTTGTATGGCTTGAAATAAGCCCCCAGGGCATGGTATGGTCGGATTGATGGTTACTTGCAAAATATGGGGTTCATCAAGAGTGATGTAGATCCCAACTTGTACTACTTAAGAGTAGGAGATGAGCCACTCATTCTTGTTTTGTATGTGGATGACTTGTTTTTGACCGGGTCAGCCAAGCTCATAAAATACTGCAAGGAGAATCTGGCAACAGAATTTGACATGAAGGACCTGGGATGCATGCACTATTTTCCTGGGTTAGAAGTTTGGCAGCATGAAGGGGAAGTCTTCCTAGGACAAGGAAGATACACAACAAAGATTCTGAATATATTCTAGATGGAAGACTGTAGACCCATGGCCACGCCAATGATCACTAACTAGAAGAATATAGACACATCAGAAGATGATGAGACTGATCCCACGTTGTACAGACAGCTCATCGGGTCATTAATGTATCTGGTCAACATGAGACTAGACATCTGTTATGCAGTGAATACCTTCAGTCAGTTCATGGTGGAACCAAGGAGGGCTCACTGGGCAGCAGCCAAACATATTCTCAGATACTTGAGAGGGACAGTCGAGTATGGAATAAAGTACACCAAGGGAAATGAAATTCAGCTGAGTGGGTTCACAGATGCAGACTGGGTTGGAAGCACAGTAGATCGGAAAAGTACCAATGGGTATTGTTTCAGTCTCGGATCAAGACTGACCTCCTAGTGCAACAGGAAACAGAAGTCTGTAGCACTGAGCTCAGCCGAGACAGAGTACATGGCAGCAAGCACAGCTTCGTGTGAGGCCATATGGCTTTGTAAATTAATCCTGAACATACGCAAGAAACAAATAGAGCCGACCAAGATCATGTGTGATAATCAGAGTTGCATCAAGCTCTCTTAAAATACTTTGTTTCATGACCGATCGAAGCACATTGACATTCAGTGTCACTTTATCTGGGACTATGTTCAGAAGGGAGCAGTACAGTTGCAATACACTCCTACAGGTGAACAAGTAGCAGATATCCTCACAAAGGCTCTGAATAAGGTCAAGTTCACTTACTTCAGAGAGAAGATGGGGATGATCAAGAACCCCTTCAATTAAAGGAAAGGGTGGTATTCTGAAGAAGAGGGAGCTGCAGTATAGAGGTTGCAATAGCAGTGGCAAATTCATGGGCAGCAGTATAGAATGGCAACAGTGGTGCAGATTTGGGTGGTAGGAGGCCAAGCTTCAGCAGCATAGGACCAGTGCCCAAAATCATGTAATGCATAAGTGTGATGTATTGCTAGAGCACACCCTTGATGCTAAGTGGGAGTGTTGAGATTTTCTATACTTGGGGTAGCATCAGTTGTGCTCTAGCTCCCAAATTTTGTGGATGGACTAGAGTACACTTGATCTAAAAGACCCAGAAATGGATTTGGGAAATTTCATCTGGTTTAGGAGATATTAAATTAATTAATTATTTTAATGTATTTCCTAAGTTAAAACTCAGGAAAATAAAATAATTAAAGTAAATTTAATTAAACATGTGATGAAATTGTCTTAAGTCACATAGATCAAGCTTTATTTTAATCTTAGCCATTGATTAAAGATTTAATCATGGTTGTTGATTTTTCAACGAGAAAATTATAAAGGAAAGGCTTGGGGTCATTTGTAAAATACACAGAGGCAGAGCACCGAAGCTAAGTTGAGATTCTAGGGCGAAGTTGCTAAGAATACTCAGAAGTGATTCAGCTGCAGAGAGGGGAATTTAGACCAAGGGGATCATCTGATCCTGGGATCTAGAATACACAAATAGGCAGAGAAGAGATCAACTCAAGGACAGCGCAGAGAAAGGCAGCAGTAGCAGCAGCAGGGACAACGTCACTTTCAGGAAACCCTTCAGGGGTTGCGCAGAGACCCTTCAGGGGTAGCGCAGTGACTGCGTCACCCATTCTAGGGTAACGCAGTCCCTTCCAGAGGTAGCACTGAGGGTTTTGAGGCCATCCAAGGTTGACTCAGAGCTTGTTAGGGGCTTCAGAGGCTGACGCATAACCTTTCAGGGGCAACGTTGGAGTTTCTAGGCCTAGATCTGGCTGAGTTCTGTAAATCATGTTTGAGGGTGTGGATCAATCAGTATTTTTGGTCCTAGATCAGCCAGGAGCTGTAGATCTAGAGTTTTCTCTGTAGGGTTTTCCAGATCTGGAACCCAAAGTTGTGTATTCAAAAATATTCTTAATAATAAAACCCTCCAGCAACCAGAGACCGGTTTTCCCACATTGTGTTTTTTCGGGGACAGTTTGTCCATAAATAATTGTGTCACCTTGTCAATGTGTGCATGTGCTTATTCTAGATCTGAATTGGTAGAGATCTGTTATGTGTTTTTCTTCGATGTTAACTTGAATTTATTCAGTTGATAACTTATATGAGTAGGAGGAGCCTAACCAGATTAACAGTAATAAATTTCCGCATAAGTATAAGGATTCGGAAACTTCTACATATCCATCCATTCATTACATAGATAAACTCTGTCAGCTTCCGAAGTAGAGATTTCCATCAAAATTTCAAAGGATCACAATATTAGTAATATCACTGCTTTTCTCCTCTTCAGGTGCCAATTCCTTTTCCAAAAATGGATTTTATGGCGAGGATGTGTAAAGGGGGAGTGGATATTCGAAAAGAAATCATCAAAAAAAAAAAATGCTTAGAAAATAAATCATTCTTTCCATTTGATTGAACAGCAGTTGTTCAATTCAATTGAACAGTAGTTGTTCAATTGATTGAACAGCAAAAGTAAAATCACGCAAAAAAACAGCCATTCATTTGAATTGAACAATAGTTATTCAATTCTATTGAACCGCAACTGCTCAATTGGATTGAACAGCAGTTGTTCAAAGGTTTGAACAGCAGAAATAAACACACTAAAAACATAGTCGTTCAATTGAATTGAACAGAATTTTTTCAATTCGATTAAACAGTAGTTGTTCAATTCGATTGAACAACATTTTTTCAAAGGTTTGAAAATCAAAAATAAACACACTAAAAAAACACAGCCATTCAATTGAATTGAACAGCAGTTGTTCAATTCGATTGAACAGCATCTTTTCAAAGGTTTGAACAAAAAAAATAAACACACTAAAAAAATATAGTCATTCAATTGAATTGAACAGCAGTTGTTCAAAGGTTTGAACAGAAAAACATACAAAAGAAAGGAAAAAAAAAAAAAAAGTTGCAGCTGTGAGCATGAAGAAGAGATGGAATGTACAACAATGAGAAAAACTATAGATTGCAGGAAACATATATACAATATTTACAAGAGGGAATAACAAATTTTTATGAACTTAAAGCAGTCGGGCCATCACCCCCTGCAGCTAAAATTTGGATGGTGGGTTCGTCACACACCTGCTAGAAAAAAGACTCTTTTGTAAGTGGTTTAGGATAGAGGCGCACTCAGTGTCCATTTACTCGGAAGGCAGAGCTAGATCCATCTATGGTGGTCAACGTAATGGTACCATTGTTGTGTACTTCCTCAATTTCATATGGACCAAGCCACCTTTTTTGTAACTTACCTAGGAAGTCTTGGAATCTAGAGTCGTAGAGTGCCCAATATCCTTTCTGAAATGTCTTATTTTTTATGAGGTTTTCATGCCACTTAGCTCGTTGTTGTTGAATAATTGCAGTGCATTGTAGAGAAAGTTTTCATGCTTCATCTAATTCATTTATTTGCTGGAGTCTTTTAATTTGGGCCTCCGTCAAATAGAGCCCCACGTCCTGGGTTGTTCTCAGAGTTTTTATTTCAAATTCAATAGGAAAAATTGGTTCCCTTCCAAATACCAAATGGTATGGATAATATCTAGTGGTTTTTTGCCATGTTGTGTGATAATCCCACAAGGCCTCTGGTAGTCTAGTAGCCCAATCCCGGCGATGTGTTGAGACTATTTTAGTGAGAATTGCCTCAAGGACTTTATTGGTGCTTTCAACCTACCTGTTCGCCTGTGGATGGTAGGGAGAGGTGACTCTATGGGTGACATGGTGGTTCTTCAGAGTAGCCGTGACTTTATTTCCCATAAAATGTTCCCCTCATCAATTATCACTTCCCGAGGTAAGCCATACCGCACAAATAGCTCAAAAATAAAATTGATCACAGATTCTTCTGTAGCTCTCGATAAAACCATTGTTTCTACCCACTTCGTCACATAATCTGTGGCAACCAGTATGTAGGTCTTCTGATTCGATGGCGGGTTGAATGGTCCAACAAATTCTAGTGCCCACCGTTCAAAAGGTTCCACTACTAACTGTGGTTGTAATGGCATTTCATCAGATTGGCCAAGGCAGCCCATTATTTAGCAACTATCGCAGGCTTGGACGTATTTCTTGGAATCTTTAAAAATTGTAGACTAATAATAGCCCATTTGCAGTACTTTGTGCCCTGTCTTGCGATCTAAAAAATGGCCCCCACATGATTCATCATGACAGGCCCTTAGGATGTCATAAATCTCGTCTTCTCAGATGCATCTGCGTATATGCATATCAGCTCCTGTATGGAAAAGATATCCACCGATCCACGAGAATCTAGCACTGCGTTGAACAATCAGCTTATGTTCCTTTGATGTCAAGTGTCTTGGAAGCTTTCCTACTGCCAGATAATTCGGTACATCTGCATACCATGGCGTTTTTTCTACTACAGCGAACAAATGCTCGTCAAGGAACTGATCGTCCACCGCTAGTGGACCATCTGAATTTGGAACTCTAGACAGGAAATCTACAACCACGTTTTCTTTTCCTAGGTGGTCCTTGATAGTTATGTCTAACTCCTGTAAAAGCAAGAACCAACGAGTCACTCTTCCATTTGTAATAGTTTTATTGGTTAATTATCTAATGGCAGAGTGATCGGTATATAGGAATACTTTATAGCCATTTATATAATGTCTAAATTTATTAATAGCATAAATGACAGCCAAAAACTCCTTTTCGATCACTATATAGTTTAATTCGAAAGGAGTGAGATTCTTGTGATTGAAATATTTCGGTGAAAATCACATCAAAATAGATTTGGTCGACGCGTTTCGAACCAGCCAGTGTGGTTCATCATCAGGACAAGATGATGAACCACACTAGCTGGTTCGAAACGCATCGACCAAATCTATTTTGATGTGATTTTCACCGAAATATTTCAATCACAATTTATGGATCACAAAAGAAAAATTCCTAACAGTGAGATTCTTGTTGATATAGTAAATAGCATAGGCCTTTTCGTCTTCTTTTTGACCAAGAACTGCCCCTATCGTTGTGTCAAATGCATCTGAGGAAATGTGAAAGGGCAGCTCCCAATTGGGGCCGCGTAATACTGGTGCAATCAAGACCAGTTTCTTCAAATTTGAAAAAGAAGTGTCACATTTGTCAGACCAATGGAATTCAATCCAGTTAATGCATACAAGGGTGAATCAATTTATGAGAACTTATTTATAAACCTACGGTAGTACGCTGCATAACCAAGGAAACTACGTACCTTTGTCTGAGTACAAGGTGTGGCTAATAAGAGAATTACCTCTATTTCTATCGTATCTACCTGTATTCTAGCTGCAGAGATGTAGTGTCCTAGGATTACTCCTTCGGTCATCATCATGTGACATTTTTCATTTCTCAAACACAATCTAGTAGCAATACATCGTTCCAATACTTCTTCTAGTGTTTCCAGTGCTTGATCAAAGTAGTATCCATATGGAGTAAAGTCGTCCATGTAAATCTCAAGCCCTTCATTTATTAAATCAGAAAAAAAGTTGAGTATGGCCCTTTGAAATGTTGTTGGGGCATTGCATAATCCAAACGGCAATACTCTATAGGAAAATATAGCCCAGGGGCAGGTAAAGGTTGTTTTATCCTAGTCTTCAGGGGTTATCTGGATTTGATTGTAACCACTGAAACCATCAAGGAAAGAGAAGAATCGCTTTCCTACTAATGTATCAAGGACCTGATCAATAAAAGAGAGGGGGAAGCGGTCTTTCTATGTTTATTTATTCAATTCTATGTAATCCACACAGATTCACCACTTACCATTCTTCTTAGGAAAGACTACTAGAGGAGAGATCCATTTGCTATCTGAAATAGGATAAATGAAGTTTACATCTAGCAAATTTTTCAATTCATCTTTTACAATGTCTTTCAGATGCAGGTTTAACCTCCACTAAGGCTACCGAATAGGTCGAGCAACCTTGTCAGTATAAATGTGATGTGTGCATAGTTGAGGATCTATACCCTTCATGTCTGGGTAGACCAAAGCAAATGCTCCCTCACATTTCTTTAAAACCTTAATGAGATTTTGCTATTGGTTACTATTCAGAATACCATTGATATTTAAAACCTTTCCTAGCTCAATTTCAATTGGTATGTTGTTGCAAACAACAGTCATGGGTATGTGCTGGTTATCAATGTCTGCCAAGGGGTCCTCATGTGCTTCATTATCAAGAACTACTTTTAACATTTGGCATTTTAAATTTTCAAAAGTAGATGATTGATTCATGAAGTTATTGATTACATTGTCTTCAGTTTGATCTTTGAATTCGAGTACTTCAACTATTGTCAGTGGTGAATGGATGTTTTGTTCCCAGTATGTATGTGGTTGTTTGTGAATATTTACAGTGGGAAGACTTGGTTTGGCGGGGAGGTATATGACAATATTCTTTATGGAATCACCTCTACTAATGGTCATGATGCATGTTCGACAGCCTATGTAAGCATCGGATGTTGGTAACCAAGGTCGTCCCAGTATCAGGGGGTGTCCATCTAACCTACTTTTTGGGTTAATAACTAAAAAGGCTATCGAGTACTCCCATGAGTCCATAAAAACTAGGATGTCCTGTAATATACCTTCTGGTTTGATAACAGATCTATCAACAAGTTACAGCAAGGTAGATGTGGGTTCCAACGTTGTTATACCTAACTTCTCGCAAGTTTCTGTAGTTAAGATGTTGATGGTTTCCTCCAAGTCAACTAATGTGTTTGAAAAGGAGTGGCCAAATATTTGTACTGTAACTATGGGGTTTCCTAGATCCTCATATTTTACTGGCATTTCTTTACCCAAGATTAACTCTGACAATGCTCCCACTACATGAACAGTTGGTACAGTTTTTGTTTTCCTCACCTATTTTTTCCCGCACAACTCTTTAATTGTCTTGGCATAGATAGGAATGTCTTGTATAGCCTGCATAAGAGGAATTTTAATGCAAATATTTTTTAATTCTCCTATGATATCAAAATCTGAAGAGACTATTGGTTTAGGTAGTGTTAATCTCTCAGGGAATGGAGGAGAGGAAACAATAATGTTTTCAGGGTATTTTTGGTCAACTGTATCCCTCCCCTACTTTATCTTTGTTTCTGTCATAGTTGATTGTTAAGGTACTGTTGGACTTTCAGACTCAAGTTGTGGCAGGGTCGTATCTTCTTCAGGTGAAATAACACACCCTGACCTCAACCTAAGTTCATTGCATTACTTCTGTTTAGTTTCGAGGTTTGGGTTTTCAAGAATCTGGATTAGTTGGACCGGTCCGTTATTGGGATTAGGATTAGGTTAAGCTGGTAGTGGAGGACGCATAATAGGCTGAGGATAGTGTTGGACTGGGTATGGAGCTGGTAATGTGGGTTGATTCTGAAACCCTGTTCCCATCGGTAAATTGGTCATTCCAAGGGGTCGTTGCTAGTTTTGAGACCAATTTGTATTCTGTGAAGTGGAGGCAGACCACTAGGACTGATATGGATTGTTTTCCAGTAAGGGGAAGAAAAATGAAAACTTGACCAATTATTACCTGAAGATGTTTGTGTTGACCAAGGAGGCATGGAAGATGATTGGTATGGCCAGGTAGAAAAAGGTGATTAGTTATTCCATGTTGTTGCAGGGTTTAGTTGATTAAATTGTGGAGGAGAAAAGAACTGAGGTGAGTCTTGTGGCATACCTAGTCGTGCTTGCCATTTTCGACACTGATTCATCAGATATATTGGTTATGTTTCTTCTTCTGCCTCTTTAAAAACTGCTTTCAACCCTGGAAGTGAAGGGCAATGGTCAGTGGTGTGGTCCTTGGTACAAATAGCACATGTCTGGACCATTTCTAATGGGCATTCCCGCTGGTTGTGCTTCTTCCAACAGCGTGGGCAAAAGATAGCTAGGTTTTGTTCTGTTATAGCTTACTTCTGCTTGGCTTTTAGGATATCTAGCTGCGTTGTGAGGGTACCCAAGATATCGGTTTTAAAATCTTCTAGAATATTAGTGAATTATGCTCTGGTCACGTTGCTATAGGATTGTTTATAATTCCTTGTAGCTGAATCTCACCCGGTTGGCCTACTTCCTGTACTACCTCGAGAACACCTTATGCATAATGCAATAATTTCATCATATTCTTCTTGATAGATGTCCCCTTTTCCCATTATATTAAGTGTTTCGACCCATTATTCTTTCATTCCTTTAATCATTGTTTCTTTTGAAATATCTTTAGACATTGTAGTATATGGAGATCTTTGTAAATTATATTGAAATCTTTCAACGTATTCTTCTAATGTCTCATTGTCTCTTGCAGACATATTGAATATTTCATATTTTAGTTCTCGAGTCTGGCAGTAGTCTTGATATTTGTTAAGAAAAGAGTTTTTCATCTGATCCCAACTATTAATGGTTCCTCTACCGAGCCCCATAAACCAACGTAATGTTGTCCCCTTCAAAGTAGAGGGAAATAATTTTAGTTTTTGAGGGTCAGTGATGTAGTCATATCCCCTACATAAGACATCAAATTCAAATAAGAATGCATATGTATCTTTCGAGGTCAGCCCATGGAAGGTGGGGATGTTTTGTAATGGAATGGCTTTCATAGGAGAATTTGTGGCCTGATCAATAATGGGATACTCCAATGTTGATGTTTGCCTCTGGTTTTGGTTGTTCGCCATTTGATCAAAGATGTTCCAATAATATTCAGGGATTTCTTGATCTGGGGGAATAATTTGAGTGGAATTAGGAAGTGGATTTGGAGGAGGTTTTACAGCACTTCCTCGATCTGGGATACTGGGTGTCTCTATCTCAACCACTCTCTCAGGGGATCCAAGCTCTAGATTTTTTACTTGTATTGCACTGTTGGTTTCTCCCTCTCCTTCCTGCAAATTGCAAGAATTTCCCTCTCTTGAAGGGTCAGAACTTACATGCTCAACAGTCTCAAGGCTTTTTTCAGACCCTTTTGTTTCATTCTGAATCTCGGCGTGGACTGCAAATGGTGAGGTTGCTGCCTGAGGGACTATAGTAGGACTCTGAGTAGGAATGGTTCTAGGTCCTAAGGATGCATGGGATTTAGCCTTCTTAATGATTTTGTCTATATATGTTGTTCTGCCAAGGACCACCGATCCTTTGGGTTTTTTGGATTTAAGTGGGGGACTTTGATCTAATTCTACCTTTTTCTTCCTAGTCATAAAAAACAAGAACACCTATCCTATTAACCTCTGCACAATTGTTGAGAAGCGGGTTGGAGAGCAAGCATTTTTCTTGCTAGTACTCAAGTACTTACCTCCCGTTTTCAATACCCAATTCGTTCACAACAAAAGGAAACAGAAATAAAGGACATCACTCTTAAACACTCTCCCCGGCAACAGCGCCAAAATGTTGGGTCATGAAGGTGACTATTTTAAAGGTAACCTTAATGCTTTTCATTAATTATCAACCCATGGCAAGTCTTGTTATTTCAAGAGTGTAAGCAAATTATATGCAAGTGACATCGAGGGTTAACTACTCTAAATCGTTATAAGGAAGATTGTTTAATTCTCAAAGTTCACTCAAACCAACTTGAAAGTGAATTATGAAATACTTCAGGCTATTCAAAGGAGCTAATTCTATTCTAATATTATGCAAAAATAACTACTCAAGACTGAAAAGAATAGATTGCAATTGGACAGCATGCTTTGATAAATAGAACAACTACATTAATGAATTGAACAACAATCCTAATAAATTGAACAGCAATCAATTATTCTAGATTTTTCAATGGAATTATCTTTTAATCAACTAATAGCATCCTTCATAATCAAATATCAACCAAACACTCACAATTATGATGAAAAAGATCCAAAAATTTAACTATACAGACAATTGAACAGCAACCGTGTTGAAGCTAGTCTAACATATGTAAAAGCATCAGTGCCAGATAAAAGATCATGAATTATAATTCTAGTCTAATGGAAAGGAAGTTGTAACATCTCACGCTTGCGATTAACCAATTAAATGATAATATTATGAAATGCAATGGATAACTAGAAATGCAAATTCTGTAAATAAACGTATAGCACATAAGTAGTAGGAAAACCCCCAGGGCTGGGCCCGAAGCCGCTAGAAGCCTACTGCTAAGGAATACTCGGAAGTTTTTTATTCCAAAAATGACAAATTCTTCATTAATCCGTGGAGCAATACATTAGTAAACTTGACAATTCTGTCTGAATACGTTTATTACAGGAAGATTATATTACATTAATTTTCCCTGCCTTGTTCACCTTCAGCCTTTTATAGCTTAAAGGCGAATTCAAAAGTAGTAACAGATCCTTCTCATTATGAAACCATGCTGCTTCGTGCCTATCGACTAAGCACTCCAAGAGTAGGCGTGCCTCTACATATTCCGCTGATTCATAGGAGCCGATATGATTTCGTTCACCTTCCTTGTCTGTTGTCTTTTGGTCATCCGGTCAGCAGTTTGGCTGTTTTGCTTCCCTATCAATAAAGATAGTGACAAATTAGTTTTTACGTTATTAAACACACCTTTTATCACTAATTCACTCTACCTTATTTTTACATTATTTTCCTTTAATTTAATTCTAAGATAAAGGGAAAATATATAAAAGTAAATGACAAATCGTGGTAAACATGGGTGTGAAACATACCTTCTTCTTGGCCCAACAACAGTGATACGTGGCACTCCATACAAGTTCGCTCTATTGAACCAATCCATAATCAGGACATCATGGGAGATTGGACATATATTTATCTTGAAGAATCCAATTTTGGTTTGACTTGTGGCATTGGAAAGAAGACTTCAAGGGTTACCATAGGACCGAATTTCTAATCTTGGAGAGAGGAAATTGAAAATATACAACAGTTTCAATATCTAGCTCCAAAAAATAAAGAAAAAGTGTGTACTTTTAAAAACAAATTGCATAAAATTTGTTTAAGAAATCGGTTTGAAGTGATTCAAAGGGCATAGTGAAGCATAAATATCGTTGCTTGATTCCAAAATTCCTCGAAACAAAAAATGGATACACCTAGTAAGCAACCATAAATATTTACTATGATGCATGAAGAAGAGGAAGAATTGCAACATGATATATCAAAATTACGAGAACAAGTGCAATTCGCTCTCACAAAGAGTAACCAAAAATGGACCAGAAACTAAGATGGATGGTTTACAGACAAAAATGAAAGGCGACATGGAAGGTTTTAAGGATGATTTAAAAGAATACATGGAAGGTTTGAAAAATTTGTTACAAGAAATGCTTCCTAATGGTGACAAGGTACTCCATGAAAATCATGATCAGGACAAAAGGAATATAAATTATGATTTTAGAGACTGCAATAGGGGGTCTAAGAACCACCACATTCAAAATATAGATATGAGGAAGTTTTGTGGCAAGAATCCAGTAACACGGATACTACGGATGGAGGAATATTTTGATCTACATGATGTGGAACACACACAAAAGGTACGCATTGCATCATTATATTTATAATCCAATCAATTTGTATGGTATCGATGGATTTGTTTTCATAAACCACCTGTCACCTGGTCAATTTTTACGGAGGAAATTATAGCACATTATGAGTATACAAAGAGGAACACCTTCTTTAGCCAATTGATAAATCTCAAACAAAAGGGTTCAATGGTGGAAGGAATTCAAAAAATTGAATATCACAGGAACTGGTATTCCAAAGTAGCATAGGATTGATGTCTTAATAGGGACTTTAAATGATAAAATCCAACATGAGGTTCGCCTTTGGGAACCTGATTCATTGGAGAAGGCATTCAGGGTGTCAAGAAAATTTGAAAGCAAAATCATGGAAATAAGGAAGTATACCACTCACAACTATAAATATGGAAGTGTTGTTTCTCCTAGCATTCCACAACCTACAAGGTTGAAACCACAACCATTGGAATAAAAAAGAGAAAAAGGGATTTGTTACATTTGTGATAGCAAATACCTAAAGGTCATAAGTGTGTTGAGAAGAAATTATTTTACACAGATTGTGAAGAGGAGGAATAAAAGGAATAAGAAACATCAAAAGAGGAGGATATACACCAGGAACCAACCCTAGAGAAAGAAGAAATGAATCTGGCCATATATTGTAATGTATTGGAAGGAATTACCACTCCTCAAACTCTCAAGATGGAAGGATATATCAAGAATAAAAACGTGATAGTGTTTATTGATTCAGATAGTAACCATAATTTTATTCATTGTAAGATAACAAAGGAATTGAATTGCTTCTTATATCTAGCACCAGAGTGTCAAGTGATGGTTTAAAATGGAGGAACTATAAATTTCTCTAGAAAGTGCCCTAATATCAAGCTAACCCTGGGGGAATATGTATTGAATAGTCCAATGCTTTCCATTCCAATGAGTGGTGTTGATGTTGTACTAGGAGTCCAATGGTTACAATATTTGGGAACGATATATTTTAATTTTCAAGAACTTTTCTTGAATTTTTTATTGGAAGGAAAGGAATTTGAATTAAGGGGTACCATGGGGAAACAAGGAAATAAAATCATCTCTAATGGCATGAAAAATATTCTAAAGAAAGAACAACGGAGCGTAATTGCACAATTATTATTACTATAGATTCAAACATTGAAATCATTTATTTCTGCAGATCTCCAAAAAGTTGGTATTTGAGACTCTCAAAGGCCTCCCACCTATTCGTGATCATGATCATGTTATTCATTTGATTCCAGGAAGTTTTCCTCCAAACATCAGGCCTTACAGATATCACTATGCCCAAAAGAGTGAAATTGAACGTATGGTTGCAAAAATGATAGAGGCATGTATAATTCAACCTAGTCAAAGTTATTTCTCTGCTCTAGTAGTATTGGTGCACAAGAAGGATGGACCATGGAACATGTGTCTGGATTATAGGGAACTAAAAAAGCTCACTATTAAAGGTAAATTTCCCATTCCTATCATTGATGAATTGTTGGATGAATTACATGGAGAAATTTACTTCACCAAACTAGATCTTCGTCCAAGTTATCATCAAATTAGAATGAATATTGAAGGCATTTCGAAAACAACATTCAGAACTCATGTTACACTAAAAATTGTCATCCTGACATTCTGCCATGTGTATGAGCTCATTATTACTCATACTTCTCCCTTTTGCAAGTCTAACATATCAGTTCCTCATGTCAAGCCTTGAAAATCAGAAAAAGTTCCTAAAAGTCTCCTAAACTTTGGTATCGCACTTTCTGGCTATCTTGCCTGCAATCCCACACCCAATGTTCAGCTTTCCTGCATTTCTGAACGCGATTTATCTTTATTATAGGTGCGGACCCCTGTAATATTAAAAAGGCGCAAGTAAAATCCCAAAAAGTTCAATTAAAGTAAATTCTGGAAGCTTCTAGAATGGATTTTGCGGTGGCAGAATCGCTCTTGTAAGGTGCATGAATCCCTTACCTTATGGAGCTAACCCCTTGATGTGAGGAGCTTATCCCTTTGAAGGAGGATTCTATCCCTTCATGCTTGGAACAGAAAACCTCCTCTTGTCCACTATAAAAAGAGGCATTGGGTAGCCTCAAAGGGAGTTCAAGCTTTTAGAATATTTGAAGTTAAGTGCTATTAAGATTTAGACTCAGTTAACTAAGGCTTTTGTGAGGAGAGATTACATACCTCTATTTGCCTTGGTTGGAGGAGTGCAGAACTTGTCAAAGTAAAGGAGACTCCTGCTTCGGACCTCGGAAAGTCCTGTACAACATCAAGGCTCAGGTTGTAAGGATTTTCTTCTTTTGAAATTAATACAAATATACTCATTTTTCTCAATAAGCTTTCAATCAATGGTTTATTTCATAGATTCCTTGATCACTATGATAAGAATGGTTTATGATGATTTCTATACAGGTGCTATGTAATATTTTTCTTTTTTTTGACTGTAGGTTTATGAGGAAAACTCCTCCAAGCGCGCGAGGGACAACAACGACTTCAAACAAGCACTGGACAAACGGTAAGTCTTTTACACCTCTATAGAGCCTTTTGTAAACCTTATATGCTTAGAGAAACATTATTATGTTTGGCTGTTTGTTGCTATATACTTTTAGTACTAGGGAGATCGGTCTTGTCCGCAAGACGGATTAATCCATACAACAAATTGGCGACTCCGCTGGGGAAAGAACTTGTTGTTTTTGGTTCTCTTTTATTTTGATTTGAGGAAACGTTTTCTTGGTTTTTGATTGATTGACATCTGCCTGGGTAGCTTAGGTTTTCTCTATTTTTGAAAATTTTGAAATCCTTTAAGTTTTTCTCTAGTTTTTCCTGGGACCGCTCTTTGCCTTGTTTTCACAGTGCGGGCAGTTTCGCACTTTTCCTGTGTAAACAGTGCGGGACCGCACCTGTGATATCTTGGAGCCTGTGGACCCTGTTAAAGTTTTGAAAAACTTCATATTTATTTCTTTATTTTACCTTGATTTTGATTTTCAGTTTTTGTTTTCTGCCCAGATTGATGATTGTTTCTGTCAAAATCTTTATGTTAATAAATCTCAGCAGTATTGGTGTTTTGATGATTTTCTAGAAGTTTTGCGTTTTGGATTGTGTTTCACTTGGTTTGTAGCGATTTGAAGCATTTGACGTTTTGAAGTACCTCAGATTACCTTGGTCTTTTTGGTCTTTTGCTGAATCTGACCTGATTGTGAAATCATCCTTTATTGAGAAATAGAGTTACCTGTTTCTTTGCAAATCTTCGAAAAGAAACTTTGTTATTGGTTTTTGAATTTCGTTTTTTATAAAAACATAATTGAGTGTTTTTCGATCTGTTTGTTATTCTGAATGAATAGATCCTTAGTTTGCTGAACAACTAAGATAAAACATTCTTCAAAAAATCTTAAAGCTTTTATTCATTTAGATTAATTAGTTTGTAGTTTTGAGTGCTATTAAACTTTGTAGATCTTGAAATTAGTTTGTAGTCTTGAGTGCTTTTAAAATTTTTAGATTTCTTTTGAAGGAAAATTGTGTTGTAGCTTCGATTTTTTGGAAAGTGAAAGGATTTTCATTCTGAGCTTTGATAAATTGTTGGAAAAGACAAAATTAGTTTCTTTCAATTGTTCTTTATGTTTAAAGAAGGAATTGTTCATTAAAAGAATTGCATTCTCTAACTTTTCCTTAATTAGAATTTCATTGAAAGGAAACAATCTGATCATCATTTTTAGATGCATTTTTAGTGTCCTTTGGAAATCGAGTCATTTCACACCATCAGAGTTTCATTTCCGCACCCATTGACGTAAGAAATAGCTCTTAAAAGTAACGCTTAATTAAAATTCATCTAGCAATCTTTTTATTTTCTAGGGCTCTTATCACCAACATAGCTTAGGCTAGTATCTTGGAGTAGAGAGTAGTTAACTCTCCAAGGTAATAAAAACAAACAAGTAGACAAATCTTGCGGTCGGAGATAAATCCAATTGTAATTTGTATAATCTGGGAAGCTTCTCTTAAAGAAGTCAATCACGAGATCATATCTGAACCTTTGAGACAATCAATTCTATTTCATTGGGGAAGATAGAAGATTTTGCGCGTATTACAAACGGTAAACCTCGGATTAACCATTGTCGAGGAGCCTTGGGTCACTTGTCAGTGAACCTCGGATTAACCATGTCGAGGAGCCTTCAAGGGGATTGAGCTTGCTACTCTGCCCTTGCGCGTGAAATCGGATCGTAGACTGTTCCCCCAGTTATATTTGTTACTGTTGGTAACCTTAGTGTCCATTATCTTAAGATTATTTCCTAAGGTGACGGTGAAGGAAAGATCTCACTGTACCTGGAGCAGACGTCAACTAGACTCACTTGGACTCTCTAGGGGGTTCTCTTCACACGAGATGGTTTTGTGAGGAAACTTGTGCCAGTCTGTTTCATTAAGCAGGTTGTCGGGGTAACTGTTCCAACCGCCCTTTCTGTGTTAAATTTCTACTAAGTTGGATTTCATCACCAACTAGTGTTTTTAGTACGGAAAGTTATTGTTTGTGTGTGGTTTGAACTCTTAGAATTTTTAAGCGTATGTTTCAGTTGTTTGTTTCTTTAGAGACTTTAGGTGTTTTCATTGAAATTTTCTTTGTTTGCGTGTGATTAGTTAATATTTAATCGTGGCGGAATTGCCGAGACAATCCCGGAGACTACAAGGGAAACCCCCTGAATATTCACCGAGTCAGCTTGAAGGGCTTCGTGCTCTGGTATCATCCAGTAGTGATAGGATTAGATCAACAGAAATTGGAAGTTCATCCATAATTGTCCATCCTGATCATCAAATACCTACAACAGAATACATTCAAGAACCGATTCAAGTTTCTAAAGTTGCTGGTAGTATTTCTACTTCCAGTGAATTGGCTGACAAACCTGAAATCTCTGAACCTGAAACTGAACCTTCTGATTTAGAAACATCCTCAGGATTTATTTCACCAACTTATAGCGATCTTGATTCACCTAGGGTAAGAAATATTGTCACTGACGATCTTCCAGCTGGTCTTATTTCCATTGAAGAACTTACTAATCCAGACGAAGATATATCTCTTCCCGACTCCCCTCAATCTTTAAATCTTAGGGAGCGTGAATCTATTTTCTACAGCCCTATTCGAACTAGTGCTTGGTATCTATCTTTAACAATTTTTTTAGAGAATTCGGGTCTTGCTTTTTCTCCACCTCGAGTTCCATTTCATCCTACACCCAGATGTTACTATCCGCCATCCATTATGGCCGGAGAGTCATCCGTGTTTTCTCAAACACCGGAATCATTTTTACATGGTGGTCCTTCTGTTCCTTCGGGATATCAGGCTTTGTCTGGTACTTTCTCGGGAGCAGCTCCTCAACCAATTGAACAAGTGTTATCATCTGGTAATAGTGGTGTTAAAACTGAAACGTTGAATGCAGCGCAAATTTATATGATGTCCGGTAATGTTCTGAATCCTCAACCTCAAGGCAGTCAGTTACCGCCTGGGGGTCCAACACAGGGAAATTCGTTACCGCCTGGGGGGCAACCTTTAGGTAGTCAGTTGCCGCCTGGGGGGAAACCTTCAGGTATTCAGTTACCGCCTGGGGGGCAACCTTCAGGAAGTCAGTTACCACCTGGAGGGCAACCTCAAGGTAAATTTTTCCCAGCATAAACTGTGGAATCATATTATTTTTGGGGACAACCCCAAGGACAGTACACACCTCAAGGGTATCAACCTTCAGGACAGTACATGCCCCAAGGTCAACCCCAAACTCAATATGCTCCTCAGGGTCCTTATCAACTCCAGCTTCAGTACATGCCTCAGGGTTATCAACCTCAAGGTCAGTACCCAATTCAAGGTTTCCAACAGCCTTCTGGTCAGCCATCTATTCAAGGAGCCAGAAATGTACCACTCACTTATCAACCCTACATTCAACCAGGTTATGGTCCTTACGTTCAGCCTTCTGCGGGGCAATACCCCGAAATGAATATGGTGTGGGATCCGTCCCAATATCAACAACCTATGCAGCCTAATGTGCAGTTGCCTTATCAAACTCCTGGACAGCCTTTAATTACTGGTCCAACTCAGCAACCTGTCCAGCCTACTATTCAAACTCCTGCACCTGGTCCTGTTCAGCAAGCTGGTCCTAGTTCGCCTAAGACTCCGCCTCAAACTGCTGCAACAGCTGCTACGTCTGTTCAACCTATAACACCGACTTCTGGAGTATCTATAACCCCGAGTTCGTCTATCCCTGTCTTCGTGCAAATCGCTCAAGTCTCTGTACCCCAGCCAGGATCTTCGGTTCAGACTTCGGTTCAGATGCCTACAGGACAAGCCGGTACAAGTACAGTTGTCACAAGTCAACCACAATTCATGTATCAACCATACAAGAGACAGCCGCAATTCGGTCCCTATACACAAAATCCAAACTATCAGTATCAACCGTACCCTGGCTATACTTATCAACAGCCTCAACAACCCCAGTTCGGTACGATTAATCCTCGTTTTCCAGGAGGTTATACAATTCCTAATGCTAATCCGATTCCCAGCTACCCTGGGTATCCACCTCCTGGAACTGCTTTGGCTACTCAAGGTTTTCGTGACCCTAACCGTCAGTTACCCTTTATCGCAACTTTGGATTTACCTAATTTGACGCGCCTTACAAATGATCCAATTTTCTATTATCAGTATTGGCCGCCGATGCCGCATAAGTTGCCCAGTGATATACCAAAATTCGAAGGTAAGTCAGGAGAGGATCCATCAAATCACGTCATGACTTATCACCTTTGGTGTGCATCTAATTCAATCATTGATGATTCGATTCGTTTACGTCTTTTCCAAAGAACGCTTATTGGTCTTGCAGCCAAATGGTACATTGAGTTACCACGAGGCTCGTTTCATAATTCCAGTCAGTTAGCAACTGCCTTCTTGACTCATTTTCAGTTGCCGGTCAGATACGACAATGGCACAGAATTATTAACTTCGCTAAAACAATCCACGTCTACGTATATTTCTGATCATATTCATGAATGGCGACGTAGGAGACGTTTGGTGAAAGTTTACATTCTGGATCAAATTTTGGCGGAATGGTTTGTTAAATCATTGTTACCCAAGATTACTTAAGATGTTGCTAAGGTTGGTATTGTTACTGAATAGCAAGTAATTTCTCAAGCTCAGTACCTTGACCTCGTTTACACGCAGTCAGGTACTTTACATGAAAAAATCCCTGACCTTCCAAAACAAGGTCAAATAGTTGCTGCTTCTTCAGGGTCTCATGCCGCTGATGGTATGATTGGTACAGTCAATACTAAAAGTAAGAAGAATTCTTCAAAGAATTCTTCTCCAATTATAACTTTACCTGATTCCCCGAAAGGAGAATCTTCCCCCGAAGTTTCTGCCGATATTCATGTTGTGGAGACATCCACGGCTAAATCTGAATCCGGTAATAAAAAGAAAGGGAAGAGTAAAAACAAAAAGAATTTGAAAGAAAAAACTGATAAAAATGAATCCAATGACGAAAAACGTAAACCATGTTATCCTTGTTACATTTGTGACGAAGATCATTTTACTAAAGAATGCCCACATCGGGCCGAGGTTGCGAAATTCGTCAAAGGTTCACAACCTGCTGTCTTGAAGGATCCTTTTCCAACTCAAGATAGTAAGATGGTTGGTTCTACTTTGACTGCTTCCGAAGAGCCAATTTTGATGATGTCTCATGTAAGGATTGCGACGCGATCGAAAGATTATGGTACTAAGAATCATGTTGATGATAAAGAAGCAGAATCTTCTAATGCAAATACATCAACTACACCTCCTCCTGTTTCTGGTCCGCTACAGATCGAGAAACCAAATCCAGACTTAATAATCAAACCGCCTGCTAAAGGTGTTCTTCGTAAATCAGCTTTCAATCCACATGCGAGAGCTGCTCAGAATTACAACATTGTTGAAGACTTAGCTATTTCTCCTTCAACAATGTCAGCTTTGGAAGTGCTGCAATCATGCCCAGCACAGCGTAAACTGCTTTTGTCTGCTATAGGAGCTGTTGATATTCAGGATTCTAATCTTATAATCTTCGATCTAGAAAATAGTACACCTCGTCTACCTCATCAGATGGCTTTCCAGATACCAGTGTACGTCAGAAACAAACCGATCTATCGGAGTGTGATTGATGAGGGAGCTTCAACGTGTATTATGTCGATTCAGTGTTGGAAATCACTTGGTTCTCCTACGCTGAATCAATCTCCAACTATTCTTAAGGCTTTTCATGGTCGAGGTTTCCACCCTTTTGGTATTTTGCAGGATTTACCCATAGGGGTTGAAGGTAAAGTTGTAAATCTGGATGTGGAAGTGGTTGATGCCCCTCTAGATTACAACCTTCTTCTGGGTCGTAGTTGGTCTTATGCTATGACTGCTATTGTCTCTTTGTTCTTCCGACTCATAAAATTTCCATATCAAGGAAGGATCGTTACAATAGATTAGTTAACTTATTTTACTTCCGACCCAGCCTCTACAGAAACAATCTAGCATGTTGGTAAAACGGCTATCCCTTATAAGGATGTTGGAGTAGGTTTGATTAAAGATTCTGGTTTTCTAGGAACTTTTTCCATTCCTCCTCCTGACGTATCGCCTTCTATTGCAACTATTCATATGATTTTGTCAGACTCTGTTATGTTTGATGATCCTTGGATCGTACCTTCCGAATCCGAGTTAGATTCAATTGATGGCATGATGCCTTTGAGTCCATTTGAACTTGCATATCAGGCTGTATAGTCATTTTCCGACCCCTCTTCAACCGAGATTGATCCAGTGAATGGGATCCATGAGGAATCACTCTCAATATCTAGCTCACCCAAAACAACATTTCTTGAACCTATTCTTTCCAATGAGCAGATTCGTGAATTATTATCTGTTGATGATTTACCATGGGAAGATATACATCATCGATCTTCATTTTTACCTGAACTAGATCATTTTGAAGATGATTTCGCTTCAATCTTTACTGCTGACTATGTCAAGGAACCACATAATCCATTGAAAAATCCCGATTTTGAGTTAAATTTGGAAAATATTTCTCGAATGATTCCGATTGACATTTCAGTAAAACCTGGAATAATTGAAAACATTCATATAGGTGCTTCCTGTACTGAAGAATAAATTCAAACTTATAAAGCCCTATTTCAAGAATTCTATGATGTGTTTGCCTGGTCCTTTTGAAGAAATGCCAGGAATTGATCCGTCAATTGTCGTACATGAAATCAAGACTTACCCGGATGCCAAGCCTGTTCGTCAACGTCTACGTCAAATGCATCCTAGAAAAGCTACTACTATCAAAGCAGAGGTTGAAAAATTACTTCGTGCAGGTTTTATTTATCTGATTCCTTTAAGGATTGGGTATCTAATATTGTTCCTATGACTAAAAAACAAGGAACCATACGAGTATGTATCGATTATAGGGATATTAATCGAGCTTATCCTAAAGACAATTATCCAACTCCCTATATCGATTAAATAATCGATGATTGTGCCAGCAGTGAAATGTTTTCCTTTATGGACGACTTTTCAAGGTATAATCAAATAAACATACTTCCTGTCGATCAGCCAAAAACAGCTTTTATTTGTCCGTGGGGGACATTTGCTTACTGCAAACTACCCTTTGGATTAAAGAACGTTGGAGCAACTTTTCAACGGGCAATGTCTTATGCGTTTCATGACATTAAGCACATTGTGCAACTGTATCTCGATGATTTACCTGCTCATTCATCACGCAGGGCTGACCATCTTACACATTTACGTGCTATCTTTATGCGATATCGGCATTATCGGATTCGGCTAAATCCACACAAATGTGTTTTTTGTGTAGATTCAGGTCTCTTACTGGGATTTGTTGTCCATCGAAGGTCGAGGCTATTGTCCTTCAACTTTACGCCAACTCCAAAGTTTGCAAGGGAAAGCAAACTTTTTACATCGATTTATTCCTAACTACACCGAGCTTACAAAAGGTTTTACCCGGTTGCTGAAACAGAACATTCCATTCTTTTGGGATGAGATCGCTGATCGATCTTTTGATGCACTTAAACACGCGTTAACCCATGCACCGTTATTGCATCCTCCCAACTACAACCAGGATTACATTTTGTACCTCGCTGCTTCTCGTTCCACCATTGGGATGGTGTTAGTTCAGGAAGATGAATCTCATACTGAACATGTGATTTACTATCTTAGTCGAAATCTGCATCCGACTGAGATTAAGTATACGCATGTGGAGAAATTGGCCTTGGCAGCTGTTCAAACTGTCCAACGATTTAGACATTACATATTTTTATGCAAAACTATGGTGATTTCTGATTGCAACCCTATGATGTACATTTTGACCAAACAGTTGCTAGGGGGCAAGTATTCCAAGTGGATAGTCATCCTGCAGGAATTCGACTTGGAATTTGAAAAATCCAAGGCGAAGAAATCCTTGGTTTTTGCGGAACTAATGTGTGATTTCCCCTCTACTAATACTGAAACTGTGGCAGAGCAACCCATTGCGGATGAATCTCTGTTTCTTATCAGTACTCTTGATCCATGGTATGGGGATATTATCATTTATCTCCAAACCCAATCTTTTTGGCCTGAAATTTCGCGATCTCAGCGACGGAAAGTACGTTTCCAATCCCAACAGTATAATATTATTGGTGATACACTTTATCGTCGCGGAGCGGATTCTGTTTTTCGACGCTGTCTTATTCATGAAGAAGCTGAAAAGGTTCTAAATGACTGCCATTCTGGAGCATGTGGCGGTCATATGTCTGGGTATGCCACAGCCCAAAAGATATTGCACGCTGGTTATTTCTGGTCGTCGTTATTCAAAGATTGTATCTATGCAGTCCGGAAATGCCACAATTGTCAACTGTTCAATCGTAATATGCGCGCGCCACCCGCTCCTCTTCATCCCATAATTGTTGTTGGTTCTTTCGCAAAATGGGGTATCGATTTTATTACATGTAACCCTCACTCGGCCGAGGGGCATGCATATATTATCTTAGCAGTAGATTATTTTACTAAGTGGGCCGAGGCAATGCCTACATTTTTGGCTGACAGCAAGACTGCTGCAACTTTCGTGTTTAATCACATAATTGCGAGGTTCGGTGTTCCTCAAGCCATTATTACTGATCATGGAAGCCATTTTCGAAATGTCATGATGACTAAATTGACAGAACAGCTTGGCTTGCGCCACGATAGTTACACTCCGTATTATCCGCAAGCCAATGGTCTGGTCGAAGCCATAAATAAAGTTTTAGTCACCATGATCAAACGAATTGGCATTCCATGTTATTTTCAGCACTTTGGGCATATCGAACTTCAGTCAAAACATCAACTGGTTTCACTCCATTCCAACTCGTTTACGGTTTGGAAGTTGTGTTGCCGATTGAATGCGAAATTCCATCTTTGAAATTAGCCATAGAATTACTCCCAGCTACGTCTGAAGAGGAGAAACGTTTTTTGTACTTGGCTCAGTTGGATGAAAATAAGAGAAACGTTGTAATAGCAAACGAGGCTCATGTCAAAAGATTAAAAGCTCAGTATGATAGAAGTGTTACCCCTCGAAATTTTTCAGAAGGAGACCTAGTCTTAGTTTATGATCAAGCCAACGATAAGCTAGGAGCCGGAAAATTCGTGCCCATTTGGCATGGTCCTTTAATTGTTAAGCGAAAGCTAGCAAAAGGGGCCTATGAGCTGATAGATTTTGATGGTATCCCTTTAGATAAACCCAGAAATGGGCTATATCTGAAGCGATATTATGCTTAAACTTGGTATGGAGATATTTTATTTTTTAGGTTAGATTTCTTTACTGTTGGTGTGTCTTAGATTAGAAAGGTGTGCCTAGTTTAGAAGTGTGTTTTATCACTATTCCTGCTTATCTGAGTTTTACTCTTGATATTGCAGATGTCGACGTCTCTTCAAACCTACATTGGTTTTGCTAATGGTGTTTGTCGTAGTACACGAAACATTTCTTCCGCAGCTTGGGTTATCTATTCACCCTCTGACGAGTTAGTTTCCATGCATGGGGTAAGCCTTGGTCAAACAACGAATAACATTGCCGAATATAGTGCAGTGATTGAGTTATTGTCTGAATCCATATCATTTGGGATTCGGAGTTTGATTGTAAGGTTGGATTCTGAACTTGTTGTATTACAGCTTAACAGAGTTTATGCCATTAGAAATCCAGTGTTGTTACGGTTGTTTTTGAGAGTTCGTCTCTTGGAACGTGAATTTGACTACATTGAATATCAACATATTCCAAGACATTTAAATACATTAGCAGATGCAGTTACTTCTAGTATGATAAATCGACATTTGCAGTAATCAAAACAGTAAAACAAATAAAATCCATAACATGTATACAGATAGCCGGTAAAATAGTGATATATCATAGGATAAAAGTGTTTTCAAAAATATACATCATCTTCGATCATAGGTTAGAAACACCTTATGATCAGCAAAATGATAACACAAAAAGTAAAAAATATGAGTCTACAACACGAGCATCCCATCACTGATGGTGATCACGATAAGAAACCACTGCCCGAGCCACCCTACACAGAAACCTCCTAAAAGGTCCTAGAACAGCAATCACGTATCTCTGCAATCTGAGTGGAATATCATCTATGTTTGTCTTCGGAATATCTAGATTCAAACGCTCTAGATGATGCTCTAAGTCAGTCAAGATTTCCTCTGATTGGCCTGCAGGAGCTGGTGCGGCTGCAACTGGTTGTCTTCTTTCATAGGGTTGGAGATGGGCTGGTCGCCATGGGCCCAAATCTGTATTCAAAAAACTTTTTGGGTATTATTTCACAAGACGATCAAAAATAAAAAATTATTATTAGAACTTAGAAACTGTTGAAGAAATATTTTTTACCTGAGTCATCCCACCGTTCCCCTGCTGGGAGAGCCATCTCCCGGTCGCCGCAGAAATCTATCCTGGCATACGGAAAGTCCTCAATGACAAAAATTTGGTGGTCCAGCCAACGAAAATATGAAGAAGGAAATCAAACAATCTCAGCGCCCTCAATACCATGACGGGCCATCAGTGCAGACCAACGAACCATCCTAGGTTCTCTAGGTCGACCGGCATCAACAGGGATACTCTATGGAGCTAGCATAGGAATCCTCTCTAGAGCAAAGGAGACGACGATGGATCCATATCCAAAGTTATTCAGTTTCCCATTTTTTTCTCTAGTTAGTTGGCCTTTTACATTAGCCAACACAGCGTCACACCAATTGAAAATAGTGCCGCGAAAACAGTCCACAGCAATGCGCATCTGAGAATCGGTAGCTACATGTAATGCTGCACTCCCACACGGCCTGGTAATAGTAAATGCAATAACTTTCAGCTTGGGACGGATGATAGTTTTTATATCAATCCGTTTGTCCCTGGGGTCTGCTTCATTATTACAGAATTCTTGTCGAAGACTAGCGACAGTCTAACCACCTGGCCTAGTCCCAAACAAGGAGATTTGTTCGCCCCTTTTGGACAAACCAGTCAGAAAATAAATGTCCTCCAGCTTGATTTTGAGCCGGTGGCCGCCAATAATGAAACACTAGTCCTGCACGTTCCACCTGTTTACCAGCCATGTCAGGAGCTCTACCTGTGCTCTCATGCCTTGGATGGCCCAGAAGTTATATACACCGCATGCTCTTAATGCTTGCATTGTGGGCAAATGGAGCATTGTGGCGTCATCCACGTCCTCATGTTCACGTTCTCTCCAAATCAACATCTTGTTAATCCTACAATGCGCAAAAAGATAGATTAGTACAATCTAATTTGAAAAATTTTGGGCAGCAAAAGAGAAATTTGAGTTTAAATTTAAAACGCGCGGGGACCGCACTTAACCTTTGTAAACAGTGCATAGGAACGCACGCGTTCTTTAAGGAAAGTGCGGACCCACGACTTTTTTCTTTGTAGAAAAAAGTCGGGGTCCGCGGGTACCATGTGTGTCACCTGCGGACCCCCGCGAGCGATTTTTTGAACCATATTTTTCTCTTAAAAATGAAATTTAAAGCCTAAAAATGAATTGTAAATGGATGAAATGCAAGATTAAGAGGTCGTGGATTACCTGGGACTGACAGTTCTCGATTTCGACGGACAGATTTTCCATAATCTTCACAGGAACTTTTTTACCCAAAAGCTTCTACTTTTCACTCCGAACTTGAACAGTAAGAATGAAGTTGAAAAAGTCCTTTTTATAAGTTTTTTCGAATAGATGAATTTTTAATTTATTTATTTTTCACTTTAAAAAGGGTATTTTTGAAGCATTTTTACTCATTTTAAACAGGTATGTGTAATGTTTCAAGTTTTTGTGCAGAAATTGGATTTTTCAGGAGAATTGATCATTTTTCAACAAAGAGCATACTTTTATCACTTTTTCGGACTCTTTCAAAAATTCACGAAAAAGCGAAACATTGGAGTCCTCTTTTAAGCCCTTTTCAGACTCTCTAAATATGAAAAGATTACTAAGTACTTGATCGTTCGAACTCGTTAAATTAAATGAATGATCGTCCCTTCAGTATAATTTTACCCCTTTTACGAACTGAAATGGACTAATTACGAAAAAGGTATACGTTGACTAATTACGGTCAATAGAGTTCTCTCCCACATTCTTTTATCCTTTTTCGGGCCTGAGAGACTAAATTTACAAAAAAGTACACCCATGGAGTTTTCTTAAGTTTTTTCTTCTGACTCCCTAAAAATGAAAAACACCGAGTTTCTCCTATACTGGACTCGTTAAAATTTAACAGTAAAGGACCTATTTAATTTTCAACAGGGACGAACCACTCCTTCTTAGGGTTTGAATCGTAAACTAAGTTGGACTCATCCGAAGGATGAGCTTATAAACAAGCAAATGTTATCCTCCTCAAGCTTGTCAAAAATAAAGAGGTACTTGCCAGAAATGGTGGGGGAAAAGAGAGGAAAATGGGCGTATTTGTTGTATTTTGATTCTTCGAAAATTCAGTCGACCACTCTTGAACACGACACTTTCATTCACCTGGGTTGGGAAATCCTTTGCCTAATAGTTAATCAAACCTCATTGAAAGTTTTCATCCGGTTTCTGAGTATTAGCTTTGGGTCAATTGTCGCCAAGCCATCTGCAGTGTCGTTATGTGTTCAAGAGGACAGTTTAAATAAACCATTCATCTGCAAAATATCTGTCATCCATTTTTACCATCCCTGAGTCAGTCGTTGCTAATATATTTTCAAAACTTGATCTATGATTTCATGTTGTGGGCTTGCCTACGACGGATCGCTTTCTATCGACGACAACTCATTATCTGGGAAGTTGATCTATAAATCGTCAGTACCTTGAAATCTGCATGACTTAATGGCAGGTTTCTCACTTTCGACGACGGGTTACATCATCGACCTTCGATCGAATGATTCTGTGAGATGTTCGACTTCAGCTCATTCATTCACATTTCATGGATTGTACTGGGTACTTTGAGAGTCATTGACGTTACTGGTGGCTACTCTCACACTTGTTAACAGTTTACATCATTGACTGGTAATCAAGTGGTTTCTACCATGTTTGACTTCGACACATTCATTCGCATGGATAGAATCGTACCTGATTAAATCTGAGAAATCAAGACCTGGATCTGGTGTCTACTGCATCAAGGCTGCAAAATTTGTTATCATTTACTCAGACTCTTATAAGCAGATGGCTGCCTCCTCTGTGTCTATACATGTCTATCTTTGTGATGTACTCAAAATCATTCTATATCATATGATTGAAAACGGTTTAGTTAATGGTTGTCGAGGTGTGAATGCCTACCTCGAGTGATGATACATATACATGTATGTTTGTGTTGAATGTTTTACGAGTCTTTGGCAGGGTGTCCACGAGGATGATCCTTGAAATGATAAAGTACTGCACTCTTCATATATGACAGACTTCAACCTCATCTATTCCAGACTTTTCACTTTAGGGGGGAATCTGTTACACTGAAAATTTTTATCCTGACATTCTGCTATTTGTATGAGCTCATTATTACTCATACTTCTCCTTTTGCAAGTTTAACATATCAGTTCCTCATGTGAAGCCTTGAAAATCAAAGAAAAGTTCCTAAAAGTCTCATAAGCTTTGGTATCGCACTTTCTCGCTATCTTGCTGCCGGTCCCTTTCCCAATGTTATTTCTGGTTTTCTGAGAACGCCCTTTATCTTTATTATAGGTGCGGACCCCTGTAAGATTAAAAAGGCGCAAGTAAAATCCCAAAAAGCTCAATTAAAGTAAATTCTGGAAGCTTCTAGAATGGATTTTGCTGTGGCAGAACTGCTCTTGTAAGGTGCATGAATCCCTTACCTTATGGAGCTAACCCCTTGATGTGAGGAGCTTATCCCTTTGAAGGAGGATTCTATCCCTCCATGCTTGGAATAGAAAACCTCCTCTTGTCCACTATAAAAAGAGGCATTGGATAGCCTCAAAGGGAATTCAAGCTTTTAGAATATTTGAAGTTAAGTGTTGTTGAGATTTAGACTCAGTTAACTAAGGATTTTGTGAGGAGACATTACATACCTCTATTTTTCTTGGTTGGAGGAGTGCAGAACTTGTCAAAGTAAAGAAGACTCCTGCTTCGGACCCCGAAAATTCCTGTACAACATCAAGGCTCAGGTTGTAAGGATTTTCTTCTTTTGAAATTAATACAAATATAATCATTTTTCTCAATAAGCTTTCAATTAATGGTTTATTTCATAGATTCCTTGATCACTATGATAAGCATGGTTTATGATGATTTCTATACAGGTGCTATGTAATATTTTTCTTGTTTGTGACTGCAGGTTTACGAGGAAAACTCCTTCAAGCGCGCGAGGGACAACAACGACTTCAAACAAGCACTGGACAAAGGGTAAGTCTTTTACACCTCTATAGAGCCTTTTGTAAACCTTATATGCTTAGAGAAAGATTAGTATGTTTGGTTGTTTGTTGCTAGATAATTTTAGTACTAGGGAGATCGGTCTTGTCCGCAAGACGGATTAATCCATACAACAAATCATGAGGATTATTATGAGTTTTTGGTCATGCATTTTGGCCTTACTAATGCACCTTCCACATTTCAAGTTTTGATGAATTCCATTTTTAAACCCTTCCTTAAAAAAAAATTGTTAGTATTTTTTGATGATATACTAATATACAATAGGTCTTGGAAGGATCATGTTCAACATGTTAACAGGGTGCTGAAACTATTGGAGGAGAAACAATTATATGCAAAAACCTCAAAATGTTTCTTTCGAGTACAGGAGGTGGAATATTTTGGTCATATTTTATCTCGTGAGGGTATTAAGGTAGACCCTAACAAAATTAAAGCCATTAATGAATGGAAAATCCCCACAGCCATAAAGCATCTTCGAGGATTTCTCGGGTTGATAAGATATTATCGCAAGTTTGTTAAGAATTGTGGGAGACTAACAACACCTCTAAAAACATTATTAAAGAAAGATGCATTTTATTGGACTCCATAAGATACTAAGGCCTTTGAACATAATAAAGAGGCAATGTGCCAAGCATCGTTCTTAGCTATGTCAAACTTCACAAAAACATTCATTGTGGAATGTGATGCCTCATGAAATGTAATTGTTTTTTTTTTATGCAAGAAGGAACACCCATTTCTTTTGAAAGTCATCCAATCGAAGGAAAGTATTTACACAAACCTATTTATGAGAAGGAAATGTTGGAAATACTACATGCACTAAATATGTGCCCTCACCTAATGGGAAGACACTTCAAGATAAAAACAGATCATGATAGTCTTAAGTACTTTTTGGAACAAATATTATCTTCAGAAGAGCAACAAAAATGGGTCACAAAGATGTTGGCTTATGACTTTCAAATAATCTACAAAAAATGGAAGCAAAATGTTGTTGCATATGCACTCTCAAGAAAGGACGAGGATGTGGAAGCTTTTCTTTGTGCCATTTCTATTATCCAACTTGATTGGATAACCGAAGCAAGGGCTGAATGGAAGAATGATGAAGAGGTGTGGACACTCATTTAGAAGTTGCAGCAGGACCCCAATACATATGATACATTTAGCTAAAAAAATGATTCATTATGGTACAAATATCGCTTATATATTTGTAAGAATTCCCAACTCAAATAAGAGATTATTTTGGAATTGCACACCCCCCGCTTAGAAGGGCACTCTGGATTTTTAAAAACTTATCACAGGATCAAGAAGGAACTTTTTTGGGAGGGCCTTAAATATGATATTAGGAAATTTTGTGGTAGAATTTTTGGTTTTCCAAGAAAATAAAGTTGAGACAATTAAGACCCCATGTCTATTGCAACCTTTAGCCATTCCAAGTCAGTGTTTGGAGGAGGTATAAATGGATTTTATCACAGGTTACCCAAGCATGAAGGAAAGAGTGTCATCAAGGTGGTAGTTGATAGACTTACCAAGTATACACACTTCTGTGCATTATCTCATCCTTTTAAAGCCAGTACAGTTGCTACTGCATTTATGGAAACAATTCAAAATCTACATGGAAACCCAAAGACTATTGTAAGTGACAGAGATCCCATTTGCACTGGAAATTTTTGGATGGAATTATTTTCTTGTCTTGGTACTCAATTATCTCATAGGTCATCTTATAATCCTCAATCTGACGGGAAACTGATATTGTGAACAAATGTTTAGAAGAATATATGTGTTTCTTTTAATCTTATAAACAAACACAATGGGTCAAGTGGTTACCTCTAGTTGAATGGTGGTATAACAATTCCTTGCATACTGCAGTAAAAATGACCCCATTTATGGAACTTTACGAATATCACCCACCATCCATCACAACATCTTTAAGATAAAAATCTAAGGTTCAAGCAGTGGAAGATTACATCGAGCATCAACAACAAGTTCTCCAACTCTTAAAGGATAACCTCACTATGGCGCAAAATTGAATGAAACAACAAGTAGATCAACATCACAGTGAAAGAATTTTTGACATAAGTGATTGGGTATTTTTACAGCTACAACCATACAAACAAATGTCCCTCGAGTAAGCTAAGAAGGATAATAAATTATCACCCAAGTACTATGGTCCTTACAAGGTGTTGCAAAAGATTGTTACTATGGAATACAAATTAGATTTTCCTGCATCTTCTCGAGTGCACTCAATTTTTCATGTTTCTGACGCAGGGCAAACCCTGCGATACCCAGAATCTTTCTCTCTAATGAATACATCTCAAATCTGCCCAAATAAAACTTCAGATTACTGCAATTTCCTGTACTATTGTTGTGGAAGCTTATAAATCATCATTTCACTATAATTCAAATCCCTCGGCATTTACATTCCTTTCTCAAAACCCAAGTTCCAATATACATATGCGCCTTTTTCTCTTTACAGCGTACCAAGTTGTCTCACGCAACAATGCATCCACATCGCCAACTCACAATTTCCATTTAATACTGCAGCTCAGACCTATGTAAAAGCTACAGTTCACTACATTTACTTCGTATTGGATTTAATTTCTGCTCTTCGATCATTCAAATTCTATGTGTATTTCCATACCACAGATCTGACCGAATCGATGACTCACATCAAACTGCAAGTCGACAATCCTAATATGTTTTCCAATCATCGACATCTCTAACAATTTTGATGCAATGTAACTTGGGTTAATTCACGATCGGCGATCACACAATGCTATGACATATATCGGTTAACAATTGCTCTGTCTAACTCCGATTCAATAAAAATCTCCGCTACTCCGATCCGATCCAATCGGAACTCAAAATCGTTGACTTAACTATCCCAACTCCGATCCGATTCAATCGGATCTCGGAAATCACGAAAACTTAGCTGCCACAACTGTCGACTGATCTCACAATTCCGATGTGATCCGACCGGAATCACTGTGGTTCAATCGGAAGTCACTTATCACAACTGCATTTTTCAATCTGCCACTATGTAATATCGATCGGCGGTTTTGAATTGCCTTTTCGAAAAATCCAAGTGTTGACCGCTTCTATGAAGATATCAAAGTGTCGGACATTTATATGTTTACCATATTACCTCCCATAATCATGCGATATGTCACAGATCTGATATCCTTTTAACCCATATTATAACTTATTCGTGTCTGGTTCATTGCTGTATTGAATGATTCCAATCCGATGCAAAGAATTACACGAACCCGATCTCACCTATAAACGATCTTTATGATCCTTCACATCCACTATCCTTTGGAACTGTATTCAATTCTGCTCTGAGAGGATTGTAAGGTCTTTTAGACTGTTTCACCGTGTTAATAACTTTTCTGACACACTAATTTTGACAATGCTCAATTTGCAATAAACATCAATTCTTATCGTTTTAATAAAACACAGTTTGAATCGATTCAACAATTTACAGACACAGAAAGACAAAATGTGCCAATCCTCACTAATTCATCATATATGGAAACAAAAACACTAATTTTATTCATAACAAAGTAAAAGACAGAGTTTCGCCTTTGCCGGTCATACATAGAATGAACTCTGTTCTTTTTTTTAACCTACACAGTTCTCCTCTAATATGAGCTTTCGCTCCACACCAAAAACTATTCTAATCTCCCTTACCTCGCCTCTCGCTCTCTCCTTTTTTTAAAACAAAGGAGATTACATGTATCTAAGTTAACCATCTCCTCCATATTTGGAGGAATAAATTAATTCACACTTTATCCTAATCTAAACAAACTAGACTACTTGGCCTGATCTCCACGCAGGGAGGATCACTTGCCATTTATTCCCAATTTCTATTCAAAATTAGGCCACTCTTAACTACTTACATTTAATTGAAATTAATACAAATTTAACAACCAAGTCTTCCTCCAAACTTGTATTAGCCACAACATGTGACCATTCCATCACATTGATGGTTAGGTCTAGATGCTCCTACATCAGACTCCCAAAGTTTAATTTTTTACCATGATCTCCTGATCATGCACTTCTGGTTTGCGTCCTCCTGGATCCCATACTTGGTTTGATAGTCTGTCCTTGGTTACTGCTGTTGTTGTTTGTCTCTCAAGTCTCCCGCCTTTGTGTTGTAATGCCTCACTATCTACTGTTGTCCTTTTCACACATTTTGTTGTTGTTTTGCTCACTCTAATTTGCAATTTTCCATTCCCTTCACCTATACCCAGTAAATCTTCCTTTCTTCTTTTGTCCTATATTTGTTTTACTGGAATGTTGTAGTATGAGTTTCCAGAACTCATTCAATTCTTTGTCCATTTTACTTCTCATGTGCTGAATACTATTCTGTTGCAACTGATTGTATTCTTGAATTAGAACATCGTAATCTTTGTGCCAATAATCTTCTATGTACAAATGCCTTTTCCTAGGTTCTTCTTCTGGTTTGACTTCCTCATTCCTTACTTTGAATTCTAGCATACCTGTATCTCCACAAATTTCTTGAAAACTCATCTCTAGTTCAGCAGTTTCATACCATAAATTCACCACCATTTCCTCATTCTGAGGCTTTCTGATCTCACTTTCCATTAATCCGATCTGTTCTTCCGAATTAACTTCACATTGCCTTTTTCCTACATGTAAATCTTCATCAAAATTAATCAGCTTAATAGACTCAAATGCTTTACCTGGCTTCATCATCAAAAAATTCGACTTATACCACAAATCTGCCATCTCATCTGGAAGTTCTCTCAAAAGTTCTGCACAGTCTTCACTAACTGCCTTGTCCGCAATATATGTCTTTAATCCTTCTTCACTCTGGCTTTCTTCAAGGTCAATGATCTTCAATGACTGCTCAATCTTCAATAGTTGTCCTCTTTTAGATGCATTTTTAAACAGTTGTCCAATATCTACATAATTTACTACAGTTATGTTTAACAGCTGCTTTTCCCTCTGCATCACATAATTATGTGAGTTTTCTTTACTTATGCCAACATTAAACAACTGTCTTACCTCAGTGTATCCTTTGATTTCATTAATTCCTTTGCCATCCTCCTTTTGAATTATTCTTTGAATGTCATCTGAGTGGACATCTTCCTGCACTTGGTTATAACTTCCTTCCTTATTCTACATATGACTATGAGTAGTCATCTCTTCATCTGTTAATACAACAGTCTTCAATAACTGTTTGTCTTTCCTCAAATCGATATGACCTGCAAACACACAACAACCTTCAGTTTTCAAAATACAATACCTTCCATTTTCTTTTGATGCTTCAAGCACCAATCCTCCATCATAGATCTTTTGGATTTCAGCGGATCCTTCTTGCTGTGACTCCATTTCTCTGAGTCTTTCCTTCTTAAACAAATCAATATGAATTTTTTCAAGTTCCCTAAACTCGTTCATCAACTTGCCATTCCACCTCTGTTGCAATAGCTTCCATTTCACCCTTTTCTTTAGTCTCCATCTGTATCTTCAGTCTTCACTTGTCTTTCTTTGTACTACCAGACCAATTTCTGGTTCTTCATTCTGCTGCCAGTTTCTATACTTCTGCAATTTAATTCCTTCCTAAAATTCACTCTCATGTAGCTGATCATTCCTTCCAAATTTCTGGTTACTTCCATATTCATCTTGCTGAGTTAATATTTCTGTCTCTGTCATGCCTTTGAGGACATAACTTCCTTGTTGCTCCTGATCTTTCATCTCACCTTCATATAATCGCTACTCAATTTCTCTGATTTCAGCATCATATTTATTAATGATGTTTTCCACACCTTTTCCTCCATCAGGTTCTGTAAGCTTCGTTTCTCCTTTAGGTTCCTCGAGTAATCTCTCCAAGAATTCTATCTCCTTATGAAATCTCTCCAGCAGTTCATCACAATTTCCATTCTCAGCTTCATTTTTTTCCTGGCAATCCTCCTGAGTTGACCTGTTTTCTGCACTATCATGTTGCAAGCATCTTTCATCAATTCCATTAAACAAATTCATTAGTTTACCTTCTTGTAGTACCATTATGGAATTGTCATTAGACTGCTGGTCTATATCAACGTTATCTGACTGTTTCACACCAAACAGGATTTCATCTATGAACTCCTTCTGTTGTAATAGATCAACGCCTTCTTCCTCTAAAAGGGATTCACCATCATACTTCACCTCAAGAGCTTCATTCCTGTTTGTGACAATTTCATCAGACTGTCCATCATCCTCTGCATATCCTGCAAACATACACAAACTATAAGGATTAAAATCACAAGGCTTCATTGCCTCACCTGCTTCCCTTGTCAACATATCTTCGAATTGTTCTGAACTATGTCAATAATACATGAGATCTTCAGCTGACCTCTCATTATTCTCTTCCCCCAACATTTCACCTTGTTCAGGTCTGCAAATGGAAACTTCCATTTCTACTTCTGCTTCTCTGAGTTCCTCTGATTCCTCTTGAGCACTCAATATCTGCTCAATCTTTCTCAATTCTTATACTATCTCTAACTTCACTTGTTGATTTCTTCTTTCTCGTGGCCTTGGCCACTTTACTCTTTTCCTCATGGTCCAACCATTCTTCTGGTCTTCAACATTTCTCTGCAGCATCTTCATCAATATTCCAATCTAGAAATCTATCTCAGCTTTCTCTCGGTCAAACTCTTCTTGACTCATCCTCATGCCATTTGCTTTGGCATCTTCCCTTCTGCTGTGGCTTCTTTGTGAACTTCTGCTATGACTATCTATAGTAATTTTCTGCTCCTCTCTTTCCATGAGCTCCTCACTCCTCTGCAACAAGCCTTTGCAACAGTAAGTCCTCCTTACTACAATCTTACCTCACTAAGCTCTCCTCACTCAGTCTTTTGGTAAGCACGATCCTCTATCTGGAATCTTCTCTTGAGCAACACCTTTGCTTCCTCTAGGATTCTGTAATCTCTCACTCTCTCTTTCAAGAACACTTCAATTGTCCTCTCTGTCCAATCTCTTGTTGGATTCTTCAGGTTCACTGCCACTTCTAAGAACTTTCTCTATTCTACTTTTAAGAACACATCTGGTTCCTCTATCACAGCTTCTCTTGATTTATATTGCTGTAGTCTTCAATTTCAACAGAGCCAATCTCTGATACCAAAATGACGCAGGGCAAACCCTGCGATACCCATAATCTTTCTCTCTGATGAATACATCTCAAATCTGCCCAAATAAAACTTCAGATTGCTGCAATTTCCTGTACTATTGTTGCGAAAGCTTATAAATCATCATTTCACTATAATTCAAATCCCTCGGCGTTTAAATTCCTTTCTCAAAACCAAAGTTCCAATATACATATGCGCCTTTTTCTCTTTACAGCGTACCAAGTTGTCTCACGCAACAATGCATCCACATCGCCAACTCACAATTGCCATTTAATACTGCAGCTCAGCCCTATGTAAAAGCTACAGTTCACTACATTTACTTCGTATTGGATTTAATTTCTACTCTTCAATCATTCAAATTCTATGCATATTTCCATACCACAGATCTGACTGATTCGATGACTCACATCAAACTGCAAGTCGACAATCCTAATATGTTTTCCAATCATCGACAGCTCTAACAATTTTGATGCAATGTAACTCGGGTTAATTCACGATCGGCGATCACACAATGCTATGACATATATCGGTTAACAACTGCTCCGTCTAACTTTGATTCAATACAAATCTCCCCTGCTCCGATCCGATCCAATCGGAACTCAGAATCGCTGACTTAACTATCCCAACTTCGATCCGATTCAATCGGATCTCAGAAATCACGAAAACTTAGCTGCCACGACTGTCGACTGATCTCACAATTCTGATGCGATCTGACCAGAATCACTCGGAAGTCACTTATCACAACTGCATTTTTCAATCTGCCACTATGTAATATCGATCGGCGGTTTCGAATTTCCTTTTCGAAAACTCCAAGTGTTGACCGCTTCTATGAAGATATCGGAGTGTCGGACATTTATATGTTTACCATATTACCTCCCATAATCATGCGATATGTCACAGATCCAATATCCTTTTAACCCATATTATAACTTATTCGCGTCTGGTTCATTGCTGTATTGAATGATTCTGATCCGATGCAAAGAATTACACGAACCCGATCTCACCTATAAACGATCTTTATGATCCTTCACGTCCACTATCCTTTGGAACTGTATGCAATATTCTGGCCCGATGCACTTCCAAAACTGAGATGTATATAATTCAATTCTTCTCTGAGAGGATTGTAAGGTCTTTTAGACTGTTTCACCATGTTAATAACTTTTCCGACACACTAATTTTGACAATGCTCAATTTGCAATAAACATCAATTCTTATCGTTTTAATAAAACACAGTTTGAAATCGATTCAACAATTTACAGACACAGAAAGACAAAATGTGCCAATCCTCACTAATTCATCATATATGGAAACACAAACACTAATTTTATTCATAACAAAGTAAAAGACAGAGTTTCGCCTTTGCCGGTCATACATAGAATGAACTCTGTTCTTTTTTTTAACCTACACAGTTCTCCTCTAATATGAGCTTTCGCTCCACACCAAAAAATATTCTAATCTCCCTTACCTCACCTCTCACTCTCTCCTTTTTTTAAAACAAAGGAGATTACATGTATCTAATTTAACCATCTCCTCCATATTTGGAGGAATAAATTAATTCACACTTTATCCTAATCTAAACAAACTAGACTACTTGGCCTGATCTCCACGCAGGGAGGATCACTTGCCATTTATTCCCAATTTCTGTTCAAAATTAGGCCACTCTTAACTACTTACATTTAATTGAAATTAATACAAATTTAACAACCAAGTCTTCCTCCAAACTTGTATTAGCCACAACATGTGACCATTCCATCACATTGCTGGCTAGGTCTAGATGCTCCTGCATCAGTTTCATGCTCAAAGAAGGTTATCCGTGACAAGCTCCCAGTTCAGACAATATTTCTAGAACCTGACGAAGAAGGAAAAATCATATTGGAGCCTGAAGTGGTCATGGAAATAAGAACACAACAACTAAAAAATCGATCATTTTATAAGTATCTTATTAAGTGGAACAACTTACCCACTGAAGATTCCACATGGGAGGATGATAATTTTATACAAAAGCATCCAACACTACTCAAGCATTGAGGACAACACTTTTTTGAAGGAGAGGGGAAATAGTCCCCTTATCGTTATTGTTAATGCAGCCCCCATATTTTTATTGTTGTGCCCTTACACTATTATTGTTATGTAGGCTCTGATTATATTGTGACCCCTTAGACTCCTATATATAGAAAGGAGGTCTTGTCATTTGTATCATCAAAAAATTGTTCATTTATGTAATGTAAAGGAGGTTTCCCCCTTGAAGAGGATAATTTTTAAGTCATTGATCTATCTTTTCTTATGTTTTGTGAGTTTGTTGCATAACAATGAATAATGGCCATATGAGTGAAAAAAAGTATAAAAATATAGAAAGTTAAATATATCTATGGTTTTGTATGTTTTTCCTTATAAAATTAAGTTAATTTGCAAATATTATGGAAACTGAAAAATTTTGTATCTATGGTGACAATTCGTAGCTACATCCAAGGTTCGAATGGTTTCCAAAGTAAACAGGTCAACTCAAGCACATAGGTAGATGTCAAAATGCTCTATGGTGGTGTTCCACCCATTTGGCATAAAAAAAAATCATTAGATGAATACGATGGCATGGTCAAACTATCCTTCAACCATTGCGTTGCATATGGAACAGAGGAAGAATGCATTAGAAATGCTACTTGGTTATGGAGTGACTTCAAGTGAGCCTGATTATCTTCAGGAAGCTAAGGATTAGCATGAACGAGCGATGATGTGTCTGATATATCGTCATACAATATGATGAGTCATCAATGATTCATAAGAATTAAAAATTCAAATGTAATAGGACAACTAATTATCACTTATCTCTTAAGATTTGTAGCAGTCTTTCTCAACTAGGTATTGAGCCGTAAATTTCCATGGATATTCCACTTGACATTTCATCACAACAAATCTGATAATGATATATTAAAATGCTCAAATTTTACACTATTACAATTTTATTTAACTTCTAGATTTGTAGGTTTTATTGTAATTAGTGCATGCATGCGAATGAAAAATATGCAGAAAATTAGAAAATGAAAAAATAATCTCGCACACACATAAGACACAAGATATGCTCTCTAGCAAACTCATTTGGGAGAAAATCTAGCTAGAAGGTGAGGTAGCTTCGCTCTCTTTATCTACCTGGAAATATGGCTACAGGTACAAATAAGTAATGCTTGTAGCCTATGGGCTAATACAGTGCATAGATAATCTCTGTGTGCTTTGCCTCCTATCTCTCCTAACTATCTTTGCTTAGCTATGGAAAAAAATGCTCTCAAAAGAATGGAATGCCTTTTCCTCCTAGTGGCCTGGTTATAACATAGCCCAATAGCATACTAGTGGTTATTTTTTACTATATCAACTATTAACTAGAGTTGCAATATAGAATTTTCTACAGTATTTTACAACACAAACATGTGGCTATATCCTTTTCCATAAATAATGGGGGATGATGCGACATCCTCTCGAACTATAGCTGTGAAAACAGGGAGGTCAACTTCTGAGTGGAAAAAATTTTGCATACAAACTTTGATTGATGTGTTTCTTACGTCGTTGGAAATACATTTGTGTGTGGAATATAATGAAAATAATTTGCGCCAAATCGCTAGATTTTACCCCCAAAAAAACGTCATTTGATGCCTCAAAATGCTCCTGGAAGGTTTTAGACCATGTTTTTCCAAATTGGGTTTCGTTGGTAAAAATGGTCTTGTGAGTTGATTCCTCCACTTTTTCCACTCCAAATGCATCAATATCGATGACAAATAAAATAATGATCTAATTCGGATAACACCTCCCAATTTTAAGAGGCTTTTGGTCCCCAAAATCTTTTACTAAATGAGGTGAGGAAATTTTTCCTACAGCTTCTCTCTAGTGTGCCATTTAGCTTTGCCTGGAAGTTTCCCATTCAACCCAATCTTCCAAAGCTCATGTTGCCCCTGTCTTATGGTTCCAGAATTCTTCTACAAAACTATATCTTATGTCAACTCTCCCTAAGCGTCTAGTGCCATATCCTCCACAGAAGGTAGGACTTGTTCATCTTCCTTATCTAAACTGGAAAGCTCATAGAGTTTCAAATTATCTACATTCACAACTGAGTAAATGTGTATATATGGTGGTAAACAAAGTCAATAGGCATTATCGCCCACATTTTCCAATATCTCAAAGGGACCATACCTTAGAGCGTTGATTTTCTTACCATTCCCCTGCAACCTCTCCTTGTTCAATTGTAGCCATAATCTGTCTCCCACCTTAAATGATTTCTCTGTTTTGTGTTGATCATGCATGGCCTTATACTTCTCTTGCAACTTCTACAGTTTTTCCTCTACCTATATATGGATCTGCCTAATCTTCTTTATAAAATTTTCAACCCTCAAAGCATCTCCTGTAAGATCTCCCCTCACTTCTCCTTGCTGCCCATATGCAATATCAAAAGGTGAAGGTGGAAAATATCCAGAACAAGTTGCAAACGGGGACTTTCCTATAGAAGTATGGACTGCTATGTTATAAGAATGTTGTATATATACTATATTTTCATCCCAGGTCTTCAGATGCTTCTGGTTGTATCCCCTCATAAGTTGCACCAAAACCATGTTGACTACTTTTGTCTACCCATCTGTCTGTGGATGGAATGTTGTAGATCTCTTCAACTTTGTGTCCATATTCTTCCACAATGTAGTTCAAAATGCACTGAGAAATCTTGTGTCCCTATCTGAAATGATGCTCCTTTGTATCCCAAAGTACACCTAGAAGTGTCCAAAGAACAAGTTAGTTGCTTCTTGTCCGTTTATTTTATTTTTACAAGGCATTAGAACACACATCTTGTTGAACCTATCAACTACCACGAATGAGTAGTCATGTCCCTTCTTCGTTGTCAGTAAACCTCCCACAAAATCCATGGAAATGCTTTCCCAAGGACGAGTATGTACAGGTAAGGGATGAAATAGACCCTGTTTCATGTTGCTACGCTTGCTTGTACAACAAATCATGCATCCTCTTATGAACCTAACTACCTGCTCTTGCATCTTGGGACAATACACATACCTCTGCAAGTTAGCCATGGTCTTCCCTACACCAAAGTGCTCTGCAACCTTGGAGGTGTAAGCCTCTCTAATCAGCTATAATCGCTCACCTTTAGGAACACATAGCCTATCTAGCTTGTAGAGTAACCCGTCCTGGAGATGGTAGTCAACGATGTTGTCACCATCGTGCACATGACTTTTACTCTGCAACTGCTGATACAGCTCCTTGAAGTCCTCATATTCTGAATATTGCCTCTTTGTATGCATCATGGGTGAATGGATCCATGTGAATAAGAGTCCCCAAAGTTGTTATTTTTTATGTGGGTGGCCCTAAAATCATGTCAGCCAACTTGTTTGTGTTTCTCTTCTTATACTTGATCACCAAATGAAACTGTTGTAAAAACCCCATCCACTTGTAGTGTATGGTCTGTTATCGCTTACTTTGTGCTTGCAAGTACTGTAAAGACTAGTGATCTATGTGGATTACTATCCCCTTTCCCATCAGATAGTGCTTCCACTTCTTCATAGATTGAACCATGGCATAGAGATCCTTATCGTAGGTAGGGTAGTTAAGAACTGCCCCATTAAATACTTCATAGTGGTAGCAAACAGGACCTCATCCTTGTATCAAGACAACTCCCATAGCATACCCACTCGCATCTATCTCCACTTCGAAAGGTTGTTGCAAGTTTGGTAATTCCAGAACTGGTGCTTGATTGATCATCTTCTTTAACTCCTCGAAAGCCCTTTACTGACCTTTTCCCCACTGAAAACTCTTGCTACTTGCTGTTATGGAGTGGAGCAGTGCTGCTACTGCTGAAAATGAGGCTATGAATTTCCTCAGGTACTTTGCTGCCCTGATGAAACTCCTGACCTCATAAACATTAGTAGGCACCGACCATTCCATGATGGCCTCCATATTGGAAGGATCTATCTTCAACTCTCCTCCATTGATCACATACCCCATATACACCAAAGATTGTTGCGCAAACTCACACTTCCTGAGATTTGCTAACAGCTCGTGCTTCTTCAATGTTTTCAGCACCTCTGTCAAATGTGAAATATGCTCCTCCCATGTATCACTATATACTATTATATCATCAAGATATAAAATAACAAATGAATCTATAAAATGGCACAATATATCATTCATTAATCTCATAAACGTAGCAGGTGCATTACATAGGCCAATGGGAATAACTAACCACTCATACAAGCCTTACCTGGTTTTGAAGGTGATCTTCCTTCTATCTTGTTCTTTGACTAGAACTTGGTGATATATAGACTTCAAGTCCAGCTTGGTGAAATACTTTACTTGTGGCAACTGATAAAATAGAATGTCTATCCTAGGCAAGGGGTATCTTTTATTGAATGCGATTTTATTCAACACCCTATAATCTATACACATCTGCTAATTCCCATCCTTCTTTTGCATAATGATGATGTATGACCCACATGGTGATGTACTCATCCTAATGAAACCCTGTTCGAGCAGCTACCGAAATTGTAACTTCACCTCACTTGCTTCTATAGAAGACTTCCTGTACAACCCAATATTTGGCAATGGGGAGTCTGGAAATAGCTGGATCTCGTGCTCCACTTCTCTCTTAGGTGGTAACTCTTTACTCTCGTAACACATCCTTGTATGCCTATTACAACTCCTCCAATTGTTTTTTCTATTTCTTATCACACCCCTCCAGGGATGCCTTGCCTATTATTGACTCCTCTTCAAATTTAATTTCTCTTAAAAACAACAAAACATACTCCTTGACGGAACTGACCCATTTCATGGCTTGGTTGGCACTTACCAGTGAAATTTTTTACTCACCTTTGTGCGCGTTGTGTTAGCCACCGATAAATTTGTTATAGCAAAAGGTGGCTAAGACTTTTTGAGCCTTCAAGGAACAAATTTTATGACTAAAAAATGTTGGCTCTTGAAGACTTTTGAAGGCCTCCTGCCTCTTTCCCAATTTTTACTATTGTGCCTATTCCCCATTCAGAAATCCTGCTGATTCCCAAGAAAGAGTACTATTGCGAGAATTTTTTCCCTTCCCCCCTTCTTCCAAACTAGCCTCATTTTAACCCTTTTTCCCTCTATCGTTGCCCATTTCTAGCCTTGAAAACCATTAAAAACCATAAAAACCCACATTTTAGACATATATGGGTCCTAGCCATTTTTCCTTTGACCCTCGATCATATAATTCTCCGCGCGCCCAAAGTCCCCGCTGTCGGGCGCCTTATCATATTATATATTTACCCCCCCCCCCCCTGAAAATATTAAAACCTTATCATATTTTCAAACTTTGGGTTTTTAATTATTTTCTAAAATTTTTCCGTCGGTTCCAACCCCATTCAATCTCCACCATGGATCTGATTTTTAGATCGACAACGCGGAGTCTATCACCTGGGTGGTCCCCGCCATCCACTCGTCGTTGACAAAACCGGCAGTATCCATCGCACCGCCTTCGAGCGGAGGGCATTTTTCTTCCGATCGACCGCGATTCCATTCATCAGTTGACGCGTGGCCTAGGAATTGTTCACCAAACCGTCGTCCATCGCGCGTTAAACATCGAACGTGGACCCCGCGCGATATTGGCATCCACTGTCCGATCTGGAGCGGGCCATCCGATGGCAATCGCCCACCAAAGATGCCCGACGGTTAACCGGGCTACGGCGTGGCATTTAACAGATCTCCTCCGTCGATCTGATCTGCAGATCGACGGCCCACATTCCATCACCCTGATTCGATCGCCCAGTCAACGTTTTCCGTTTTGACTTTCCATTTCCGCTCCCGACCGTCGATCTCTGCGCGATCGACGACTCTGATTTAAATGATTCTTCCACCTTCCCTCTGACTTCTCTCGATCAATCCTGACCGTTGGATGATGCCATCCAACGGCCACGCTTCCCCCACACGTCCTTCGCAGCAATAAACCTATATATGCAGGATTTTTTAATATTTGTTTTTATTTTGCAGGGTTTCTATGGCTTTTTTGCTATAACTCATAAAATTTTGAAGGCAGAGGGTGACGATCCTCCCGCCTCCAATTCAGCAAATAAAATCCTTTGCAGGATTTAAACTTGATGTTTCATCGATGTTTCATGAGGCATTGATGCCATTTGACCCCTGCGCAGCCCTGCACATTAGCAAAAAACACAGTAAATCGGGCACAGTCAGAGAGTATCAGTGCCAAAGATAAAATGTACCAGGACAGAATATTGAAGACAGACTTTGCGGGGATCACGGCTAAGAATGTTTATCAAAATCCTAATCCCCAATTAAAACACAGTTTAAGGAAAATTTTAAGTGTTTTATCAACAGGAAAGCCTCCACAGCCACAGTTGAGGCAAATTGATTCCTCCTAGCTACCGAAATGCCACTTGTGTCTCAAAGTATTCAATCAGGGGCCGAAGTTATTGATCAAATGAATATATTCACCTCAGCGCAGCCAGAGAGTTACTTCTGTAGGGAAAATTAATGCAAAAGATATCTGCAGAGTAACCCCGACACCACACGGAGCCTCAAAGGTCAAAAAAAGCTCCCACCGAGCTTAATATTTATGTAAAAACATTTAATACAGAGGACACCTATGTAAGTTTCTTATTGAGCCCCCCAAAGACCAAGAAACCATTAAGTCTGTATTAATTGTAATTAAGATCTTTTATCATATCTCAACTCCTCATTCTTCTATATATACTACTGCAGAAGATGAGAGAGGGGGTGGTTGCAGAACTTTGATATACACTTGAGCTTAAACTTCTGATTGTAAATAGTATTCACTGGCTCTTGGAGCTCTGCTTGTGATAGATAAGTTAGGTTGAGATGTGTAGATGATTGCTAAACTAAAGCACTGGACTTGAAGCTGTAACTGGTTTGGAGCATTAATACAAGCTGATTTATGGGATCCTGGTCTATGTTGACAGTGATGTTTTTCTCATTGTAACTCGTTATTTTGTTTTCTGTTTCCATTTTGTTTCATTTTCTCTTATAAAGAACAACATGCATAGAGTTAGGACCTACTATATATCAGTAACCTTCTCTGACTGAAAATCTTTATCCGAATGTTTTCTTCCAACTTGTGTTATTTAGGAATGATTTAATCCAGTTTAAGCATAGGAATGTTGGCGTTCCATCATCTTATTGTCTTAGTTGAATGTTATTCTTAAATGTTATTTTCAGTATATGTTAAGTGAAGATGAACTGAGGAAGATATGGTGAGCCCTAGTCCCAGTTTATCTCCACAACTGTCTAAATGTTTCCCTTAGAATGTGTTAAAAGTTGGCTAGTTTAGAAGTACTTACCAGATCTTAGGCCATTCTGTGTTATCTTTGTGTTGTCTTGAAAGTAACCAAGTAAAGCAGAGCTAGGCGAGGATTTGTGGTGAGCGCGGCCCGCTAGTTTCCACTCCAACAGTTGCCTTCAAGTTTCCCTTTGTTTTAAAGTGTTTTCTATTGAAAGTGTATCAAAGGATGGCTAGTTTAAAAGTACTTACCAGATCCTAGTTTTCTTTTATGTTCTTCTTGAGTTTATGTCAAAGGCTGACTAGTTTAAAAGTACTTATCAGATCCTAGGCTGCTCTTTGTTCTTCATCTGTTTAATTCCCTTTCTTTTTGTCTCATTCCATTCCATAAATAAATCTTTAGAGAGATCCTTAGACATAGATGACTTGCCCCATGGACCACTCTTGTCTCTTGTTGTTCCAATTAAACCCTATTATGACTCCATAGCCCAATGGACTAAAACCTGCAATTATCTCTCTTTTTGGCCGAAGCTTACTCTGATTGCTTGCAACTTCTCACCTTTGAAACTCTTTGCATTCAGGACTTTCCACCTCAAACAGTAATCATGCTCAACAATCCAAAAACAAAACAAACCCTCGGTCTTCATAAATAGCCTAATATCATTACCCAAAAATTCAAAGACAAATCCATCTTTGCACTCATTGGAGAGATCCCTCTCCGGATTCAGGAGGGCTAGATCCTAGAATCCCAAAGTTGGTTGAAACGATGTTGTTTCTGTGATCAAACTTTGTCAATCTTGCTGATTACAGATCCCTAACATTTCTGGCGACTCCGCTGGGGATCTACTTCCCTTAAAAACTTCATAAACTTGTGAGTAAAAAACAACCTTTTCTAGCAGTACCAAAGAAATGGTAATCATGATAAAACTTATTTGAATCAGTGACAAACTAGGTAAACCCTAGGATTCTCTTAATACTTTATCTAACCTTGAAAGATCAGCAGGCTTAGCCATAAGAATAGACTGTCTTTGTCTCATAACCATAGCTAAGTTTTGAAACAGAGTTAGGACATTCTTAGAAACCACACAACTAAAAAATAACTCAAAAAACACCAAAAATATTTTAGATTGGTATTCAATACACATGGTAGTGGACCACAAAACCTTTTACCTCCAAAAGAGCTAAAAACTTCCACTTGGCGACTCCACAATTCTTCACAGATCTTAAGACTCCACTGGGAAGAACCCTTATTATTATAATACCATTCAAACCCAATCAGAGAACTATAGGATTAAGATTTGTGTAAACAGATTAGTTAACCTCTCAAAGATTGTCATACCTGGTTGAGATTTTCTTGTTTATTTAGGTCTAAAAACACATCATAGTGGCTCCTAGAAAGATTCACAGTAGAGCCTATCATGACCCTAATCCACTTGAGTTAGTTGATAACCCAGAAATTATCCTTAGGAAGTCTCCTAGGATTCAATTATCAACTGTTTTCAGATCACCCTTGAGAAGTAATTCAGTCCCTGAAAACCTTTCAACTCTACAACAATCACTAGTTGACTTAGTAAATCCCTTTAGAACTAGGTCTCTTGGTGATTTAGATCAGTTAGATTCTGAGTCTTCACTTTCATCTCCTGAAACAAGTGAACATCCTGGCAGCAGAGAAACAACACCTCCTGATTGACATTTCCTTCACAACTTAGGTATCTCTCACCCAAGATCAACTCAGCAATCTACACCTGGTCCATCCACTTCTGCTCACCATGCATCCACTGTTCAAAATACTCCACTTCAGCCCACTTTCCCTTTTGTCAATCCACCTCGTTTAAATCCACCCCCACCACATATCATGGCAACATGGTATGCTCCCCTAGTCCTTCCTGCACCATTAGTTAATCTTCCATAGGACTATCAGTCCAAAATTTCATTATATGATGCTAGCAATGCTACGACTGCATCACAACATGTGGATAAGACGAATGACTACTTTGACAGAAATGAAATTGATGATGATTCTGTCAAACTTAGACTGTTTGCTCAAAGTCTGGGGGGAGAAGTAAGAAAATGGTTTAAAGGCTTAACACCCCATAGTATAAATGATCTCTGAGCCTTCCATCAAACTTTCTTAAACAAATGGGAAGTGAAGAAGAATCCTCTCCAATTCCTTTCTGATTACAAGAACCTCCATAGAAACACCAGGGAAAGTATGCAAGCTTATTGCACTAGATTTAATAGTGTGTATAATGCACTTTCCCCATAACTAACACCTCCACAAGGCTCAGCTTTAAACAAGTTTCCTGAAGGGTTTTAACCTGAGATGGCCTATCAACTGAGAGAGAGAGATTTTTCAACTCTTGAAGATATGCAAAGAGGCACTCTTTCTGTGGAGGTCAAGTTAATGGAAAAGAGAGCAAGAATGAAAAATGAAAAGAGAGTGTCCTTTAGATAGGAATCCTCACCTTCCACTTCCAACTCGAAGATGGAGAGAATGATGGAAGAATTGATGAAAGAAATGAGCATAATTAAGAGAAAACAAGCCAGTCAAAATCAAATTGCTCCTCAAAATAGAAGCCAAAACCAGAATCAGAATTTTAGAAGGAACCAACCTCCAAACAGACCTAGGGAAGATGATCAACAGATCACTCCTCCCTTTCATAAAAACTATGTAAGTGAGGTTGAGGAAATGGATGAAATAAAAGAGGAAGATGATATCAACATGTTTGGGGTAGAGGTTGATGACTTTGAAGCCCATTATGATAGAAAACAAGGTCTTTACACACCTTATGATGACAGAAGAGATGATAATGAAAATTATTATCAAGACATGGAAAATTTCATCATAGAGTCTCAAAGAGAATATGACCTTAGAATCAAAATTAGTCAACAAACCCCCAGCACCAAAACCTCTGACAAATCTTCACAAAACAGCACTGTAACCAAGCCTAAAATTATCAAACAAAAGGGTAAAACAGTGACTGCAAATTCTGATAATGGTAAAGAGAAAGGCACTCAAAACAATGAAAAACAGAGTGCAGAACTTAGTAGTACTAACACTTCAGCTAGTACTCCTGTTAAAACAATTTTGTCAAGTGTAAATAGAACAAATCAGCAAGCTGATATTACTGATAGAGTGACAGCCAATAAGGCTAAGACAAGTGCTTTAAAGGGTCAAATTCCTTTCAGCCTGGAGCAAGAAATTTTAAAAATCAAAATCTATGTTCCCCTCATTGAGTTAACTACCCAACATGTATATAGGACCCAAATTTTTAAGGCTTTAAACATTGAAGAGAATGAAGACACTGTCAATTTTAATGATGACCAACCAGAGCTTATTTTTGGTCCAAATATTGAAGGTATGTATCAAGAGGGACCTATTCCTCCCTTTTATGTGAGTTTAAACGTTCATGACAAAATTTTGCACAACGATATGCATGACTCAGGAGCTTCTCATAATTTAATGCCAAAAGCCGTAATGGAGACCCTGGGTCTAGAAATCACCAGACCTTACAAGGACCTGTACTCCTTTGACTCAAGCCAAGTAAAATTTTTAGGATTAATCAAAGACCTCTGTGTTAACTTAGCCCAAATTCCAGCCAAATGTTTAGTCATGGATATTGTTGTGGCTGATGTGCCCCCAAAATATGGTATGTTTTTATCAAGATCTTGGGGGGCTAAGTTACAAGGGACTATGCAAATGGACATGACCTATGCGACTATCCCTGTTTTCAATCAGAATAGAAGACTTTACAGGGAGTCCCATATGAAATACACAGTTACAAGTCAAGACAGACCACAAAACTCTCCTCTGTATTCTGTAAATACAGGCCTTGCTTCTTTTATTATGTTTAATGATGAAACACTTGGTGAGTAAGTCACTTTAACAGGATTAATGGCCGATGGGGAGAAAGAGGAACGCGACGCAGAAGTGTCAAAACAGTTTTCTGAACCTGTAAAATCTAGCAAACAAAACATAGGTCTTGAGCTACGAATTACGTGTCCTTTGCTCTTAAACATTGAGAGTCAAGAAAGAAGTCCTCAACCCAATAATATATCTGAGGAAATGAAACAAATTCAACTAAGTGCTGATACTCAAGAACAATCAAAAAGCACAGTAGTTGAAGAGGACATTCACCAAACAAGTGAAATTAAAACTAGTCCTCTATGGAGTATGCACTTCGACGGGTCTTGCACTAAGACCAACGTTGGTGCAGGTGTCTGGATTACCAACACTAAAAATGACCACACAGAAAGCATTTCCTACAAATTAAACTTTCAGTGTTCCAATAACATAGCAGAATATGAATCCCTTCTCTTAGGCTTACATCTATTGAAAAATTTAGGAGCCAGAAGAATCAATGTACATGGGGATTCAGATTTAGTCATTAGGCAAGTCAATGGGGAGTATAACGCAAATCATCCCAGACTTAGAGCCTACTGAAATGATGTCATGGACCTTTTGAAAAAATTCAAGGAGTCCAAACTTATTTTTGTCCCAAGAAAAAGAAATATTGTCGCCCACAATTTAGCCTTTGCAGCTAGAACATGCTTAACGCCATTTGAAACCAAAGACTGTACAACTCAGATAAAATTTAGACCAGTTGTGCCTGATAATGAGAAGTATTGGCAGGTGTTCGACAATGAAAAACAAATAGAAGACTTCCTGCAATTCAGAAATGAATTCAAACTAAATAGTTTGGACTCAGATTATGATACAGACTGCAGTGAAGAAAATTTTCTTGATGAAGAAGAACCGTCTCCTGAACTTGCTAATATAAATCTGTTATCTAGCAAACTTGAAAACAAAACATAAATAAATGCAGGGTCTGAAACAGAAGAGTTAGAAACTCTGCACTCTAAAGATGAAAGTTTTCCAAGTGGTCTAGCACCTTTAGAAGAGTTGTTTGATTTGAACGATGTGGCCAAAAAGCCAAAAATGGAACCTGTAGAGATTGAAGTGGAAGAGTGCAATATAGGCAGTGAACTTAAACCTAGGATGATTAAACTGTCTAAGACTTTACCATCTCACATTAAACTTAAATACCTAGAGCTTTTTAAATAATTTTCTGATGTTTTTGCATGGGGTTACGAAGATCATAAATCCTATGACACTGAAATAATACAGCACAAAATTCCCCTCAAAGAAAACCAAAAACCATTCAAACAGAAACTGCGCAAAATAAACCCTGTTCCGTTACCTTTAGTTCAGAAGGAGATCATGAAAATGTATGAAGCTGGTATTATTGTCCCTATTAGATATTCTGAGTGGGTGTCTAATCTGGTGTCAGTTAGGAAGAAAACTGGAGATATCAGGCTTTGTATAGACTTCAGAGACTTAAACAAAGCTTCATTGAAAGACAACTACCCTTTACCTAAGATGGACCATATTTTACAAAGGGTGGTAGGGTCTAGAATAATTTCTTTGCTGGATGGCTATTCATGGTATAATCAGATCTTAGTTCACCCTGCTGATCAATTAAAGACAGCCTTTACTACACCATGGGGCACTTTCATGTATGTGAAAATTCCCTTTGGTCTAATGAATGCTGGAGCAACTTTTCAAAGAGCCATGGACATAGCATTCTCGGAAGAACTGGGCTTCTTCATCATTATATATCTTGATGATGTTACTGTGTTTTCCAAAATAGATGAAGAGCACTTAGAAAATTTGAGAAAAAATTTCGAGAAATGTATAATTTAAACCCTAAGAAGACACTATTCGGTCTCCAAGAAGGTAAACTTCTTGGGCACATCATTTCAGAGGAGGGTATTAAGATAGATCCAAAGAGGATTGAGGCCATATTGCAAATCTCTCATCCTCGAAATATCAAAGAGTTGCAATATTTCATTGGGAAGATTAACTTTTTGAGAAGGTTCATCCCCAACTTGGCTGAGCTCCTTAGGAATATCACAAACATGTTAAAAAGGGAGAAAGGGATCAAATGGACCATGGAAGCAAAGACATCCTTTGAGCTGGTGAAACAAGCATTAACCAAAACACTGGTTCTTATAAGTCTTGATTTTTCAAAAGATTTTATATTTTTTCGTTTGCATCAGAACATTCCATAGTTGTTGTCCTTTTACAGAAAAATCCACAAGGACAAGAGCAGCCTATTTCATTCTTTAGCAAGGCATTGAGGGATGCCCCTTTGAAGTATAACATTATGGAGAAGCAAGCTTTTACTTTGGTCAAAGCATTGAAATACTTTAGGGTATACATCCTTCACTCACACACCATTGCCTTTGTCCCAAATTCAATTGTTAAAGACATTCTAACACAGGACCCAGATGGTAAGAGAGGTAAGTGGATTGTTGTTATCCTTGAATACGATTTAGAGATAAAACCCACTAAACTCATCAAAGGCCAAGGTCTAGCTAAATTAATGGATGAATCAAATTTTGAAGTTCTTGATATTAATATGATTGATGCTTTGGATGAACAAGAAGGAATCTCAACACCCATTGTTGAAAACCATTTTATGAATTCTTTCTGGTATGCTGATATTGTTTATGTTTTGCTTAATTTGAATACACCTCCTGGTTTGACAAAAACAAAGGCAAGATTCCCAAAGTTAAAAGCTGTAAACTATTGCATTATAGATAGATGTCTTTATTGGAAAAATGCAAGTGGTATATTGCTTAAATGTTTGCCTGAGTTTGATGCAGAGAAGGTTAAATACGAGTTCCATGAAGGAGAGTGTGGAGGTCATTTGTACTGGAAGACAACAGCCAACAAAATTTTGAGGGTTGGTTTCTATTGGCCTACTCTTTTCCATGATGTGCATAAGATGATCATAGCCTGTCATAAATGTCAACTTTTTGAAGGCAAAAGAAAACTGTTACCCCTACCTCTACATCCAATCACTGTTGAAGCACCTTTTCAACAGTGGGCACTTGACTTCATAGGAGAAATCCATCCACCATATTCTGCCCAGAATAGATGGATTCTCACTGCCACAGACTATTTCACTAAGTGGATAGAAGCCATACCTTGTAGGTAGGCCAACGATTCAGTTATTATAAAATTCATGGAGATTAACATTCTCTCCAAATTTAGCTGTCCTACCAAGATCATCACTGATAATGCAGAAGCATTTGGATCAAAGAAAATGGTTGAATTCTGTCACAAATATCAGATAACATTGGGGCATTCCACGACCTATTACCCTCAAGGTAATGGACTTCCAGAATCCTCAAACAAAATTTTTGTGAACATAATCAAGAAACTGTTGGAGGACAATAAAAAGTCTTGGCACACAAAGCTAGTTCATGCACTGTGGGCTGACAAATTGACTTTGAAGAAATCTATTGGCATGTCACCTTTCCAGCTTGTGTATGGTACTGATGCAATTTTTCCAAACAGCCTTGGTGTACCAGTAATGAGGATGATTCAAGAGATGCAGACTGAAGAAAATGACATGATCATAAGAATAAATCAAACCATCCATCTTCAGCAAACCAGAGAGGAAGTATATAACAAAGCATTGCAAAAACAGATCGGCATTAAAAAGCTTTTTGACAGAAGAACAAAGGCCAGCAATTTCAAAATTGGGGACAAAGTTTTAAGATGGGACTCAAGGAGGGAAGAAAATGGAAAGCATGGAAAATTTGACAACTTATGGCTTGGCCCTTACTCTATTCATTCAGCTGTTGGTAACAACGTATTTTTCTTACAGGAGTTGAATGGAGCAGAATTGTTTAGAGGTCCTGTCAATGGCAGGACGCTTAAGCATTACTTCTCTTGATCCATGTTGGGTTCCGGAAGCCTTTTTATCTTTTTCTCATTATACATATCTCATCTACCATTACATTCAAAGTTAGAAAATTCAAAAATACAAAAACAATGAAAGAAAGAAAAGAGGGCAGATTGTCAAAACAAGAAAGGTATAGCCCCATACCAAAAAAGAGAAACAAATCTGAAAGTGTGCAAGCTCACATGCCACTCCTGCAAAACACACTTCTAGTTAGTCAAACAGCCTAATCTTGACTAATTAGCTTTAAATTTCCTGCTGATAGGATAGTGAATTCGAGTTGCCAAACTGTTTAATCTTGGCTTATCAGTAGATAGTTTAGGATAGAAATTAAAGGTTCAAACATGATCAAAATCTGAACCTAAGGTTTCAAAAAGAAAATGACTCAAAACTGCTTCAAATTCTGAGTCAAGAGATGTAAAAATCTGGTTCCAATCAGCTCAAAATCCGAACTAGTTGATAAAGATAAAACAACTCAAATAAGTTCAAAATAGAGCTGTAAGGAAAAGAGAAGTCCATGATGATAAACTTTTAGATCTTAAGCCTTCCATTTTGTTTTAAATTTTCTGCAAAATAAATGTCTATGTGCAGCTTGTTTTTATGCCATAGATCACAGCAAGTCAAACAGCTTAATCTCAACTTGACTGTTTTTAAATTTATGTTTTAGAAATTAGAAAATAAAAATATGTTGGACAGTTTAATCCCAACATATGGTAGAATAGGTATAGAAGCATCCGAACTCAACTGTTTAATCTAAGTTCAGGGAGAAATAAGGAGTATAATTAGATTAGATTTCCTATTGTCAAAAGAATAAAATGTGTAAAAAGAGTTTTCCAATCCAAGTGCACTCTAAATGAAGAAAAAATTCTAGATTAGTGGGATTGGGTAGGTAGAAAGTTTGTATTGATGAAAATCCATTGTTTGTATGGCTGCTAATATGTCTTCAGAGCAAGATCATCCACAGAAAAAGGCAGCCCAATGGATGAGGCAACTGATCAACCTCCCAGAGAATGCAATTATGAAGTTCTTGATGCCTTCAAGAAGGCACCATCCCCAAGTGGAGCCACTGTTAGCCACCTATAAATTTGTTATAGCAAAAGGTGGCTAAGACTTTTTGAGCCTTCAAGGAACAAATTTTATGACTAAAAAGTGTTGGCTCTTGAAGACTTTTGAAGGCCTCCTGCCTCTATCCCAATTTTTACTATTGTGCATGTTCCCCATTCAGAAATCCTGCTGATTCCCAAGAAAGAGTACTGTTGCGAGCATTTTTTCCCTTCCCCCCTTCTTCCAAACTAGCCTCATTTTAACCCTTTTTCCCTCTATCGTTGCCCATTTCTAGCCTTGAAAACCATTAAAAACCATAAAAACCCACATTTTGGACATATATGGGTCCTAGCCCTTTTTCCTTTGACCCTCGGTCATATAATTCTCCACGCGCCCAAAGGCACCGCTGCCGAGCGCCTGATCATATTATATATTTATCCCCCCCCCCCCCCCCCCGAAAATATTAAAACCTTATGATATTTTCAAACTTTGGGTTTTTAATTATTTTCTAAAAAATTTCTGCCGGTTCCAACCCCAGTCAATCTCCACCGTCGATCCAATTTGCAAATCGACGGCACGGAGTCTATCACCCGGGTGTTCCCCGCCATCCACTCGCCGTTGCCAAAACCGGCGGTATTTATCACACCGCCTTCGAGCGGAGGGCAGTTTTCTTCTGATCGACCACGATTCCATTCATCAATTGACGCGTGGCCTGGGCACTGTTCACCAAACCACCGTCCATCGCGTGTTAAACATCGAACGTGAACCCCGAGCGATATTGGCATCCACCGTCCGATCTGGAGCGGGCCATCCGACGGCGATCGCCCACTGAAGATGCCTGACGGTTAACCGGGCTACAACGTGGCATTTAACAGATCTCCTCCGTCGATCTGATCTGCAGATCGACGGCCCACATTCCATTGCCCTGATTCGATTGCCCAGTCAACGTTTTTCGTTTTGACTTTCCATTTCCGCTCCCGACCTTCGATCTCTGCGCGATCGACGGCTCTGATTTAAATGATTCTTCCACCTTCCCTCTGACTTCTCTCGATCAATCCTGACTGTTGGATGATGCCATCCAACGGCCACGCTTCCCCCACACGTCCTCCACAACAATAAACCTATATATGCATTATTTTTAAATATTTGTTTATATTTTGCATGGTTTCTATGGCTTTTTCGCTATAACTCAGAAAATTTCGAAGGCAGAGGGTGACGATCCTCCCGCCTCCAATTCAACAAAGAAAATCCTTCGCAGGGTTTAAACTTGATGTTTCATCGATGTTTCATGAGGCATTGATGCCATTTGACCCTTGCGCAGCCCTACACATTAGCAAAAAACACAGTAAATCGGGCACAGTCAGAGAGTATCAGTGCAAAAGATAAAATGTACCAGGACAGAAGATTGAAGACAGACTTTGCGGGGATCACGGCTAAGAATTTTTATCAAAAGCCTAATCCCCAATTAAAACACAGTTTAAGGAAAATTTTAAGTGTTTTATCAACAGGAAAGCCTCCACCACCACAGTTGAGGCAAATTGATTCCTCCCAGCTACCGAAATGCCACCTGTGCCTCAAAGTATTCAATCAGGGGCCGAAGTTATTGATCAAATGAAGATATTCACCTCAGTGCAGCCAAAGAGTTACTTCTGTAGGGAAAATTAATGCAAAAGATATCTGCAGAGTAACCCCGACACCACACAGAGCCTCAAAGGTCAACAAAAGCTCTCACTGATCTTAATCTTTATGTAAAAACATTTAATACAGAGGACACCTATGTAAGTTACTTATTGAGCCCCCCAAATTCCAAGAAACCATTAAGTCTACATTAATTGTAATTAAGATCTTTTATCAGATCTCACCTCCTCATTCTTCTATATATACTACTGTAGAAGATGAGAGAGGGGGTGGTTGCAGAACTTTGATATACACTTGAGCTTAAACTTCTGATTGTAAATAGTGTTCACTAGCTCTTGGAGCTCTGCTTGTGATAGATAAGTTAGGTTGAGATGTGTAGATGATTGCTAAACTAAAGCACTGGACTTGAAGCTGTAACTGGTTTGGAGCATTAATACAAGCTGATTTATGGGATCCTAGTCTATGTTGACAGTGATGTTTTTCTCATTGTAACTCGTTATTTTGTTTTTTGTTTCCAATTTGTTTCATTTTCTCTTATAAAGAATAGCATGCATAGAGTTAGGACCTACTGTATATCAGTAACCTTCTCTAACTGAAAATCTTTATCTGAATGTTTTCTTCCAACTTGTGTTATTTAGGAATGATTTAATCCAGTTTAAGCATAGGAATGTTGGCGTTCCCTCGTCTTATTGTCTTAGCTGAATGTTATTCTTAAATGTTATTTTCAGTATATGTTAAGTGAAGATGAACTGAGGAAGATATGGTGAGCCCTGGTCCCAGTTTATCTCCACAAATTTCTGAATGTTTCCCTTAGAATGTGTTAAAAGTTGGCTAGTTTAGAAGTACTTACCAGATCTTAGGCCATTCTGTGTTATCTTTGTGTTGTCTTGAAAGTAACCAAGTAAAGCAGAGCTAGGAGAGAATTTGTGGTGAGCTCGGCCCGCTATTTTCCACTCCAACAATTGCCTTCAAGTTTCCCTTTGTTTTAAAGTGTTTTCTATTGAAATTGTATCAAAGGCTGGCTAGTTTAAAAGTACTTACCAGATCCTAGTTTGATTTTATGTTCTTCTTGAGTTTATGTCAAAGGCTGACTAGTTTAAAATTACTTATCAGATCCTAGGCTGCTCTTTTTTCTTCATCTGTTTAATTCCCTTTCTTTTTGTCTCATTCCATTCCATAAATCAATCTTTAGAGAGATCCTTAGACATATATGACTTTCCCCATGGACCACTCTTGTCTCTTGCTGTTCTAATTAAACCCTATTACGACTCCATAGCCCAATGGACTAAAACCTGCAATTATCTCTCTTTTTGGTTGAAGCTTACTCTGATTTCTTGCAACTTCTCACCTTTGGAACTCTTTTCATTCAGGACTTTCCACCTCAAACAGTAATCATGCTCAACCATCCAAAAACAAAACAAACCCTCGGTCTTCATAACTAGCCTAATATCATTACCCCAAAATTCAAAGACAAATCCATCTTTGCACTCATTGGAGAGATCCCTCTCCAGATTCAGGAGGGCTAGATCCTAGAATCCCAAAGTTGGTTGAAACGATGTTGTTTCTGTGATCAGACTTTGCCAATCTTGCTGATTACAGATCCCTAACACGTTGATGATAAACAATTTTCCATCCTTGATGATCCTATACCGATTGGCTTTCCTTGTGAATATTGCATCTCGCACGTACATGTATGGACTCCCAAACATGAATCCATAAACATCAAGGGGAACCACATCTAAATCCACTTCATCAATAAAATCAATACTGATAACAAATATAAATTTTCATTGGTTCATTACCTTCAACTTTGCACCCTTATTTATACATCCTAGTGAATATGGATTTGGATGACTACGAACTTCCAGCTCCAACTTCTTTACCAGCTCTACTGCAATGAAATTTTCTTGCGATCCTGAGTCAAATAGAGCATCAATATTCACCTCCTTGACCTGTATCTTTATATGGAAGAGTTTGGTCATTTGTTTCTATTCATGTTGTTGAATACTACTCAGATTCACCTCCTTCTGCACTAACTTACAAGTGATCTTCTCATCCACATCTGAGATGATTTCAACTTGGTTGCTCGAATCAGTGGCCATGAGATTATTCTTACTGTAATCTTTCTTCTTGTTGTTCAATTTTAGCTTTGGATTCAACTTCCAACATTTTTCCTCTGTATGGGCATCGATGTTGCATTGGTTGCTAGGATCTCTACACTGGTGTGTTGTGACTTTCATATTTTTATCTTTCCCCCTTTTTGCTTATTCTTCCCCTCCTTTGAACCTTCTTCTTCCTCCTTCTGCTTCTATCCACTTGATTGTGCTCTTTTCATGCCTATGTTCTCTAGGTATTGTGCCTGTACACAAGCCTCATCCACCGATTTGGGCTTGAACAACATCACTTGCTCACGAAGATGGTGGCGCATACCCCCAAAATACTTGAGGAGTACATCTGGGTTCTTTGGAGATATACCAACATTATAGCCATCTTTTTGAATTTCATGGTGTACTCCTTCATGATTTGGCCAAACGTTTTGCCTTAAGTAATGCCATTGGATCCACTGGTCCTCCACGTACCCAATGGGACAAAACTTTGACATAATGAGTGTTTTGAAATCTTCCTGCTTAGTCATTGGAGGTTCTCCCTCCAACCTTAGGGTTCTGTGTGGCTCTCCAACCAAGTCAATGCATCGCCCTCCAATTTCAGCAGCACAAATGAGATATTTTGACCGTCCTCGATCTCATGGATGTTGAAATAATCTTCTAGTTATTGCAACCAATGGTTCAGATTCAGAGTGTTGATATCACTGTGGTATGGCCTGATATTGACTTTTACTTCCACTTTAAACAGGGATTGATTCATGACACCTGAACTAGGTTGATCTTTTTCGGGTTCTTTCTTTGGCTGGTTCTCTGTGTCTTCCCGATCCCCCTTCGGATTCGTCCTTTGCATTCAAACCCCCATCTTCTCCAAATATCCCTAGCCTATTTCCTAGAGCCACCATGAGGAGGTTTACATTTTGGTTTATATCCATGAGTTGTTGTTTTAGCCATGAAAACCTCACCTCTGGAGGATCACGAGGTTCATTTACAGATTTGTCAGCCATGATTATGGTTTTACGATTTTCGACCATGACGATTTAGATCCCCTGCAAATATCCACAAATACCCAAAGAAACCTGATTTGATACCAAATGATCCGTAAACTATCATGTATATTCTAATGGACAGTTCGTCACAACAAATCTGATAACAATGTACTAAAATACTTAAATTTTACACTATTACAGTTTTATTTAATTTTCTGTATTTCTAGATTTTACTATAATTAGTGCATGTATTCGAACGGAAATTATGCAGAAAAGTAGAGAATGACAAAATAATCTCAAACAGACATAAGACACAATATATGCTCTCTAGAAAACCCTTTCGGGAGAAAACTCAACTAGAAGGTGATGCCGCTTTGCTCTCTTTCTCTGTCTGGAAATATGGCTACATGTAAAAATAAGTAGCATCTGTGGCCCGTGGGCTGCTACAATGCACAAATCCTCTCTGTGTGATCTACCTCTTACCTCTCCTGACTATCTTTGCTCAACTATGGAACAAAATGATCTCGAAAGAATGGAATGCCTCTTCCTCCTAGTGGCCTGGTTATAACATAGCTCGATAGCCTACTAGTGGTTAATTTTGACTACATCAACTCTTAAATAGTGTTACAATATAGAATATTCTAGAGACTTTTACATCACAAACATGTGGCTAGCCCCTTTTCCATAAATAATAGGGGTTGATGCAACATCCTTCCGAAATATAGGTGTGAAAATAGGAAGGTCAACTTCTGAGTGACATAAATTTTGCATACGGACTCTGATTTGTGAAATTTCCTAGATCTGGAATCCTACTACAACAACTCATGAGAATTATTCTATTTGTTAATTCCTTGCACAAATTAGTTATTGTGTTCTATGGTAAATATCGAAAACTCATACACTACAACCTTCAAAAATTAACTATGGAAAATAAATAAGTGTTGAAACAAGATTTGAGCAAGAATAAATCATAGACACATGACACCATTATTTTGGGACCATTGTCTGAAAAACCCAATGCATGAAAATCGATGCTATTATGTAGATTAATCCCTCTTGCTGATAAGAGCGATCTCCCTAGTACTCAACGAGTAGCTAGAAACAAACATCCATTTTAAAACCTTTTTCTCTATATTAATTGCATTTCAGAATTATTATAAGAAAGTAAAGAGGACATGCCCCTACCTTGAAATCCAAATGATAGCGGGCAAACCCCGCTAAACCCACATTCTCTTCAGTGGCTATGCATATAAAAATGCATCCAAATAATTGCCCAAATAAAACTTTCAAAGCTAGGCAATTTCACAACTTTGCGGAAGCTCTTTTAAAAATAAAAATAAAAAAACCTTCCCTATGATTATAAAACCATTACATAAGTGGAAGTTTTCTCTCAATTATAAACTTATGGTTATGAAACCATACACAACCCAGATTTCAATTAAACCATGTTGAAGCTTTTACTTCAATTAATGGTATGAAACCATAAATCCAACTATCAACTTTCCATGCAATCGAACCTAAACTTCAATAAGCATTAGAAACCATTATAAAAGTCTTATAAAAGACTTTAACCAACCACTAGTTTCATTGCTTAAATTCCGGGCTTTTATGATTAAAACCTCGATGCTTATCATGGCATGAGAATGTTTTCAATGTTGTGAATTACACTTCAATTAACCCATATACCCACCATTCTATTTATGGATTCACAACTTATGAATATCCGCTATCTTTTAAAAGTTCAACTTGGCAAATTAACTAATGCATATCGATTTTATGCATTATAATATCAATGAAGTTTATATGAAACCTTCACGGCGTTAAATTTAAATGCCACCATTCATAAAGTCAGATTTTGATAAAAACAAACGCCAACATTTAACTATGTTTGGGCCCCAACAACATAACTTACCTTTCTTCCTCCATCAAATTGACAGCATTCGTGCCATCATACTCCTTTCCAATGATCCAATGATCATCGCGTCAAAAAGATGCACAAGACTTAAACTTCAAAACCTACACGAAAAAAATGGTTTTTCAAATACCATCTTTGCCACGAGTCTGTAAAAGACCATAATCCCATTCTAAACGCTAAATCTGCTTACCAATTGGAAGACCACGCGATACTGCTTGTTTTAGCTCAGCAAAACCGCTTTCAAGTTCACATGCACAGTTCTGATTTCAGTTATGGTTTCGCTTGTGCCATCGATCCTAGCACTACAATTCAACAGAATTTTAAGTTTCCACGTTCTTATGTCCGCTGGAAAATATGACTACGCAGCTTTCATTTAATTTGCAACGCAATTACTGACTTGTTTACTGGTTCATCGCAGCAACTCATGCCTTATCAACAGATTTCAAACATTAATTCTGCGCCATCGATCAATGTTTTTCCAATTCTGCAATTGAAGAATCTTCAACTCTACAGTTTCTAGACAAACCACAATTTATGTAGCCATGGCAAAAGTGCTCATTCTATCTTCAATTCAGATTTCAAAAGATCTGTAACAAGATTTGTTTTGGATTCTTTAACACACGATTTTTGTAGTTAAATAACCCCTGCGATGCATTCCGGCAATTAATTTCTGTGGATTTTAATTCCATTTAACAAAGCCTCAATGGATTTCAAACTCCAGAAATTCACAGCCCCATAATTACATAACAGGACTTGAAATTTCCATCAACATGTCTTACACAATACTCATTTCAGTCAAGCAATTCTATTCCTCAATTTAAAAGTCTATGGCGAATTCTTTCAATGTCATTGATGCAACAATGTTCAATCACACGAAATTCGAATAAGTGAATATTCACTCTTAGCTCATAAAATCAACCCATATGGTTCTGAAAACACACTTTCATATTAACAATGAGCTTACTTACAAAATTTCTTCGTTCCTGGCCTGGTTTTCAATCGTTGGCCCTTTTTACAATTGCCCGAAGGCTTTCAAAAACCATGTTCTACTCTAATTGCTCACACTCGTGATCTATATCCTATGCCTTTGAGGCTTACATGTTTTATACAAAAAGCCTTGGAACTATTTTAGGTTTTTAGTTCCAGTATTTTCCTCAATAATATCCCAAATATTCTCTAATTCCTGAAATCACTTTTAAATCCCTAAAGATCCTCTTTCACTCCAAAAATAATGAAACTAATTTTAATTTAGGATTTTAAACAAATCCTTAAATCTCAAAAATCCCTATACACTCTCAACTAGCTTGTTCCTCTCATGTTCTCAAACATTCGAGAACATTTACAATTCCTCTCCATATTTAATTAAAAATAATTAAAAATCACTCAAATATTTGATAAAAATCCAGCTCCTCTAAAAAACTTAAAAACCCCTAAGTTTAAGAAAATACAAAGTATTTTATCTTTGCCTAATGCCCCTGCATCAGACTCCCAAGGTCAAAATTACTCATGATCTCCTGATCATGTGCTTTGAATCTTTGCCTCCTGGATCCCATACTTTTTTTTTTTTTTGTCCATAAGCTGCATCATCCTTCAACTGCACTTCTCTAGGTTTCCATATCTTGTTCTGCAACTTGCCTCCAGCTTTTCTGTCATACTCTACTCTTGTCTTTCCCTTGCTGAAATTCTTCTACTTTCTTGCTGCTGTCTGCTGCTTCTAAGACACCTTCATCATCAGTCTTCTGATGCTTTCAATCTCTTTGTCCAGCCTTTCCTCTGTCTGGAAATTTCTCTGCCTCTTGTTGTTGCTTTCACTTATTGTTGTTGCTAATACTGTTGCTATTGTCTCCCCGATTGTTGCTGCCTCCCAAACTTCCTGTCCCTCTGCAACAATTTTCCTTTGTTCATCACCTGCAAATTTACTCTTAAAAAATAAACTTCTATTTAATTCTCTTCCTGCAGTAACATATTCATTTATCTTTGTTTGTATACTAGTAAGCAAAATTAAATTCTGCAAACTAATATCTGCTCCTACAGCTTCAAGCATTTTCACTTCAGTGCCTGCAACTTCTTTCTCTGGTTCAAATGTCTTCAGCCACTCATTTTGTTTCACATCATCAGTATGCTTAAATTCAACATCTTCTTCTTCTTCGACAATCTTCAGTAATTGTCCATCGTCATCTTGTTTGATTCTGGCAATCAAATCAATATCTTCAAGCATTGTATCCTCATCCTTTAAGACAACTCCAAGAGATGGATTGTCCTTTGCAATACCTGTGAACATAAACAAATTTTCATTCTTAAAATCATAAGACCCAGTGGTCTCAATTGATGATCCAGTCACCAATTTTTCCTTTTTTAGTTCTAAGACTCTTACAAGACTCAGAAAATCTTCACTGGCTTCCTCTTCAGTTTTCTCTGGCAACACTTCAGTATGCTCCTTTGAGTTCATTTCCAACTCCTTTGTCAACACATCAGTATGTTGATTTGCATTCTCCATGAGCCTGTCAACTAGTCTCTCCTTCTTTCCATCCTCTGCTTCATGACTGTCATTCATGAAAACTTTCTCATCTTGCTTCTTCAACAAATTATCCTGTGTGTAAGTTCTCTGCCTCTCCAATTATCTTCTCTGAAGATCTAGTTTCCTATACAATTCAACAATTTCATTAGGATTAGAACTTGGAAACTTCACACAATTTTCCATACCTTCACCGGTTCTTGACCAATCATCATATGGTCTTTCTTCTTCTGCTTCAATATTCTGCTGAACATTCCCATGACACCCCTCTGTCTTGATGGCTTCCTGAGATCTTACCATCCCATCATTGATCTGAATGGACTTCAGATTCAACTCTTCCTGAACAAAATCTAAAGCTTGCTCATCTCCCTGTGTTGTACCTGCAAACATACACAACTCATTAGTTTTAAAACCACAAGACCTTTCAGTCTTGACTGCTTCCTCCAACACTTCCTTTTGAACAGATCTGCATGTGGAATCTTCAAATTCCATCTCTGCCTCAAGAACTCTAAGTTCCTCTTTCAATAAGGAAATCTCACTTTACCTCAACCTCATCTGCAATGGTTGCCATTTTACTCTCTTTCCCTTCAGTGGAAAGATCCATCCTCCACTCTGGTTTTCCTGCTCTTGCAGCCATTCCTGTAGTACCTGCAATTGTACTTTCAACACTGCAATCTCTCTCTCTCTAACCTTATCAGTCATCTTACCTCTATGGCATTCTTCTGAACGTCTTCCCTTATCCTCCATGATCATCTTCTCCATGAGTTTCTCACTCACCATGAGTTGTACTAGCCTCTGCAACAGCCAGCTCTCCTCCTGCCACTTACTTCACCAATCAGTCACTGCACTTGGTCTTTTGGCAAGTATTGGTTCACCATGTCTGGAACCTCTTGAGCACTTTCTTCTGCTCTCTCTAGGCTATCTCTTCAACTCACCTTCTCTTGAGAACACTTCAGTTGTTCTCTCTATCCAACCTTCAGTTGAATATCAGGTTCACTGCCATCATCAGCTTATCTGCAATCATAAATTTCAAATCAGATTTAAAATTATTTTACCTACAAGATCTTTGAAAGATCTTGTCCTCCATTCATTTCTGCAAATCTCTGTTCACTGCAACTCTGTGTACTTTTCTGCATATCAAATTTAAAAATATGATCTCCCTTCGTTCTTCATCACACATTCAGATTTTAAAAAAAATTCTTCAATTTCTCAACAGAGCTATCCTGCTCTGATACCACTTAATAGCGGGAAAACCCCGCTAAACCCACATTCTCTTCAATGGCTATGCATATAAAAATGATTCCAAATAATTGACCAAATAAAACTCTCAAAGCTAGGCAATTTCACAACTTTGCGAAAGCTCTTTTTTTTTTTTTTTTTTTTTAAACCTTCCCTATGATTATAAAACCATTACATAAGTGGAAGTTTTCTCTCAATTATAAACTTATGGTTATGAAACCATACACAATCCAGATTTCAATTAAACCATGCAGAATATTTTACTTTAATTAATGGTATGAAACCATAAATCCAACTATCAACTTTCCATGCAATCGAACCTAAACTTCAATAAGCATTAGAAACCTTTATAATAGTCTTATAAAAGACTTTAACCAACCACTAGTTTCATTGCTTAAATTCCAGGATTTTATGATTAAAACCCCGATGCTTATCATGGCATGAGAATGTTTTCAATGTTGTGAATTACACTTCAATTAACCCATATACCCACCATGCTATTTATGGATTCACAATTTATGAATATCCGCCATCTTTTAAAAGTTCAACTTGGCAAATTAACTAATGCATATCGATTTTATGCATTATAATATCAATGAATTTTATATGAAATCTTCACGGCATTAAATTTAAATGCCACCATTCATAAAGTCAGATTTTGATAAAAACAAACGCCAACATTTAACCATGTTTGGGCCCCAGCAACATAACTTACCTTTCTTCCTCCATCAAATCGACGACATTCGCGCCATCATACTCCTTTCCAATGATCCAATGATCATCACGTCAAAAAGATGCACAAGACTTAGACTTCAAAACCTACGTGAAAAAAATGGTTTTTCGAATACCATCTTTGCCACGTGTCTGTCAAATACCATAATCGTGTTCTAAATGCTAAATCTGCTTACCAGTTGGAAGACCACGCGATACTGCTTGTTTTAGCTCAGCAAAACTACTTTCAGGTTCACACGCACAGTTCTGATTTCAGTTATGGTTCTGCTTGTGCCATCGATCCCAGCACTGCAATTCAACAGAATTTTAAGTTTCCACGTTCTTATGTCCGCTGGAAAATATGACTACGCGGCTTTCATTTAATTTGCAACGCAATTACTGACTTGTTTACTGGTTCATCACAGAAAATCATGCCTTATCAACAGATTTCAAACATTAACTCTGTGCCATCAATCAATGTTTGTCCAATTCTGCAATTGAAGAATCTTCAACGCTACGGTTTCTAGACAGACCACAATTTATGTAGCCATGGATAAAGTGCTCATTCTGTCTTCAATTCAGATTTCAAAAGATCTGTAACAAGATTTGTTTTGGATTCTTTAATACACAATTTCTGTAGTTAAATAACCCCTACGATGCATTCCGGCAATTAATTTCTGTGGATTTTAATTCCATTTAACAAAGCCTCAACGGATTTCAAACTCCAGAAATTCACGGCCCCATAATTATATAACAGGACTTGAAAGTTCCATCAACATGCCTTACACAATACTCATTTCAGTCAAGCAATTCTATTCCTCAATTTAAAAGTCTATGGCTAATTCTTTCAATGTCATCGATCTACTCAGAGATTGATGCAACAGTGTTCAATCACACGAAATTCGAATAAGTGAATATTCACTCTCAGCTCATACAATCAACCCATATGGTTCTGAAAACACACTTTCATATTAACAATGAGCTTACTTACATAATTTCTCCGTTCCTGGCCTGGTTTTCAATCGTTGGCCCTTTTTACAATTGCCCGAAGGCTTTCAAAAACCCTGTTCTACTCTAATTGCTCACACTCCTGATCTATATCCTATGCCTTTGAGGCTTACATGTTTTATACAAAAAGCCTTTGAACTATTTTAGGTTTTCAGTTCCAGTATTTCCTCAATAATATCCCAAATATTCTCTAATTCCTGAAATCACTTTTAAATCCTTAAAGATCCTCTTTCACTCCAAAAATAATGAAACTAATTTTAATTTAGGATTTTAAACAAATTCTTAAATCTCAAAAATCCCTATACACTCTCAACTAGCTCATTCCTCTCATGTTCTCAAACATTCGAGAACATTTACAATTCCTCTCCATATTTAATTAAAAATAATTAAAAATCACTCAAATCTTTCATAAAAATCCAGCTCCTCTAAAAAACTTAAAAACCCCTAAGTTTAAGAAAATACAAAGTATTTTCTCTTTGCCTAATGCCCCTGCATCACCAAACGTTCGATGTAGTATTTTATCTTGTCGCTCCAAAGTGGCTTCTTTAATAAGTAGAACCTGCAATCAAAGACAAGATAAAAGAATAAAATCATCTGCAACATATAATAATCAAGAAAAGCTAACCCAACTTAGTGATCAAGGAGTCTAAGTATTGATGTTATTTCAATAATCATAAGAACAACTCAATGAGAAAAATAGATCCATATGTATTATCTTGAATAAAAAGAGTAATCTTACAACTTGATGCCTTGATGTCGTACAAATTTCTCCTGGGGTCCTGAAAAATCGTTCCTCCTTCAGTTTGTAAGCCTTCCTCTCTGAATACTAGCATAGTTTTATGGACACGAGGGTGTGATCATTCTCATGCCAAAAACAACTTACTAGTGTAGAAAGTATGGACTCTTGGGAATTTCTTCAGCAATTAACTTGTATGTCTACAATATACCCTTGAGACTAAAACTTGAGCTCAATTTATAGGGAAATGGAGATAGTTTCAATTCCATGAAGAGGGGGATGGATTCCTCTCATGAATGGATTTGAGCTCCATGGACCAAGGGATAAGCTCCATGAGTGGAGGGATAAAGCTCAAACTGATCGTGACTCTAGAAGCTTCCAGTTGGGAGAATATTCGACCAGCTAGGCTTCTAGAACTTGCTTTTTCTTCTTTTAATTTTACTTTCGTGGGTGCGCAGGTAATAGTAGCAAAAAGTGTGGGGGTTGACCTAGTTTATTTACCAAACAGCAATGCATACGCAGGGAAAGGCTTGAAAAACCACGCAGGTAGACTTTTAAGGGTTTTAAAGAGCTTTTCTCCAATTCCAAGACTTGATTCAGGAACTTTAAGTTTTTTTACTTCTAAGGGAACATGATATAGGTGGTGATAGACCCATATCAACAGTCAAATGTCATAGTGACAAAATAATGTGTAATAGAATTCCCCCTAAAGTGCAAAGTCTGAGGTTATTCTAAAGATTGAAGTGCTTTATCATTCCAAGGATTGGATTGGAGACACTGGTCAAAAACCTGTAAAAGCATTCAATGCAAACACACACACACACACACACATATATATATATCATCGCTGAAGTAGGATTTCCCATACTCATATCAAAACTAACTAAATGTTCTGGTACATATATGATTTCAATATTACATCAAAAGTAGACACAGTATGGACGCAGCCATCTGTCATGAGTAGTCTACTGTATCATGAATAATAAAACTCCTCGCAACCTGGATGGTGGAAACTAGATCCAGGGTCTTGATTTCTACTTCCCAAACTAGTACGAATCTATCCATGTGATTAATTGTGTCGAAGTCGAACATGGTAGAAACCACTTGATTATCAGTCAATGATGTGAACCATTAACAAGTGTGAGAGAAACCATCAATAATGAAAATGGCTCTCAAATTAATCCAGTAAAATCTATCAAGTGTGAATGAATGATTTGCAGTCGAACACTCATAGAATCATTCAATCGAAGGTCAATGATGCAACCTGTCGTCGAAGGCGAGAAACCTGTCATTAGGGCATGCAGATCCCAAGGTACTGATAGGATTCTAGATCAACTTTCTAGATGATGAGCCGATGTCGATATAAAGTGACCCTTCGTAGGAAATCCCACGACACGAAACCATTAGATCAAGTTTTGAATAAATATTTGCAAGGACTGACTCAGGGATGGTCAACGTGAATGGATACAAACGTTTGCAATGAATGGCTTGTTTGAACTCTCTCTTGAACACATAATGACATTGCAGATGGTTTGGCAGCATTTGACTTAAAGCTAATACCCAGAAACTGGTTGAAGACTTTCAATGTGGTTTGACTAACTTTTAGACAAACGATTTCCCAACCCAGGTACAAGTGTGACAAAGTGTCTTGTTCAAGAGTGGCATGCTTCTTTTTAAACAAGGGTGACAATTGGATTCTTTTTCTCTCTTCTTCCCCCACCATTACTGGCAAGTACCTCTTTATTTTTGACAAGCTTGAGGAGGATAACATTTTTTGGTTTGTGTAAGCTCATCCTTCGGATGAGTCCATCTTAGTATTAAAATCAAACCCTAAGAAGGAGTGGTTTGGTCTTGTTTGTAATCGATAGGTCCTTTACTGTTAAATTTTAATGAGTCCAGTGTAGGAGAAACTCGGTGTTTTTCAGTTTTGGGGAGTCATAATAAAAACATAAGTAAACTCCATGGTTGTTTTTTTTCATAAATTTAGTCTCTCGGGCCCAAAATAGAATAAAATAATGCAAGAGACAACTCTATTGACCATGATTAGTCAATGTATACATTTTTCATAGTTAGTCCATTTCAGTCTGGAAAAGGGGTAAACTTATACTAAAGGGACAACTGTTCATTTACTTTAACGAGTTCAAATAGTCAAGTATTCAGTGATCTTTTCATATTTTAAGAGTCTAAAAAGGGCTTAAAAGAGAACTCCAAGGTTTTGCTTTTTCTTAATTTTACAAAGCCCGAAAAAGTGATAAAAATATACTCAATTTCAAAATAATTCTTTTCACCAAAAAATCCTGTATCCTATAAAAAAACTCAAAAGATTACACATACATGTTTCCAAAAAGTAAAAATATCTAAAAATGACCTTATAAAGTGAAAAATAAATAAAATAATAATATTTAATTCATTTAAAAACTATAAAAAGGGGTTAAAACAAATCATTTTCACCTTTCGTGTTCAGAGCAGTGCAGAGAGAGCTTTTGGCTAAAAATTTCCAGAGCAAATATCAAGAAAACCGACCGTCCATTTCTTGAATCGTTAGAACCAGGTAATCCACATCATCTTTGTCTTCATTTCTATCTGTTTCATTTTTCATTTTGAGTCTCAATTTTATTTTTTAAGAGGATTTTATGTTTTAAATTGTGACCTCGGGGGTCCGCGAGTAATGTAAGCGATAACCATGAACCCCGATAATTTTTTGAAAGAAAAATTATCGAGTTGTCGCGGGTTCTGTGTGGATCGCATGCGGACGTCCGCACTGTCTGCACACAAAACCTACGGAGGTGCCATGAACGTTATAAAAAATCCAATTTTCTCTTAAAAAATGGTTCAATTTCTCTTCCAAATGGTTCTAATTGTTAAATGTTTTAATTTATAGGTGGTTCCACCATGTTGGAGTGGCAATAACATGAACATGAGATTATAGACAATGAAGTTATGGATGATGATACAACTATGCGTGTGTTGAAGAATTATGGCTTATACAAATTTTGGGCTATCCAAGTGATGAAAGAACAAGTGGATGTAATGGTTTCACTTGTAAACACATGGAATTTTCAAGACCAATGCTTCATAGTCGGCGACCACCGGCTCGAAATTGAGCTCGAGGACATTTATTTCCTTACTAGATTATCCCGGAGAGGAAGAAGCATATCCTTGTTTGGGGCCAGATAGGGAGGTCTACCCACTGCCAGTTACAAAGAGCAATATTGTAGCAATGAGGCATATTTAAAGGATGGTCGCTTAAATTTTAAACTATCTTGCGATTGTATCTCAAAGTGATAACATTTACAGTCACCAGATTGTGCGAGATTGCAGCTCTGCATGTGGCTACTAAGTCATAGATGCAAATAGCAATCGAGTGTCTTGGAGGAACCATATTTAACTGGTGCAAAGGGGTATTGTCCAACATGAAAGGCCAATTAACTAGAGAAAATAATGCGAAAAACTTCGGATATGGTGCCATTCTCATTTCATTTGCTTTAGACTGAATTTCGCTTCTTGCTCCGCAGTTGATTCCAGTAGATAGTGGGGCTCCTCACGAACCTCGGATGGTGCAATGGGTGGCACTAATGGCTCGCCATGGAGGCGAGGGTGGCTCAGTAGTTCTATTTACTCCAGCATACTTTATGTGGCTTAGGAACCAAGTCTTCACCATCGAAGACTTCCCTTATGCAGGAATGGATTATAGGGGTGATCCTGAAACATCTTTGGCTCTAAGGGCACTGTGGGACGAGACAGGTAAGCGAATCATTTTGATATTTTTTAATCTAATTTTATTTTTATTTGTATTATCCAATACTGACAAAAAATTTAAATGCAAATGTTGGTCCACAACGACCAACTACACTTCGTCGCTTTGATAGGCGGGAAGCACAGCCTGTAGCACCTCCGCAAGACCAGACATCAGAGATCCTATCAGACATGGAGCACAACCTTGAGAGGTTGACCATAGAAATTCCTAAGACAGGAATAGATGATATTCCTCTCAGGCTTCGAAGACATGTGACAAGTGTTCCAAGTCCATTTAGGAGATTTCTGCGCAAGGTGGCGCATGCTATATTTTATTACCATGATCGTCATCGCGGATAGTGGATGATCATTCTGGATCAACTTTTTTTTTTGTATCAGTATCTATTAGATCATAAGTTGTTTGAACCTATGATCATAGACGATCGACAAATTATGATCTAATAGATACTGATAAGTTGTCGATCCTAATGAAATTACTACTTTCGTTATCTGAGTATCTTGTTCAACATGGATTGAATGTTGTTTTGCTTTACTCTGTTAATGTTGAAAATGTCTATTTAGAACACAATTAGATAATGCATCAGCCAATGTGTTTAAATTTCTTGAAATATGTTGATATTCAATATAATCAAATTGTCATTCCAAGAGATTAACCTTCAAAAAATCTCAATAACGTTGGATTTCTAATTGCATATACTCTGTTTAAATGTAATACAATGAGTTTTGAATCCAACCTAATGATCAAACATCGAATACCAAATGAAATGGCGTCAAATAATAACTCAATGACTACGCTATATTCTGCAATATTGTTTATTGTTTGACCAAGGCACACCCCATGAATAGAAACTAACTCATCGGTGGGTGAATAGATAACCCAAGCCGCAAAAGAGATATTATGTGTACTACGATAGGCACCATCAGCAAAACCAATGTATGTTTGAAGGGATGACGACATCTGCAATATCAAGAGTAATCAAGATAAGCAGCGATAGTAGTAATGGCAAAACTAATCTAGGCACACTTATCTGATCTAAGGCACACTATTCTAAAAAGTAACTATTGTACAAGAGATATCTTCACACGAAATTCAAGCATAATATCTCTTAAGATAAAGACCATTTTTGGGCTTATCTAAAGAGACCCTATCATAATCAATTAATTTAGAGGCTCCTTTGGCAAGCACACGCTTGACAATATAGGGACCATGCCACATCAGTTCAAATTTTCCAACACCCAGCTTATCGTTAGCTTGATCGTATACTAAAACTAGGTCACCTTCTGAAAAACCACAAGGGTTAACATTTTGATCATACTGAGCTTTCACACTTTTCTTATGAGCTCTAGTAGCTAATGTAGTGGTGCGTCGAGACTTATCTAATTGTGCTAAGTACATAAAGCATTTTTCCTCTTCAGAGGTAGTTGGTAACAACTGAAAAGGAGTGAACCCTGTAGCAGTTTTTGCAGAGGTTTGGTATGCCCATAGTGCCGGAAAAAACATGGTATTCCAATTCAATTTGTGAGTTCCGATAATCCATTTAATCATGGTGGTTAAAACCTTATTGACGGCTTCAACTTGACCATTATCCTATGGGTAATATGGAGTAGAATTATCATGGCGTAGGCCAAGTTGATCGTAACGTTTGGTCATCATAATTTTTGAAAATGACTCCCATGGTCTATGATAATAGCTTGAGGCAAACCAAAACGAGCAATTACATGATTGAATACGAAAGTAGCTGCAGTTTTTCCATCTGCCACGAATGTAGGCATCGCCTTAGCCCATTTTGTAAACTAATCTACAGCGAGAATAATATACCCATGCCCCCCGGTCGAGTGAGGGTTACATGTAATGAAATCACTGCCCTATTTCGCAAAAGGATCGACAACAATGATAGGGTGAAGAGGAGTTGGAGGTGCACGCATCTTTCAATCAAAAATTTGGCAGTTGTGGCATTTTCGGACCACAAGGATACAATCTTTGAATAACAACAGCCAAAAATAACCAGCACGCAATATATTTTGGGTTGTGGCATACCCAGACATATAACCACCACACGCTCTAGAGTGGAAATCATTCAAAACTCTTTCAGCCTCTTCGTGAGTTGAACAACGTCAAAAAATAGAATCTGCACCAAGACGATAAAGCGTGTCTCTAACAATATTGTATTGATGGGATTGATATTGGATTCTCCTTCGATTTGAACATGAAAGCTCTGGGCAAAAGTTTAGGGTTTGAAGATATATAATTATATCTCCATACCATGGATCTAATGTACTAATGAGAAATAGAGATTAATCTACGATGGGATTCTCTATCACAGTTTCTGTCTCAGTATTGGGAAAGTCACACATAAGCTCTACAAACACTAGTGATTTCTTTGATTTAGATTTCTCAAATTCAAAATCAAAATCTTGTAGGATGACAATCCATTTAGAGTATTTTCCCCCGAGTAATTTTTTTGTCAAAATATACATCATCAGGTTGAAATTATATGTCACAGTTGTTTTACGTAACAGTATGTAGTGACGGAATCATTAGTCGGCTTGCATTGCTGCCAAGGCCAATTTCTCCATATGTGAATATTTTATTTCCATCAGATTGAGATTATGACTTAGATAATAGATTACATGTTCATTTTGAGATTCATCCTCCTGAACCAAAACCATTCCAATGGTGGAATCAGAGGCAGCTAAGTATAAAAAGTAGTTGTGGTGGTAATTGGGTGGATGCAATAATGGTGCATGGGTCAACGCATGTTTTAGTGCATCAAAATATTTACTAGAAATCTTATCCCAAATAAAAGGAACATTTTGTTTCAACAACCAGGTAAAATATTTTGTTAACTCGGCATAGTTCGGGATAAACCTACGTAAAAAAATTTCTTTCCCTTGCAAACTTTGGAGTTGGCGAAGTGTGGAAGGAGGAGGTAAATTGATGATAGCCTCAACATTTGAAGGGTCGACATGAATTCCATATTTCGAAATGATGAATCCAAGTAATCGTCCTGATTGCACACAAAAAACACATTTGTGCAGGTTCAAAAAAACCTTTTAGTGCCTACATCTCATGAATATATCTAGTAAGTGTGTAGGATGATTGTCTCTGTGTAAAGAGTGAGCAGGTAAATCATCCAGATAAGGCTGTACAATATGTTTGATATCATGAAATGCATAAGACATAGCCCTTTGAAAAGTTGCACCAGCATTTTTTAATGCGAAAGTTAATTTTCAATAAGAAAATGTTCCCCAAGGACATATAAACGTTGTTTTTTTGTTAATCAGCAGGGAGTATGTTGATTTGATTATAGCCAGAAAATCCATCCAAAAATGAGAAAATTTCATTTCCAGCACAATCATCGATAATTTGGTCGATATAGGGTGTAGGATAATTGTCTTTTGGACATGCTTTATTAATATCCATATAATCCATGCATACTCTTATAGTCCCTTGTTTTTTCGTGACAAGAACTATATTAGATACCCAATATGTCAATGGAATTGGATAGATAAATCCTGCTCGTAATAGCTTCTCAACTTCAGCTTTGATAGCTGCAGCTTTTCGCGGATGTATTTGACGTAATCTTTGTCTAATAGGCTTAGCATCCAGGTATGTCTTGATTTCATGAATGACACTCTTAGGATCGATTCTGGGCATCTCTTCATAAGACCAGGACAAAATTTCTCAAAGTTCTTGAAATAGGGCTTTGTAAGTGTTAATATATTCAATCGTACAAGAAGCGCCTATATGAATGTTTTCAATAATTCCAGGTTTGATCGATATGTCAATAGGAACTGTTGTAGAAATATTTCTCAAATTAGTCTCAGAATCTGAATGTGTAATCGATATAGGATTATGTGGTTCCTTGACATAATTAATCGTAAAAATAGACGAAAAATCATTTTCAAACTTATCAAGATCGGGTAAAAATGAAGATCTATGATGTAGATCATCCCAAGGTAATTCATCCGATGACAAAATTTCTCGAATACTTCATCAGTATGAAATATATGTTGAAAGGGGTCGGAAAATGATGTCAAGGCTGAGCTTGATAGAGAAGATGATTCTTCGGTGATCACATTATTTGATCAGGAGTAGTTGAAAGTGTGTCAGAATATGATTGCACTACTAAATATGCCATTTCAAAAGGACTCAAGGGCATCTTTCCATTAAAAGAGTCCAATTTTGATTCTAAAGGCACTACCCAAGTGTCATCAAATGGTATAGTGCTTGATGAGATCATATTAATGTTGGCAATTGTGCGAGGTACATTGGGTGGAGGCATAGAGAAATTTCCCATCAGAACGGAATCCTTTACTAATCCTACACCAACATCTTCGTATGGGATATTCATTTTTCCAACATGTTCGATATTGTCTATAGAAGCAGGGTCTGATTAATAATATTAAAACTGATCGATTTTCACAATCTTTCCTTTATGAAGAAACATGATTAGCTGAAATACGGATGAAACAACAGCAACCATGGCATAAGACCAACTACGACCCAAAATAAGGTTGTAATCAAGAGGGGCATCAACAACTTCCACATCTAGATTAACAATTTTTCCTTCTACATCTATAGGTAGATCCTGGAGTATTCCGTATGGATGAAATCCTCTTCCATCAAAGGCTTTAAGGATTTTCGGTGATTGGTTGAGTGTTGGAGAACCAAGATTTTTCCAACATTTTAACTACATTATGCACGTGGATGCTCCCTCATCAATTACAATACGAAAAACTCGTCTAGATTTGACTAATACTGGTATCTGAAAATCCATCTGATGAGGGAGTCTCGATGTAAAATTTTCTAGATCAAAGACCATGAGGTTGGAATCCTAAGGATCGACAGCTCCAATAGCTGATAATAGTAATTTCCTTTGTGTTGGACGTGATTTTAGCACTTCTAAGGTCGACATTGCTGAAGGGGATATCACCAAATATTCAACAATGTTATAATTTTGAGCAGTTATCGCATGTGGATTGAAATCTGACTTTCGAAGTACACCTTTAGCAGGCGGTTTAAACACTAGATCAGGATTGGGTCTCTCGATTTGAAGTGGTTCAGAAACTGAAGGAGATATAGCTGGTGTTTGACAAGAATTTTCTATTTCTTTACCAGCTACAGGATTTTTAGCTCCATAGTCTTGAGATCGTGTCGCAATCATAATTTGAGACATCATTAGAATATTTTTCGATGAATTTGAAGAAGATCGTATCATTTCACTATCTTGAGTGGGATAAGGATCCTTCAAGATAGTAGGTGTGGGTGAACCTTTGACAAACTTGGAAACCTCGGACCGATGTGGAAACTATTTGGTATAGTGATCCTCGTCATAGATAAGACAAGGATAATGAGGCTTTCATTTTTCATCAGTTGGTTCATTCTTTTCGGTTTTCTCTTTGGGAGATGTAGTTTGTTTGTTTTTATTCTTTCCTTTCTTCTTATTACCAGTTTTAGATTTAGCTGTGGATGAGTCTACAACATGAATGTCGAAAGAAGTTTCAAGGGAAGAATCTCCTTTCGGTGAATCTGGTAAAGTTATAATGGGATAGTAGTTTTGGACGACTTCTTCTTACTCTTATTAGCGTTAAATAAACCAATTACACCGTTTTTAGCATGAGAAACAGAAGGAGTTGCAGTTATTTGACCTGGACGGGGTAATTCAGGATTTTTTTCATATAAAGTACCAGGTTGTGTATATACAAGGTCTAAGTATTGTGCTTGAGCTATGACTTGTTATTCTGTAACAATACCTCCCTTAGCCACATCTTCAGTGATCTTTGGAAGTAATGATTTGATAAACCATTCTGCTAAGATTTTATCCAGAATGAAAACTTTCACTGAACTTCTTCTACGTCTCCATTCATGTATGTGATCTGAAATGTATGTGGATGTAGATTGTTTTAATGAAGTTAATAATTTTGTGCCATTGTTGTAATGGATGGGAAACTGAAAGTGTGTTAAGAAAGTTGTTGCTAACGCGTTGAAATTGTTGAATTAGCCACGTGGCAGTTCAATATACCACTTTGTATCTAAGCCTATCAATGTTCTTTGAAACAATCTCAATTGAATGGAATCATTGATTAAAGAGTTGGATGCACACCAAAGGTGGTAAGTCATGCAATGGTTGGAGGGGTCATCTCCTGATTTACCTTCAAACTTGGGAATATCACTGGGAAACTTATTAGGCATTGGGGGCCAAAACGGAAGATAATAAATCAGATCGTTCATGAGGTGTGACAAATCTAGTAAATCCAAAGTTGCAATGCATGGTAACCGACGGTTAGGATCCTGTTGAGCAAACTGATAACCTTGAGGAACGATTCCAGTACCGGGAGGAGGATATCCAGGATAGCCTAGAATAGCTTGCGCAGTTGGAATTGGTATGCCTCTGAGATAACTAAGATTATTCGTACCATACTGAGGTTGAGCTGGTATTTGATATGTGTAACCAGTATATGGTTGATGCTGGTATACTGGATTTTGTCCTACAGGTCCATATTGATACTTCCCCTGATACGGTTGATAAACAAACTGACCTATATAAGGTTGGCTCGTTACAATTGTAATTGTACCAGGTTGTCCTGCAAATGCCTGAACAGTAGTCTAAATCATAGGTCCAGGTTGGTACAGTCATTTGAGGGATTGGCTATGATACAGGTGTCGTCGTTACTTGAGGGGTTGTAGAAACAGGGACTGTAGAAACTCCAGGAATAGGTGTACTAGGTTGTTGAACAGAAGTTGATGCAGCAGTTTGGACAGGATTTCTAGGTGTACTCGGACCAGGTTGCTGAGCACTACTATGTGCAGATACCTGGGGTATAACTTAAAGCGTAGGTTGGACAGGTTGTTGTATTTGGGGATAACCAATTGGTTGACTAGGCTTATTATAAGGTACTTGCACGGTAGGTTGCAACTTATGTTGATTCAACAACGGATTCCACGCGGTGTTTACTCCATGATAAGTGGATCCTATTGAAGGTTGTGATGCGTAAGATGGACCATAACTAGGTTGATAATTCAGAATGTAAGTTTGATAACTTGCTGGATAATTTCCACTAAAAGATTGACCTCCTTGAAACAATTGTTGTTCTTGATAAAGTTGCGGCCCTAAAGGAGGTTATTGTCCTTGGAAAGGTTATTGCCCTGGCATAAGGTACTACCCTTGAAGAGGTTGTGGCCCCTGAATAGAGTATTTCCCTTAAGGTTGATATCGTCCCTGAGGTATGTATTTTTTTTGAGGTATGCACTTCCCTTGAGGTATCTACTATCCTTGAGTTTTCCCCCCAGGCGGTAAATTACTACCTTGAGGGTCAGGGTTAGGAATGTTTCCAGAAATCATGTAGATTTGTTCCATTTTCAAAGTTTTTATATGAGATTCATTGGGACCAGGTGATTGTACAAGTTTTACGGGAGAGGGAGATGCTCCTGAGAAAGTACCAGAAAGCGACTGGTATCCTGAAGGAACAGATGACCACCATACAAAAAAAATTATGGCAATGAAGAAAACATGGATGACTCACCAAACATGTCTGATGAAGATCTGTAACTACCTCTGGGTAAGGCGTAAAAAGGAATACGAGGTGGCGAGTAACTAATACCATAATTATGTAGAAAGTCGGTTAACTAAGAATACCAAGGATCTTGCTTGAAAGGGCTATAATAAATCAATTCACTTTACCTTAGATCTAAATATTCTTGACGTGAAGGAAGAATAACCTCTTCTTCTGTGTTAGTAATCTCTTTGATACTAATGAGGCTAGGAGGAAGGTTCTCAGTGATGCGAAGCTTCACTCAAGGTGAATGAGGACGACTAGGGGTTTGGGTTATGAACTCCGAAGCAGACTCAGATGAAGCAGATTCAGTTTCAGGTTCAAATATTTCAGGTTTAGTAGTTGATAATTCACTAGTTGTAGATGCAATTTCAACTAGTTCAGAAATTTCTGGTTGTCTTTGGTAACTTTCCATTGTGTGAGGTTGATCTACTTCGTAATCATGATGTATTATTATATATGTTTCCTCTTGTTTAGTTTACCAGGTTCCTGATGGTTGGTCTCTTTCAGATTTGAGTTTTTCTAACTGACTCGGTGTGTACTCAGGGGGTTTCTCTTGCATTCTACGAGAGTGCCTCGGCAATTCAGCCACGGTTAAATGTTTAACACACAAAAATCAATAAAAATGTCAACAAAATAAACCTAAATTCGCTAAGGAAATAATCAAATTGAACACACGCCTACAAAATCTAAGAGACAATCCACACACAAACAATATATTTCCATACTAAAAACACTAGTTGGTGATGAAATCCAACGTCATAGAATTCTAATGTGAAAACCTGGAGGTTGGAACAGTTACCTCGACAACCTGCTTAATGAAACAGTCCAATGCAAGTCACTCCACTTATGCCATCTCAAAGTGAAGAGTACCCTCTGGAAATTCCAAGTGAGTCTAGCCGACGTCTGTTCCAGGTACAGTGGGACCTTCCCTCCACTGTCACCTTGGGAAAAATCCTGAAGATTATGGTTGCGAAGGTCACCAACGGAAATAAATGTACCTGTGGGAACATTCTACGATCCGATAGACATGCAAGGGCAGAGTATCAAGCTCAATCCCCTTGAAGGCTCCTCGATATGGTAAATCTGAGGTTTGCCAACAAGTGACCCTAGGCTCCTCGAAAATGTTCTATCCGAGGTTTACAATTTTTATTTCGTGCACATCTACTATCTTTCCCAATGAGATAGGTATGATTACCTCACTGGTTCCGACATGATCTCATGCTTGAATTTTTTAAGAAGAGCTTCCTAGAGCACAAATGCTACAATTGGATTTTCCTACCGCAATATGCTACTTGTTTATTTAAACTGTCTTGGAATGTTAATTACAGCCTATTCCAAAACACTAGTCTAAGCTATGTTGGTGGAATAAGCCCTAGAAAATGTAAAATATCTATATTTATTTTATTAACACATTGTTTTTAAATTGGCTATTGCTTAAGAAAAAAGGTATGGAGTTGAAACTTCAATGATGTTTGTGACCCGACTTGTTGGGGCCCTTGTTTTGAAATTAAACAGCTTTTGAGTTTCAGCTAGTACGTGGCGGAACGCAACCACAGTTGGCAGAGAGATTTCAAGGTTGCAAACGAGTAGAGGACAGGTGGCACGGTTGTTGCGGGAGTAATCATAGGTGGCGGAATAGCGTGGCGGAAGAGCGTGGCAGAAAACAAGTAGTAGAACTCCCGATTAACGGAAAGAAATAGAAGACAACCGAGCGAAGAGAAAGGAGGAACTGTCAGTCGCACTGGCAGCAGATCAAATAGGTAGCCAGCTAGTGGAAAGAGGGGTTGGTGCAGACTAGGTCAGAAGACAGGAGCTGTAGGAGAGCCCTGTTATGTTGTTCTGTTCTCTATTCTTTTGTATCTCTGTATTTTCTCTCTGTCCAATAGGACCACTTGTATTATGTTTCGTTCGAACTCATGCTAAGGAGCTTTGTAATGTTTTGTTGTTGGTAGTTGCTTTATAATACAATCAGGAGTTGTTGTTCTGAGTATATGTTATGGCCTGGAATGAATGGTTTTAGTAGTGATTTTTAATTTTATGTGTTATAAGTCTGAATGCATTCCGAGAGATATCTTTGATGAAATGTTGTATTTGTTTAGACCTTTGTCACAACTCTGATTTCTTCGTACCGATGTCGTTATGTTGATACCAATCTATCCCCCATCTTAGTAAGGTCACGGCATGCCTCAGGTGAGACTCTCGGCTCTTCGGAGCAAGGTGAAAATGCCGGCCTGGTGCTAGACTACAGCGGACACCCTTGTTGGCCCTTAACCTGAACTCAGGTCTTCTCTGCGAGACCTATTTTCTCGCCAACACGACTCAAAAATACGCTAAATGCATCTAAATGAGAAGTGCAACTCTTTTCTTTTCAATGAATCTTATTTAAGGGAAATATTGAGAGATTTAACAATTTTCAAACCACCAATTTTTTTCATTCATAAACAAAATTCTTGAAAAGAAGACATTTTTGTAAGAACTCAACTCGCAAAAATGATCAATTACTCTTTTGAAATGAAATTCCTTGAACAATCATATTAGAAACTACAAATCAATAAACAAATCATTTCCAAAAGAAAACAATATCTAAAACTCTAAAAACATAAATTTCAAAATCAAAGAAAAAATCTAATTTTGAAGTCTATCTAGAATGTTTGCGGACGTTTTCTCCTAGTTTGTAATCAGACTAAGAAAAAATTCTACTTATCTCAGCATAAATGAAAACATCCAAAAATGCTTTGGTGATATCAGGCTTCAGTAAGCTAAAATCTCTTCCAAATTTGCAAATGAAAACGGAATCAATTTTCATAAAAGTAAGGTTTGCAATGATCTTAATGGCTCAAAAAGACAACATCATCATACCAGTAAGCTGAGGTAAATGAAGGTGTGTTGTATGGAACAGCAATAAAGTAGGGAAAATTCTCACTTATAAGATGAAAATAGGATGATAAATCATGCAAATGAAAAAGTTGTTGAAAAGAAATTCACACATGAGATTTGACAGCTGAGATAGATTGGGGCAAACACAAAGAATCAGGTGATCTGGCTCTAAAAAAGAGAGTTTTAATTTTTCAACAATTTTCCAGGGGTGCGCAGTTTATAGTGGAAGATAGAGCGCATGCGCACTATTTTGAACTAGAACCTGCACAGGTTGCCACATTGTTTTCTGCTGAAAACCGCGGAGGCAAGGAAAAACTTGGAAAAAATAAATAATCAATTTTCTTTTTTAGGGATTCTTATAAGTTCTCTACCCAACCCTTTTTCAAAGAAGTCAAAATTAGAAAACTCTAAATTTCAAACTGAAAATAAAATAAACTATTTCCCTAGTGGAGTCGTCATTTTTTTATGTGGATTAATCCCTCTTGCTGACAAGAGCAACCTGCCTAGTACTCAACAAGTAGCTAGAAATAAACATCCATTTGAAAACCTTTTTCTCTAGATTAATTGCATTTTAGAATTATTATAAGAAAGTAAAGAGGACATGCCCCTACCTTTAAATCCAAATGTTCGATGTATTCTTTTATCTTGTCGCTCCAAAGTGGCTTCTTCAATAAGTAGAACCTGCAGTCAAAGGCAAGACAAAAGAATCAAAGCATCTGCAACATATAATAATCAAGAAAATCTAACCCAACTTAGTGATCAATGAGTCTAAGTATTGATGTTATTTCAATAATCATAAGAACAAATCAGTGAGAAAAAGAGATCCATATGTATTATCTTGAATAAAAAGAGTAATCTTACAACCTGATGCCTTGATGTCGTACAGATTTCTCCTGGGGTCCTGAACAATCGTTCCTCCTTCAATTTGATAAAATTTCCTCTCTGAATACCAGCATAGAGTTATGGACACGAGGGTGTGATCATTCTCATGCCAACAACAATTTACTAGTGTAGAAAGTATGCACTCTTGGGAATTTCTTCAGCAATTAACTTGTATGTCTACAATCTACCCTTGAGCCTAAAACTTGAGCTCAATTTATAGGGAAATGGAGGTAGTTTCAGTTCCATGAAGAGGGGGATGGATTCCTCTCAAGAAGGGATTTGAGCTCCATGGACCAAGGGATAAGCTCCATGAGTGGAGGTATAAAGCTCGAACTGATCATGAATCTAGAGGCTTCCAGTTTGGAGAATATTCGACCAGCCAGGCTTCTAGAACTTACTTTTTCTTTTAATTTTCCTTTCGCGGGGGTGCGCAGGTAATAGTAGCAAAAAGTGCGAGGGTTGCCGCAGTTTATTGACTAAACAGCAGCACATACGTTGGGAAAGTCTAGAAAAACTGCACAGGTAGACTTTTAAGGGTTTTAAAGAGCTTTTTTCCAATTCCAAGACTTGATTTAGGAACTTTAAGGTTTTTTACTTCTAAGGGAACATGATATAGGTGGTGATAGACCCATATGAACAGTCAAATTTCATGGTGATAAAATAATGTGTAACAGATGCAGTGGTTGAGGGTTTGTTTATTATGTAGTAATTTTATGAGTACAAATCTATGATTGTCAACATTGACAAATTATACAAAGGAATCTGAGAAATAAAATCTCGTGAGAAAATATTACTCTACCACGAGAATCCGACACTGACCTTAGCTCGAGATGAGCGGCTCTGTGTTTCCTCTGCGCAATGACTCTGTCACTCTGTGTAGTCTCTACATCACAACTAATGCTGCCCTATCTCTCTGCATTGGATCTCTTTACTGACTAGAAACGAGGCCCTTCTAGCCTCCGGAAACTCCCTCCGGTGACCGGCACTGAACCCCAACTATTTCCTCAACAGAAAATCGAACTCCCTCTTAAGCTCTGCACTACTCTCTGTGGCCTTTACTTCCTCCTCTACTTTGCAATCTCTGGATTAGGAAACTCTTCCAACTGCAAATTATCTTTGCCCCTCTCTGCAAAAATATTCTCGATCAATTTTCTCCCTAAGCACTGCTCACTAAAGAATTTGGATCTCTATATTTTCTCTCCTGATGTATCTTCCAAATGATCCATCAAGTCCTTATTATAATCTTCTCGTTGAGACTTCAATGAATGAGATGAAATCGTTAATCAATAACTAATATTGACTTGATCTCTCACTTTTCTAGAAGATTCACGCTTTTTTTAAATTAATATCCATTAATTATTTTAATTTCCTAATTTTAGACTTAGGGTCCCATTAAAAATAATTAATTATTTCCATAAAACATAATCTGAGTGGAATTTTCTTAAATCCTTTATGGGTTCTTTGGAATACATGTGTCCTAGCCTCCCTGAAAATTTTGAGACTTAGAGCACATCTGATGCTACCACAAATCAACAGTCCCTCTTAGCGAGGAATGTGCTCTAGCAATACAACCGCCTAAAGTATTGCTTTGATTCTCCAACATCTCCCTCTGTGTTGTTGATGTCTGACACTGTTTCCCACCAACATTATGTTGTTTTTGACCCTACATGCTACTACCAACTTCTATTGCATTACAACTTTGTTGCTTACTGCAACAGAAAAACATCCAAAATTGAACTAAGTGTTCAGTAGGATACATCTCATGCTGAAGATCTAATTGCTGCTAGTCTCTGCATTTTCCCTCTAAAGGCTCTACACTACTACTAACTCTACATTGTGCCTTCCTGCATCACTGCCAACCTTGCTCTGCGCTGCTCAGTCTCTAACACTCTCTAGCCATTGCGTTGTCATTTCTTCACTCCTCTGCACCAATTGAAATTTGTCCATCCTGCTACCTCTTATTTGGGCTCTCGTAGAAAGGTGATGATCCAAGAGGTGGACTCCTCAAGGATCCTTCCCAATCTGCAGTTCTACTGAAATACAGCTCCAAATCACCCCAATGCTCCCCTGGTGATATATGGGCAATCATGGTGAATTTCTCCTCCTTTATCTTCACAGTTGCAGCCTGCGAAACATGATTCTCATCTTTATCCTTCTTCTTAAGAGGAAAATGTGTGGTGTAATGTCCCATCTCGCCACACCATAAGAACTTAATTTTTGAGATGTCATTATTTCGTCTCCGCTACCCCTTTCATGCAAGGGCTACATTCTCCTCCTCCTCCTTGGGCTTCGACCCACTACTACTACTGCCATCAAGTATGAACTTGGGTTAGATATCTCCTCATCTCTTCTTGCTGATGTGTTGCCCACATTGCTTCCTGGTCCGGTAACTTCTCTCTACCCAATATTCTCTAAACAAAGACCTGATAGTCTTCAGATACTAAATTTAGGGCCAACCTGACCATCTCTGTGGCCTGAGGAGCTGATCCCACAATTTCCAGCTGACCTTGGTTATCCTTAAGTCTAGACAGGAATGGATCAATGCCTCCCTTCTACATCCTGGTAGTCTGCATATTCTCCTCTAAAAACTTCTTCTACTACTCGGAAGACCCCCGATATAGCATGGCCAATGCATCACACAATTCCTTGGTTGTCCCTTTGCCAGAAATGTGTGGAACAATGTGATCCTTCACTCCATCAAGGATCAACAGTTTGGCTTTAGCCATGTTCTTATTGAAGGCTCTCAATGGTGCGACATCTATAGGTTCAGCCTGTACACTATCGATAAAGGTATTGAGGTCATATTCATCTATAAGGAAGGAGATCCTTTCCTTCCATACTACATATTTGGAGGCACCCTCCAACCAGTCCTGGTCATGCAACCCATTGGTTTCCATCTCACCTAATCAGTTTCGATTTACTGCTTCCGACCCTCTGCGCAGCTGGCTATATGCACTCCCTGTTGGAGCAGGCCAAATAAAAGACAATCTCTGTTTTTTATGCATGGGAAATCAAATTTTCTTGGGCAATAAACTCTCTAAGGTCATAAATCCCCAAATGTGTCGTCAACTACTTTCTTCTGACGCTTTTTGCACTAGCAATCACTGCCACACAAAAATTGTGTCCCACCAGCTTGCTGATCTATTGCGCTGCTCACTCTAACTCTAAAAAAGTGCAAACTGGAAAATCCTACCTCTTTGTCAGCTCACTTAGAGAGATATTTCCTTGCAGATCTATCCCTCTTGGTTTGTACTACGCAATCACTATGGAGATCGATCTACTTCTTATGCAACTCTTTGATCCCCAACTTCTTCTTCAATGTTGGATATATTGGATCTTCTCTCTTGCTCCTCCTACACTGCTAAACAAGCTCTAATACCATGTGAAAATTCCTAGATCTGGAATCCTACTACAAAAATTGATGAGATTTATTCTATTTAATACGTTGCACAAATTATTTACTATGTTTTACGGTAAATATCGAAAACTCATACACTACAACCTTCACAAATTAACTACGGAAAATAAATAAGTGTTGAAATAAGATCTGAGCAAGCATAAATCATAGACATGTGACAACGTTATATTTGGACCAATGTCCCCAGAAAAACCCAATGTGGGAAAATCGGTGCAACAACTAAGAGTTTGTTTATTATGTATTAATTTTCTGAGTACAAATCTATGATTTTCGACATTGATAAATCATATAGAGTAAACTGACAAATAAAATCTCGTGAGAAAAATATCACTCTTCCACTGGAATACGACACTGACCTTAGCTCAAGATGAGATTCTCTACGCAGTGATTGCATCACTCTGCGCAATCTCTGTGTCACAATTAATGTCACCCTCTCTCTCTGCATCGGATCTCTTAGCTAATTAGAAACGAGGCCCTTTTGGACTCCAGAAGCTCCCTATGATGACTGGAACTGAACCCTGACTATTTCCTCAATAGAAAATTGAACTCCCTCTGAAGCTCTACGTAGTCTCTGCACAGACTCTGTGTGGTTGTCTCTGCGCTGCTATCTGTGGCCTTTAATTCCTCCTTTGCTTTGCACTCTCCAGATCAGGAAAACTCTTCCAACTGGAAATTATCTTTACCCCTCTCTGCAAAAATATTCTCGGTCAATTTTCTCTCTGAGCACTGCTCACTAAAGAATTTCGATCTCTATATTTTCTCTTCTGATGTATCTTCCAAATGATCCATCAAATCCTTCTTATAATATTATCCTTGAGACTTCAACAACCGAGATTAAATCGTTAATCAACAACTAAGATTAACTTGACTTGATCTCTGACTTTTCTAGAAGATTCACACTCTATTTTAATTAATATCCATTAATTATTTTAATTTCCTAAGGTTAGACTTAGGGTCCCATTAAAAATAATTAATTATTTCCATAAAACATAATCTGAGTGGAATTTTCCAAAATCCTTTATGGGTTATGTTATCACTCAGAAAAAATGAAGCATCATTTGACAAATTCATATAGGTTCATGTGTCAAAGGTAGGGTTATAGGATTCATTTTTCATTACTTGGTCAAGGAATATTTTTTATTTTTCTTATTTAGTCTATCCTAAGGTCTAAACCCACCCTCATTAAAATTCCCTCATGTCACATCAATCATAATTTTCTAACATTTTTCAATTCCCAAGGTTATAGCACTGAAATTTTAGCCAAGAAACCACATTTTCGTAGCGAAATACACAAAGAAATTGCACTTTTCGCTACAAAACCGCTTATACTTTCATAGCAAAAAGGCCCAGAATTACACTAGATACACTACATGTAGAAATTTGAATAACCGGTGTATTATTCACCGATATTCTCCTAATCACACACTATTTTATCTTCATGCACAATACAGAATCTCTTCTACCATTGATCATCACATGCGGAAAAAAAATCAATTGCATGCACACATTAAAACCATAAAAAATCACACATATGAACACAGTATTTCATGGGAAAGCTTAAAGCTGAAAACCCCAACTATCTGTATATTATATGTCATATATATCATGTAACAATCATTGTACAAAGCCCCTCACAAACTCTCAGCACAACCTCCAATTGCTACACACTAATCAAGCTAGATCTAGCAAAACACATGCTCCAACCTTTGCCACTTGATAGCCAGCCTCTATTGCGTAATCAATGTTGTAGGATGGCTCATTAAATAACATAAACCACCTGGCTTGTAATGCGCAATCCTCATGGGCTCCTCCAATCACTAGTTGTTGCAAATATGCAACAGTATAGTCACAACTGATAGTTAACCTGCGCTTTCACCTATCTCTGCACTGGTCTCCACTGAAACTGTCCATGCACTGAAGTTAATTGATGTATTCTTTAGTTGATTAATGAGTTTATAATTAGTGAATTAATTAATAATTAATTCACACCACTCTCACTAATTGTATCAATCAGTTAAACTAGATACAAATAGTTCAACTATGTTTAGATTAGTTAAACTAAATACAACTCCACTAACTTCCTCAATCAACTCCACCAAACTCTGTCACATGAGTTCTAACTGAAGTATCCATGCAATAACTCCACATAACCCTCAGGAATAGCGTAATTCCTTCTGTCAGCTCCTGTGCCACATCTGTGCACTTAACTGAAGTGCTCCAAGAGAATAAGATAATGTTTATAGTCCAAATATTGTTAAGAGCTAATAATATTCGACATATCTATTTTTAGACTGGCAATCTAAAAATAGATTCCGCCCAGTATGTCTAAAAATAGAAGTCCATCTATTTTTTCCGACTTGACCAACCATCTACAAATAGCATCCTGCAACTCATAGAACATGATCCATATGTCTAAAAATAGACATAGTCTAAAAATAGACTTTGCGCCAAAAATAGCCTGCGGGCCCACTTAGTGAAGGCGACTTCTTTCCACTAAGCTCGTCATCTTGTTGCAATCTCAACACTCCCTCTCAACAAGATAAGGATTATCTGCAACCCCTATCCTACCCCTGTGGTATTCGAATTTGCTCCTGGTGAGCGCCTTCGTCAAGATATCAGCATCCTGATCCTCTGTGGGAATGTATGAAAGTAACATGATCTTCCGCTGCACACAATCTCTAATATGATGATACCGGATGTCAATGTGTTTAGATCTATCATGAAATATTGGATTAACTGAGAGTTTGATGCAACTCTGATTATCACAATAAATCACAGTAGGCTCTAAGTGTGAACCGAACAACTCGACCAGGATCTTCCTCATCCATATAGCCTCGCATGCAGCCAAACTCGCTGCCATATACTCGGCCTCTGCTGAACTGAGTGCCACGGATCTCTGCTTCCTGTTGTACCAAGAAACTGTTGTCGACCCGATACTAAAAATCCCTCCAGATGTGCTCTTTCTGTCCGTTGGGCTCCCTGCCCAATCTGCATCCATGAAGCCATACAGCTTCACCTCATCCGATTGTCTGTACCATAATCCATATCCCAATGTGCCTCTGAGATATCTCAATACATGCTTCCCTGCCTTCCAAAAGAGCTTGGTTGGCTTAACCATTGCTTGTGAAAGCTGGTTAACATCATAGCATATGTCGGGTCGTGTATTGACCAGATACATAAGCGACCCCACCAACTGTCGATAAACAGTGGCATCCACTACCTCCGCTGAAGTAGCATCCTCCTTCCTCCAACCACCAGGAAGAGGAGTATCAACAAGCTTGCAGCCATGCATGTTGAACTTCTCCAGTATCTCCCGGGCATACTTACCCTGAGAAACAAACAGTCCATCACTGCGCTGCCAAATTTCCAATCCCAGGAAATAATGAAGGAGGCCCAAGTCCTTCATCTCAACCTCTTTTGCAAGATCCTCCTTGCATGAGAGTATCAACAGCTCATCACCTGTCAAAATCAAATCATCTACATAAAGTACAATGATCAGCAACTTACCCTCCACCACAATCTGGTATAGGTTAGGATTCGCCTCACTCTTGGAGAATCCAAGTCCGGTGAAATAACTGTCTATCCGTGTGTACCAAGCACGAGGTGCTTGTTTCAACCCATACAGCGCTCTCTTGAGCCTGCACACATGCGACTCGCTGCTGAAGATCTCGAAACCTTCGAGCTGCTCTATGTACACCTCCTCCTCAATCACCCCATTGAGGAACGCAGTCTTCACATCCATCTGATGAATGTGCCACCCCATCTGCGCTGAGAGAGCAAGAATCGTTCGTATGGAAGAATACCTTGTGATAGGTGCAAAGGTCTCCTCATAATCGATCCCCTCAATCTGTGAGAAGCCTCGGGCAACAAATCTTGCCTTGTACTTCTCCACACTCCCGTCAGCTGCCTGCTTCACTTTGTAGATCCATCTCGAACCCACCACTGATTTCCCCTCCAGTCTCGGGACAATCTTCCATGCACTGTTTCTGACAATCGAATCATACTCTTCCACCATGGAATCTACCCATGCGGGGTCCTCCACAACTTCCTCGAAAGAGGATGGCTCTGTCACGACACATTTTCTCACAAGAGCCATGTATCCAGTGTACCGATCCGGTGACTGTCTCTGTCTACGTTGTGTTGTAGGTGCTCCTACAACCTTCTCTGCATCTTGAGCTAGTCGCTCAGCTTCTGTAGTGCGCTTGCGCCCTCTTATGGTTGGCGCTGCATGAGTGGTCTCTTCCACTCCATGAACTTCCTCTTGTGGCTGATCCACATCCTGAAGCTCATCCTTAGGAACTAATAGCTCCTCATCTGCATGCAAGTGTGGCTCCCTCTCAAACGAACACTTCATGGCTTTCTCCTTATGAAATTTGATATCCCATCGCACAACAGTCTTGCGACTGTCTAGCAAATACACACGATAGTTGTGGGGTGTATCAGTGTACCCGACAAATATCCCAACCTCTGCGGTCGGCTCCAGCTTCTTCCTGGCATCCTTTGTCACATGAATGTAAACAGGTGAACCAAAAATTCTCAAATGGGAAATATCAGGCCTCTTACCAGAAAACGCCTCCTCGGGTGTACTCATGCCAAGTATCCTGTGAGGACAATGGTTCTGCACATATACTGCAGTATTGCATGCCTCCACCCACAAGTGTATGGGTAGGCCCTGATCATGCAACATCGCCCGTGCAGCACCCACGATCGTTCTGTTCTTCCGCTCAGCAACCCCATTCTGCTGTGGGTTATGAGGTGCTATGAGCTCTCTTCGAATTCCTTCTGCGCTGCAAAAGTCCTTGAATTTGCCAGAGATGAATTCACCACCATTGTCGCTCCTAAGAGCCTTCACCTGCTTCCCCGATTCTTTCTCAACCAGTGCCTTGAACTCACAGAACTTTGAGTATGTCTCGCTCTTCTTCTGCATGAAGAAGATCCAGCACTTACGAGAAAAATCATCAACAAATATCACATAATACCTGTGCTTTGTTGTCGAAGCTGCTGAGAAAGGTCCACACACGTCTGTGTGAATTCTCTCAAGGATCGTCGTGGCGTGACTATCCTTCTCGTGAAAGGTGGCTTTCAAAAATTTTCCCAAGGTACATCCCTTGCACTGATCTGACTGCGCAAGAGTACCCTTAGGAAGCCCAGTAGAAATCTGTTGCAGTATCTTCAAAGCTCCATGGTGAAGGTGGCCCAATCTCCGGTGCCACAACTCGCCATCATCCCGGCTCACCACTCCTTCTTCCTTGCCTGCCATTGCTGCGCAGCCATCTACCTGCAATTGATAAAGGTTCTTAACTCGAACCCCTATCCTCCGGGTCTCACCAGTTGCCTTACTGTGCAAGAAAGCCTTTCCCTCGCTAAAGACAACATCATATCCCTTGTCTTCTAACATCGCCACAGAGATAAGATTCTTCTTCAATCCTGGAATATGCATCACTTCCTTCAATATGAAGGGTTTACCACAATCCCTCTCAAAGGAAATGGTACCGATACTGGTCGCACTGTATCTACCATCATCACCCATCTTGATGTGCACTCCAAGATCTTTCTCATCCAGATCATTAAACAAATATCGATCTCCTGTCATGTGAAAAGACGCACCACTGTCCACAAACCATACTAATCCTGCCACACTTGAGACCAAGCATGCGATCAGCGAAAAATCCAGCTCAAACTGCGAGGCTAAGGCATCTCCAGCTGCAGATCCAGCAGCCTGCTTATTTTTCTTCTTCTGCGGACAATTTGTGGCATAATGTCCGTGTTGGTGACAGTGAAAGCACTTCACCTTGGACATGCCCTGCTTCTTGCTTTTCGCACCGGAATGAGAAGCTTTCTTGCTCTTCCCCTTCTTTTCTTTGGCAGCCAAAGTGAAGTATATTCATCGGGATTCTTTGATGAAAAATCGAGTCCACTAGTACTTCACCTTATCTCGTCTTTCACGGAATCAAACCAAAGTCACAACTCCCATCTTCAACAAATTCTCCGTGACAGTCTTTCAGTAAGAATACCAAATCTTAGGAAAACCCAAGGAGGAGGCAGGCTGCAATTCCTCATCCTTAGTGCCCCACACCTTCCCAACTCATCCTGTGGCTGGATGGACATTGAGTACTTGGGCATACTATCGCCTTTCTCCATCTTTATGTTCCTGAGTTTTTCCTTGAGCGCCAACTTCCTCTGGTCGCTCTTGCTTTGGAATAAATCTATCAAAGCTTTCCACATCAAGAATGGAGAAGCCTTACCATGAAGGTTGGATACTATGTGATCCTTCACACCTTCCAACAGAATCCTTTGACACTTTGTTGTCTTCTTTTGCCATGCGTCAAGTACGGCAGCATCACTAGAAGTAGGTTTTGGAATTTCTGCATCTATGAACTCCTTCAACCCATTGTCATCCAGCACCGCCTCCATTCTGTCCTTCCATGCAATATAATTCGAGCTGCCCTCAAGGGCATACTCCAATCGCAATCCGTTGAAAGACATCTCAACTTTGACACCAAGAAAACCCTCCTGCAAATTCGAATTCCACCAGCACAAAACTCAACAGCTTCAATGTTTTGCAATTGCTCCAATGATCAATAACGCTCCGATACCATGTAGAAATTTGAATAACTGAGATATTATTCACCAAGATTCTCCTGATCACACACTATTTTAGCTTCATGCATAATACAGAATCTCTTCTACCATTGATCATCACATGCGGAAATAAAATCAATTGCATGCACACATTAAAACCATAAACAATCACACATATGAACACAGTATTTCATGGGAAAGCTTAAAGATGAAAACCCCAACTATCTGTATATTATATGTCATAGATATCATGTAACAATCATTGTACAAAGCTCCTCACAAGCTCTTAGCACAACCTCCAATTGCTACACACTAATCAAGCTAGATCTAGCAAAACACATGCTCCAATCTCTACCACCTGATAGCCAGCCTCTATTGTGTAATCAATGTTGTAGGATGGCTCATTAAATAACTTGAACCACCTGGCTTGTACTGTGCAATCCTCATGGGCTCCTCCAATCACTGGTTGTTGCAAATATGCAACAGTATAGTCACAACTGATAGTTAACCTGCTCTTTCACCTATCTCTGCACTGGTCTCCACTGAAACTGTCCATGCACTGAAGTTAATTGATGCATTCTTTAGTTGATTAATGATTTTATAATTAGTGAATTAATTAATAATTAATTCACACCACCCTCACTAATTGTATCAATTAGTTAAACTGAATACAAATAGCTCAACTATGTTTAGATTAGTTAAACTGAATACAACTCCACTAACTTCCTCAATCAACTCCACCAAACTCTGTCACATGAGTTCTAACTGAAGTATCCATACAATAGCTCCACTTAACCCTCAGGAATAGCGTAATTCCTTCTGTCAGCTCCTGTGCCACATCTGTGCACTTAACTGAAGTGCTCCAAGAGAATAAGATAATGTTTATAGTCCAAATATTATTAAGAGCTAATAATATTCGACATATCTATTTTTAGACTGGCAATCTAAAAATAGATTATGCCCAGTATGTCTAAAAATAGAAGTCCATCTATTTTTTTCCGACTTGACCAACCATCCACAAATAGCATCCTGCAACTCATAGAACATGATCCATATGTCTAAAAATAGACTTTGCGCCAAAAATAGCCTGCGGGCCCACTTAGTGAAGGCGACTCTTTTCACTAAGCTCATCATCTTGTTGCAATCTCAACACTACAAAAGTAAGGTTTCCTGTCTGTCATGTCAAATTAGCTGTTAGGTGTCAGAAAATGATTTGAAAAGGATAAGTTAGATATCATTCGAGTCAGTTAGGATAAAGATAAAGGTACATGGTCAGGGCTGAAGTCATCATCACCATTTTAAGCATGTATGAGCCATCATTATGTTCTGAGTGGTCATCGAACTTCAAAACCTTTCCAAATTAAGTCATTTCTCATTCTTCATTCCTTCTTTGCGTTTTATTGAGCTCTGGAGAGCTATTTCATTGAGCCAAAGTTGTGGCTGGTATTTTCAAAGTTCGCAAATATCACTGATCAAACAAGGTAGAGAATACATCAAAGAATTATGGCTGCAAAAAGGAAGACAAATAAGGGTGGCCAATGTCTCAGATATAAGCCATCAGATATGAACCTGATAAATGAAGACCCAACAGCTGTAGAAGTCTTCAAAAGGACAGGATGTTTACAGTATACTACAAGGATGCCATGTACAGGTTTCCAAAGAATTTTCCCTAAATTTCAGTGGAACAGCTACAAAAGTGGGAATGTTTAATCTCAATATTACACCAGAGATCATTGTAGCAACAATAGGGATTCCAAGAGGACAAGAGAAATGGTTCAAAGGTTTCAAATTCAACATGGAGGAGTGTAAAGAGTTTATCAACCTAGATAATAGTGGAGTGGACCTTACAAATGCCATTCCAAGCAGCTACATGAAGGATAATTTCTCAAATTTATTGCTTATCATCCAAAAATATTTCACTTGTGAAGGGAGATACCATAAAGTCTATTCTTACCACTTCAATATTTTCCTACACTTTGTTGGTAAGATATCTCTTGATCTACCTTTCTATTTAGATAGAAGTTTAGCAAAAATGGCAGATAAAGTTCAAGCAAAATCTGAAGGAAGTGAAACCTCATTGTTTCATCATAGTTTAAAAAAATTGTTGGTTTTAGATGAGCTACAAAGACTAGGCAGAGACTAGTCTTCATTTCTTTTTGTTAGTGGATTTGAAATGGATACCCTTACCCCTAAAAGAACTCCTAAACCTAGATGTATGCCATCACTGGTAAGGGTGGAGCAAATTGAACCAGTCATGATGGAAACAGAGCAGTAGCAGAGATTTGATACACCCATTGTTTCACCTTCAAAACAAAAGTCAACAATGAGCAATGCAAAACAAGAGTAAGTTGTGAGTAAACAAGGAATCAAAAGGATTAAAAGGAGTCAAACAATGGCTTTAGAAGACAAAACAGTGGCTAAAGGAAATTTAGAAGACATACTACATGCCATTGATATTGAAGAGACTCCTATAGTCCAGGCTGAGGATATAGATGAAGGTGGATAGAAACTCAAGAAAGCTAAATCTCCAAAGAAGCTAGAGTTTGAAGGTGAGGATGCAGGTTTTATGTTCCAGGCTAGGAAGCCCATGACAAGACATGCTAGAAAATTGTTGGAAAGCAGTAAAGAGGTTCATCCAAGTACTGACACAGTCCAGCCACCTCAAGACATTATTGATCTTTCATCACTGCAAAAAAATATCCAGTCAGCAAGCCAAAGAAAGGAAAGGAGAAAGTTATTGAAAAAACAGAGTTTGAACTCCTTGAAGAATAGTTGAGGTTGGCTAATGATGAAATAGCAGTCATGAAGAAGGAAGCAAGGAAACATAATGTTCAGAAAGTTCAGTTTGAAAATATTAAAGAGATTTGGGAAGAGCAGGTTGACAGTGTATCAAAGACCCTAGACAACACACAACAATTAATAAAATGGACCATGCCATTGAGGAAAGAGGTAAAACATGCAAAAGATTGAACTTGCATTTGAAATCTACCAACATAAATCTCAAGTATCAAGTTAAACAGCTCCAAGAACAGCTAGAACTAATCCATGAGGAGCTAGAGAAGAAACGCCTAAAAATGACAGTAGTCGAGGAGCCAATAGCTCAACTCATCATCAATGAGGAAGAAACACCTCAAGACTCCTAGTTTGAGTTGGTTTATGTTTTGAAAAGTAAATGGAATATTGGAAACAAATTTTATACAGATGGAAAGTACATTTTTGAAGATAGGCAAAAATCTGCAATTTGCACAGCTTTCAGCACTTTCGTAGCGTTTCCTAGGCTTGAAGCCAGCAAAACGCTATGAAACCACCTATAGCTTTCTTTGTGCATTTAAAACCATTTTAGGGAGCTTCCAAGAGGATGAAATCATATGGAGGATGTGTCAGGGCATGATGAAGACAATGCAAGAGGAAAGAGGTAGAAATTCTGATGGAAAAGATCATTTTTTATACGCTACGAAACTGTCATACTTTAGTAGTATGTTGTTTTGAAGCTTTATGAGTAGGTTTTTGGGCAGTTTTGGACAGGTGGAAACTTTCAAAGGGTCAAGGGACTTTTCTAGCAGTAATCCAAGACATGAAGACCATGATATGAAGACAACTCATCAGCGAAACCATTCGTTGAAGATAAGGACCTATTTTCTTGAAAAACAGGGTTTGTTTCCAGATTTTGAGGAGGGTATTTAAGTTTTCAAGTAGTGATGAGTTCTATCACAACCTATTCAAACATGTGAATCACTATTTGTCAGATGTATAACTATTTTAGGAGATAAGGTAGTAGATGTATTAAGTAGCATTTTGAGCCCTACTAGGAAAATGATTGTTTCATAGTGTAGCTGTCATTTTATCATTAAAGCATATGTTTTCCTGTTCTGCAAGGTGTCATTAGTAAAAGTTCGATGAATCTAGCCAAGAGGTAGATCATCTCTCATGTAACAAGTCTATTAAAGGGCAGATATTCGAACTTGTAAAGGGTTGGAGATTTTTTTCAATACTGTAGATTTTTGTAAATTGACTGATATCAGTAATACAGAGGACTTGTTCTTGACCAACCTGAGATTCTGATTGATTTTTTAGTTCTTATCTTATCTATATTTTCTATGTGTACCATTTGTAGTGGTTTTCATATTTAATACTCAGAATTCATTCAGTATGCTCTGACTTCCTTTATTGATTAATTGGTTGTGTTATTTCATGTTCCATGTGTGATTTACCTCTGCTAAAAACTCTTACCTGCCTCAGCTTCCATGTCAAGATACCTTACCACTGAACTACTAATGTGTTGACTCCATAATCCCAATGATTGTAGACTTTTAATCTTTTCAACCTATACACATCACAATCAAGTTATTTTCCAAGTAGAGTTAGCCATCTAGATTCATATTTATCCAATATCATTAACCCCTTTGTCAGAGCCCTCTTAGACTGAAGAGGCTAAGCTTCAATCACAATCTGGTTTGAAACAGATACATGAAGTTGTCTGATTAGCAGCCAATCAAGTGCAATTTTGTGATAACAGGTTCTTTGGAATAAATGTGCCTAAGCCTCCCTGTAAATTTGTAGACTTAGAGCACATTTGATGCTACCACAAATCAACACGATTGACATGCTTCTTGTGTTATTGGAAAGTTTTAGCCCCAAAAAAACATCATTTTATGCCTCAAAAACACTCCCAGAAGGTTTCAGACTTTGTTTCACCAAACTGGGTCGCGTTGGTAAAGACGGTCTCGTGAGTTGATTCCTCCACTCTAAATGCATCGATATGGATGCCAAACAATATAATGATCCAATTCATATCAAGTATTGTCAAAGAAAAATATAAATAGGGTTGTTGATAAGCGAGGATGTAATATCCCAAATGGGGATTAACAGTAATAAAAGTGAAAATAGATAAGTAACTACAACAAAAATGCAAATACCATTAAAACACACAAACAGGAGCCAAAACCACTAATGAACCATTTTATTAATATATTGGGAAAGAGTACAATTGAGGTGCTATAAAGTTTGCACCTGGGCCTACTCAAGTCAGGATTGAAGAACAACTCAAAACCAAGCAAAAAATCTGGCTAAAAGTGCCTCTACGTGGTATTAGTGTCTGTCAGTTTGCCAGTTATCGATGATCAAATGTGCTCTTAGCAAGTGTGTTGATTGGGTTCTTTTGCAAATTTTTATAGTTTCAATTAGGGTTTCAATTAAAAAAATTGGTTACTATTTAGTGTGTTTAGGTTTCCAACTAATCCTATATAAAATTTTCATGTTTTTTTCACCATCATAATATATTTGGATGTGCCATCCCTCTAAAGTGTTATGGTCCTCTCAGTCTTAGTATCATGGTTGTCATTCAGTTCATTGTTCATAAATTAGGTCACTACGGTTTCACTCATTTCTTAAATATTCAGTTTCCCCACACTCCACTACACCCCCTAAACCCCTTACACTCTCTCACACTCTATCCCTAAGCTTCTACACTCAAAACCTAGTCCCTACACCATCATCACTATCCTACGTTGCGTTTTTGGGAAGTTTAGGGTTTGGGAGTGTGTTTGAATTCCCTAAACTAATCCCTTTACCCTTTTCATCATTTTCCATCCCCTAAGCCTCCTAACACCCTCAACTACACTCCATATACCTCCCCTAACATTTTCTCATTCCCCTTCCTCTCATTTCCCTCACTTTCCCACAAACCCTAGCCTATTGCTACACTTTTGACACCTTCCTATGTTAGGGTTGTGTTTTTCCATTTTGGATGCCTACCCCTCACTCATTTCCTAAAATTATACTTCCCTACACTCCCTAACATCTATCCCTACCCCTCAAAAATTTCCCAAGAATTTAAAAGCCCTCTAACCCCTTCATCTCCCTCCATTCCTAAAACTTCCCGAAAATCCCTTGTTTTCCCAAGAGCAAACCCTAATTTTTCCTCCTAGAAAGATAGGATTTCACCATGGAAGCAGAGACCACATACACTAACAAGAAAAAATACAATATTTTAGGACGTGCCTCAAGAGTTGAGCCATCTAACATCAAAGATATCAATGCCTCACAAACTCATCAAGAGGTCATTTGCTGCACATAGGGACTCTTATGCTTTAAACTATGTTTCTGACTAAATGGAGATGAATTTCAAGAAAATGAAAGACATTTTTGTCAATAATATAACAGGGAACAAAAAAAATCCTTCATTTTATACACAGGTGTTATGATTTGGGAGAAATTCCCAAAATATAGTTACTACATGAGAGTTGTTGTACTTCTGGAGTACTCTTGGGAAAATGCATTTTTTATCTGTCATGGAGTGTCCAAATGACTTTCTTGATGCATCAAATGATAACTCGACATAAAGAGATTTCCAATGAGCTATCATGAGCTCAATTTGGAGTTCAATAAGGCCTCCAAAAGTGGTCAGCAATCTCACGCTACGCTTTTCCTTCTGGCGCTACACTTTTTTACCAGTCTTGGGAGAATTGATTTTTTAGGGGCTATAACTGATCATTTTCAGTGCTTGAGGGTCCATTGTGTAGCATACATAGATATATTTCCAATGTGCTATCATGAGCTCAATTTGGAGTTCAATAAGGCCTCCAAAAGTGGTATGCAATCTCACGTTGCGCTTTTCCTTCTCGCGCTGCGCTTTTTGACCAATTTTGGGAAAAGTAGTTTTTTAGCAGCTTAACTCCATCATTTTCAGTGCTTAAGGACATTTTGGAAAACTAGACAGGAACAAATTTCCAATGATCTATCTTGATATCAATTTTGACTTCATTAAGGAAGTCAAAAATCAGCTTGAAGGTCATGTTGTGCTTTTCTCAAGGGCATGATGCGCTTCTCTCAGGGGGACGTTGTGCTTTTTGCACTCACGCTGCGCTTTTTCCAGATTTCCTATCATCTTCAGAGATTCGAGTTTTTTTTAGTTGGTTGATGAATTTCATGAAATTTTACTGATGTAAATGTTTAAATCAAATGTAATTATGTCAATTGTAGTTACTAAAGGTAGATACATAAAGTAAATTTGTATTTTTGGGTCAAGTGAATAAATTTCACAAAAAAAGGGGGAGTTTGTTGACCTCCTTAGTCATTAGTATTCTAGTTGAGGATTTTTGGGAACAACTCCACAATTCATGGGTTCAACCCCTGAGACTGGGAGAAGTTTGTTTTGGTCTATATCTTTCATTTTCTTTTTCATTGTAACGGTTGGATGTTGTGTAATTGAGCTTTGGAACACTAGTGTATTCAATGATTTTTGTAGGAACTAATAGACAGAGTTTGCAGATATTTGTTGAATCTCTAATTGAACTGAGAGGGGGGGGGGTGAATCAGTTTAATACATTCCTTATCTTTTAAACTTTTCAATAAACTTATTTACACCTTCATTTCAAACTCTATTTGATGTGAGAGTAATCTTAGAATGTAATCTGAAAGTATTAGTTTAATAGAGAAGTAGACTTAATTTGAGAGCAGCAGGTATTAAGCAAATGATACATATCAGATCAATACATAAATATCATGCACAGAGACACCAGATATAAGTGGAAACCCATAAAGGGAGAAAACCACATCTTGTTATTGTTGTGATGCAAAGGCAAGCTCCAACTCCCTCTCACCACTGTTTTTCTGCAGGCACCAACCTACAGGAGGCTCCTACCTCAATTCTGCAAGCTACAACTTGCAAGGAAGCACCAACTCCCTTGAGTTTTCTGCAGGCACCAACCTACAGGAGGCTCCAACCTCAGTCAGCTACAACTGACGACTATCAAGCTGCAACTTGATAGGGAAGCTCCAACTTCCTCAATTTATCAAACTGAAAGTTTGCTGATTTACCTCAGATATCAGCCCTGTTCTGTAGCTTCTCCTTTTGTTCTGCTTTTCTTAATCTTCTCTGTCTTACTCCTCTATATTCTGCCCTCTCTCGATTTACTCTCTCTTCATCTTTCTTGAATATCAAGATGATATTATTTATATATTTTCTCACATGACTGTTTGTATTCTGCTTAGAATTCGAAATGGAAAGTCATGTCTCTTTGCCTTCTGCCTTCTTACTCCTTTTATCAGCTTACTCAGAAATTATAACTGTAGATGTCAATTTTAGCATTACAGTGGGAGTTTGTTTTCTCTCGGAGACTTGCCAATGCATCACAAACAATAAAAACAATTAAAACATTTACATTCGAATTTAAATGAGAACTCCAGCTCACTCGTTTTGTCTCTTGGCTTGCTGCGCATTTGTCTTTTCTCTGACTGTGTCTTTGTCTTTTCTATGACTGTGTTTTATCTCTTTTCTGTTCTCTGTATTTCATTCTATATATGGCTACTGCGTAACTTCTGTATTTGTGTAACTGCATTTTTCATTTTTATATCAGCACTTTATATATATAAATGAATATGCTGACTGTAATTCTGGGCCATATTCCAACGCTTTTCATGCCACGAGTGTCTTTTTGATGTGGAACATTCCACAAGAGGAACGGACATATATCACAGTCATTGTATATTGATAATCGCCCTCCACCTTAAGCCGAGGCCCGTGGGTCCACAGACCACGCGGCACTTTTCAATACAATCGCAACAACTTTATATATATATATATATATTTATATATAACAGCGCCTTCACAAATTTCTGTTTGCGATTAGAACTGGAACTCAAACACTTGTTAATCATAGTTAATAAGCCCATCGGGTCCGGGCTTCAATCAAATGCAATCGGGGCGCATAGTAGAAAAGTTCCGATTGCGATCAGAACACGGATGCGATTTGCATATATCAACTCCCGCTTATAACTGGATCGGGTCCGCCACTTCAATCGCAACGTTTTACAAAGTCGTGCGATCAATCGGAGAGTTCTGATTGCGATTGAGATTCCGGATGCGATTGAACCTATTAAATCCATCGTATAATGCCATCGGGTCCGCCACTTGATCGGAGCATATTACAAAGGACTTGCGATCAATCGGAAAGTTCCGATGCGATTAGCCGAAATTCAAATATATATACACCATCGTTAATACACCCATCGGGTCCGAACTCTTAATCGCAATCGCAAGTCTTTTAATATGTGTTGCGATTGACCACTGTTCATTGTATTTTGCCGATGCGATTGGGACAGGACTTCAAACATGTTTGAATTATAATTCATACCTCCATCGAGTCCGGACTTCTAATCGCAATCGCAACTCACATGTTCTCTGATGCGATTGACCAATTCCGATGTGATTGGGAACTCGGATGCGATTAGCAATAAACTGTGGCATATAGCTCAATCGGGTCCGGCCTTTAATCGGAGCACATAAAAAACTCCGCCGATTGAACTTTTTCTCCGATTGCGATTGGGGAGGGGTCCCACCTTATAAGCCATTTCGTTTTGATAGAACCTTTGGTTAAAGTGCTCCGCTTGTATATAACTGATATATATGCTTATATATATTTTGCCGCTGGAGTGAAGCGATTCCCGGAATAATGTTTGTATTTGTTATATGTGCTCCGCCGGTTGGAGAGTGTGATTCCCGGAATATGGTTCTGTATTATATGTGTAACGCCCAACTGGAGTCTGTGATTCCCAGAATAAGATTCGTGTTGTATAACGTCGGTTGGAGTGTGCGATTCCCGGAATATGGTTCTGTATTATATGTAACGCCCATCGGGTAATGATTCTCGGAATTATACATACGATTGTATCTGCCGGCTTGGGCGATTCTCGGAATTTTATATCTGTCCTCCGGGTTGGGCAATTCTCGGAATTATAACAGCTCTACCTCTGCCTCTGTCTCTGCTGCTCCTATCGCTTTGCCTCTGCCTCTGCCTCTGCTGCAGTGATAACGACTCTGCCTCTGTTATATTCGCTTCCTCTGCCTTCATTTGCTGCCTCCATTGTATTCACTGCTTCCTTTTTCTGTCTTTGTTTCAGCGCTGCCGCCTTTGCCTGTCTGTGATTCAGTGCTGCCTCTTTTGCCTGAGTGCTGCTGCCTTTGCCTGAGTGCTGCCTCCTTTGCCATAAATGACAATATTTCCAACAATATTGTGGTGGGATTCATGTGGTATGTGTTTTAGCAGTGTTTCTTCTTCTTTTTTCATATGTTTGAAAGTATTTTACCTTCCATATTCATTTCCATATTTTATGTGATTTATTTCTAAGTTGATAAGCAAAATTCATTATTTTGATGCTCTGTATTGGAGAAATTATCACAGTCATGTTTCACTTTCTTCTGATATAAACGAATTCATAATTTCTATTCTTGTTTTGAAACCCTATTAGTCTGTCACATTCACCAGGATACCTTGAAAATGCTAAAGTGTGTGCCTACCTTGCCTCATCACATCTCTGCAAATCTGATTTTCAGTGCCCAAACCTAGTTTTTCCTAGACCTAATTTACCATCCAGCACCAAATTCAAATCAATAAAACCCTAAAGTATTCTATATCTATCCTAAAAGCTCCATGATCCAGCCCATTTGGCAATGAATCTCATTGATAGATCCCTCCTACCCTAGTAGGGCTAGCCACTAGGTCAAAGTGGTCTGTGGTTACCTTTGTTGGTCTCTTTCTCAGCCTTCAGAGATCTGGTGGAGTGCTAACACGTGGCTCAGTGTCTACATTGCCTAGCCCATAAATGTTGTTTCTTGCTAACTTTGAACTACTGGTTGGGCTACTTCCTCTGCTCAAAAAATTCCGGGCTTTTAAACCCAAACTCTACTCACCAAACCCACAAAAACCTGCAAAGGAATTGGCCAGATGTTGACCCCAAAATTTCGGCCCAATTTCCTCTAGCTCCTCTAACTGCTGGTTGCATTAGGATCTATGTTTGAAGCCTCAAACCTGCCCAAAAAATTGTGCCAAATTCTTCTTGGCTTATCCTCAATAAACCAAGAAAAAACCCAGAAAGGGTTCGCCTAACGCTTGACTTTGGAATTTGGCCCTCTTGGGCTTGGCTCATTGTGCTGCTGGGTAAATCGAACCTCTAGATGAATCTGTTAGAAAAATCCTCTGGAGAGCTACCAAAACCCTTGGTAGGAGATGGATAACCTCCCCTCCAAATCTCCTACTAAATATTCACTGCTCTCCACACTCCTGACACCCACACCGAACTGAACTATGCAATCCTGAAGGGGCTACGCTCTTCCTGTTGCTGTTGCTATGTAGTTCCCTCACCAAAATGTAGAAATCCTCTCCTGAGCGGGCACTCAAAGTCCCCCCGAAGTAGAGGTTGAGATCTCTGCTTGAATATCTCGTGTGCTAAACAACACTGCAGACTTGGCTCTCTGGCTCAAGCATGCATCAGTCAAAATGACCAAGAGAAATAAGATGAATGAATGAATCCAAAATGAGCCTTCCCTTCTTCCTTTTATCCATTGAGTCCCAATGTATACCTTGGGTCCCACCTTGGCCTACACTATCTCTCCTTGGCCAATCATGTGTTGCCTTCCTATGCTGCCACCTAAGGCCAATTCGACCCCACCAATAGAGCTACAATTTTCCCTTAGGGGCTTTAGGAAAATACTTTATTTGGCTTAATTATTAGTTGTGGGTCCCCTACCCACCTTATTTATGCTCAACATTAGGAAATTCCAAAATAAATCAAAATTAATATTCCAATTAGTTGACTGCTAATTTGGAATATTACAGTCCTCCCCGCTAAAAATTGCATGTCCTCAAGCAATGCCTGAACAAGCATCCTCTCTAGCTGATCCCCCCCATGGTCGCTACAAAATGTGCCAGGGTCCCATATGCGCCACTGAGTCATCCCTGACCTCTACATCGCCCTGATATGAAGGGATCCCTCAATACCAGGGTCCCAAGCCATCCTATCCAACATGAAGATCCCCCTGCTCCACTCACCATCTTGCCAGGAATAAGTAACAGAAGCCCTTTGAACACCATCAGTGAGTATGGAATCCTGATAATATGGCACTATGCCTGATACCTCATAAAGTTTCCCAACCAAGTATTCCATCCCATGCACTCCAAGAGTAAACCCTCGAAGATGTCATCTAATCCTAATAGAGATAGTGTCTCGCTCACATGAGCCCCTCTTGTTGTCATCCCACTGACCAACTTGCCATAATAATGAAGTTTCCCACTCCTTTAGTGACTCACTAAAGCCCAATGGAAGATGTACATGATCTTCCAATATAGTATACATTTCATCTCTAAAGGCTATCGAGTTGTGTGGAGTTTTAATGCTTGGGTCCCCTGCTAATCTCGAAGAGGTACCACCATGTTGAAATTGCGCTACTATGACCATGAGATACTCCCCATCATGCGCAGACTGTATCCTCCTCTCTTGAGGCCTAGTGGCAAGAGATCTATGAGAGACAAGCTCATCTGACCCGGGCATCACCATGATGCCAATATTTACCCCTCTGAATGTAACTTCATCCCTATGCAGCAGCAGAGAAAGTCGACCCCACCATCCTATGAAGGCCTCTGAGTACCCTAATGTGCCAACCCAATAATGAACTAGATCACTCTTTTTCCTGGATCCGACCATCACAAGACAGAATGGTTTAACAATCAGTTGAATCTCTGCCTCCCATAGCCGGAGCTGCTGCACCATAGCTCTGATAGCTACAAGAATCCCTCCGTGCCTCATCTCTAGTCCCTGCATGTGACCAAGATAGACGGTCCATATATCATGGTAAAATATTATGCATGCTAATCTGGCCATGACCCCTCGAAGCCACATGTGACAACCATAGTCACCATGTTCGTGTTCGTGTTCGTGTTCCAATCCCTCCGTGCCTCATCTCTAGTCCCTGCATGTGACCAAGATAGACGGTCCATATATCATGGTAAAATATTATGCATGCTAATCTGGCCATGACCCCTCGAAGCCACATGTGACAACCATAGTCACCATGTTCGTGTTCGTGTTCGAGTTCGAAAACTATGAAATTCGAATAAAGTTCAATAGTTAAAATTTTAACGATAAAGTTTGACATATATATATATATATACATATATATATATATATATATATATATATATATATATATATATATATATATATATATATATATCAATTAAAAATTAAACATGGCCATGACCCCTCGAAGCCACATGTGACAACCATAGTCACCATGTTCGTGTTCATGTTCGAGTTCGACAACTTTGAAATTAGAATAAAGTTCAATAGTTAAAATTTTAACGATAAAGTTCGACATATATATATATATATATATATATATATATATATCAATTAAAAATTAAACATAAATGCCAAAAATAAAAATAGCATGCCAAGTTGTCAACATGATTAATAATTAAATGAATATAGTAACTTAGCCTATGTCTCGATGGTTTCCTCAACTTCATGCTTTGACCACATGTGACTCACCCTATGAACCCATTATTCCATGAATTTTATAAATATATTAAAAATAGTATATTATTATATACAACTATAATGATAAATAAATAAATTATATACATTTAAATTATTATGTAAATATATATTTTTTTAAATATAAATATACTAAAATTTATATTTATTATATAAAAATAAGTTATGTAAATGTAGATCATGTTTATTAAAAGTTATGTAAATATTATTTTTTTACATACTACGACTTGGACGTCAATGTGTTGGCACTATGTGACTATAGATTTCGAGAGTTATCGAATCACCATTTTAAACAACCAAACCAAAAAAAAATGTTAGACGTGTCATCATTCTCTGGAGTCTAAGCTTCTCGGATTACAAAATCACGAGACCAGTCACGAATCATGACACCAACTCAGGATTCAATAATCAACGAAGGTAAGCGACAATAAATAAAACTAGGAGTGCAATGCCAATGGTGTGGTGTTTAGAAATTAGGTTTTAGTTCAAGATTAAACCCTAGTCGAATTTTACCGACGAATTTAAATGAATAAATTCGAATTGGTTTAAGGTTCGATGAATTTCGAATTTCAACCTTGAAATTCGCCGAACCCGGTGACTTAGGTGACAACTAGCCACCCCCTGAATGCAACCAATAAATGGATCTTTGATACTCGCAAGCTACTCAAGGTATGTGGATCCCTGCTGTTCCTGCAAGCCATCTCCACTAGGTCTACCATCCACCCTCTCGATAATGTGTCAATACATTGTCTGGATCCCAGACACATACTGGGATGCTACCTCGGTTGTACCCAGTATCCTCTACTCATGCATGGTCTCGAAATTCCCTAAGAAAAGAGTGACGTACGTCTCCCTTGTGACCCGCTCCCCAGGCGTAGGCTCAGTGATGACTGATATGCCACCCTTGCAGGTGATCATCTCATCACCCAACCTATGGCTGTTAACTAGTGCACCGACCGAATGCCACTGCTGAGAAGTATTTTCCCTAGTTTGCTAAGTGTCATCCAAATATCTTGGGTGAGCCTTGCATACATCGTTTCTCATACCCAAAGTGCCAAAGGACAACAAAAAAATTGGTTGTGCCTATGAGTGATGTAGAAGAGGGTTAGGCATGTGAGTCCCCACGGATACCGTCAAGTGTCGCTCATATGTCTCCTCATCGATCCTGGGTGAACTACCCCCAAATGTATGCCTGGTGTTTTCGTCCATGAGTTTCCCTGGAGGCAATACTCTAATACCCCGATGCGCAACACGATACACCCCCGCATAGCACTGATCATCCATGTACTCCTTGACATGCCACTGCACATTGCGGCATACCCCTGTGCACCATTGTATACCCCCTGCTACTGTTGTACCACCCTGTACCGTATTGTGCCTTGTCTGTGTCAAGGCACTAGTCACTCCTCGCGTGTACTTAATGTGATGTAAGAAACTACTACTTCATAATGCATTCCAACACACTACGGTGCACCACCATTCACCTCCATGTCCACCGGTAGCCCACCTCTCAATGCTAGATGCTCCCACACATCCTTGGATGTGATGGCCTAGATTTGTGTCTCTACATGTCGGACCACCCCTAATTGGTATCATCACCTCCACCGTCGCATCACTACACCCACCGATGAATGGATCATCATTCCAAACCCTCCCTAAGGAGTCCGAGAAGTGAATCTAACTATGTGTTAGTAGTGATGCCACCATTGCTCTGCTCCGTTGCGACCTTTGTGCCTCACACAAAGATGAAGAATCCTTGGCTCCATACAAGGTATCATCTGGTGGCCTGCCAATTCCACCTCCTCCAACAAGCTCCTACCAAGGTATGTTGATCACCCCATGACCCCGCATACAAATTTCGTACCAAGATAACCCAAGGGGTCTGCCCATAAAATGGTTGGCCACTGGAGCTAATCGAAACTCCCCTAGTGAATGTGCACGTTCAAATGCTAGGCCAACTATACCCTCCAAAACATAGTCAACCAGCCTGCTTGGGAAACGATAGGTAGTCCCACCAGGATCCCAATGCCAGTCTGGGGTTCCTATAGTCCCAGCACCTGGAAAATCCTGCTAAACTACACTCGGGTCCACCACCATCTCCATAACACACTCCACTAGATACCAACATAAAATCTCTTGTCGTCCAACCTCAACATGCGGGTGTTGCACCCTGTGCAACTCTGATTGTATCATCTTGCTATCCAGGTCAAGACATGTGATCTGACTAGGTGGATCCGTCCCTCTCCCTCCAATGGGAAGAGGTGACCCAATAGTGTTGCTAGCCCCGTTATGTATGCCTGAAGGGGGATGCTCTAACACTCAATTATTCCCTCTAGCTGTACCATTAGGGAATATAACCATTCCCCAATGTGGGCCAACTTGGCCACTGACTCAGCACAAACCACTCTCATGCCCTCCAATTCCTCGTTCTGCAACAAAATAGCCTCTAGTACTAATGTGGCCTTCCCTTTCAAAGCTAGAAGGTCGGCCTGAAGTTGATGACACTATTGTGTGTGACCATTGTCCAATACCTCTGTTGAGGAGGTAAATCCCCTCTGCGGACAGAGGCGATCCCTACTATCCCGACGGAGGAGTGGCAAACAAGCAAGCAATCTTCCGCCAACAAACTCCCCAATTCTGAATGAAAAGGTGGATGAGAATATTCTTTGAATTCAACGCTGCAATGCGAAGAAGAAGAAGCGTCCCCGTCCTTCAGCCCTGGCAGATCACAATCCTTCCACGATCTCCGCGGATGAACACCTGCACATAGAAGAAACGAACAGATACAAGCATAGGAACCAGCATACGTAACTAAACATCGGTCAGAAAAGATATTACTCGCGTTAACATGATGGAAAACGGAGTGGAACCATAATCATAGTCATCTATTAAAATGATAAACGAATAGAAGTTACAACCAAGTTCTGCGTCGCAGCCTCCTTCGAGCGGGTCTCCGGTCGTCCACGTCTCGCAAAGCTCGCCAAGGAAAGGGAAAACCTCTCCAGAGTCTCGTAACAATGGTCTCCTCACTTGAGTTGGCCTTAAGGGAAAGAAGGGATTCTTTACAACACAAAGGCACTTGGGAATAGGGAGATGCAAAGCTTCAGCACTTCAAGACTAGCTTGCCATGGATTTGAGCAGGCTTTTATAGATGGGGAAGGAGGGAGTTGGGATCCCTATTATTATGGGATTGGCCCTATCAACAAGGAAGGTTCCATGAAAGGTGGCAAAACCACTTCCCTTCCATAGAACTCCCGCAGCCAAACCTCCCAACTCAAGATAGGCAATGGTTGTGAGTTTGTTTGAACTCAACTTCCGCCATCCATATTTAAAAAATAGTCCCTAAAATGGGTGGCGCGATTGCTGCTCTATGACAGAGCGCCAAGTGGCGCGACCTCTGTGTAGGATTTTCCTCATTGGCGCGAGTCCTGAACTGACTGCCCGTGCCAATGCAAAAAGGGATGTTTTTTATGATTTTTGCAAGGAGATGTCTCAAGGGGAAATATAGCTCACATTCAGAGGGATGCATTGATGGTGATTTCAAAGCATGACAATGTTCACAGGTCACGGAATGGGTCCTCCATTGTGCGGGATGGGGAATGGTTAGGACGGTGACAAATTACTGTGTAACAGATGCCCCCTAAAGTATGAGGCCTGAGAGTGAGAGGGGTGAAATGCTTTACGAGAACATGTCCAACTGAAGGCCCGCCGTCGGACAACCTGCGCAGAAAGATACAACTGATATCTCAAGTACATGATGTATACATATGGTATGGACGCAGCCATCCGAAAAAGAGTATGCTATAATCCGGATCTAGGGTATGGGCGCAGCCATCCAACTAAGATCAAACAAATAGACTCAGGTATGGTCGCAGCCATCCAATCAATGAGTCATGTACATAATGATAATAATCCACAATCGCAGCCTGGATTACAACAGACACAATCCAGGGTCTTGCGCTCCATCTCGACCCAACAAAGTACAAGTTCATGCATGTGAATATGTGAGCTGAAGTCGAACATGCAAGAACATCGTCAGATTACCAGCCAATGATGAAAGCTGTTAACCGACGCGAGAGAAACCACCAATAATGACAATGGTCCTCAAGGTACTACAGGTACAATCTACGGCGTGCGAATAAATGAGTTGACGTCGAACACCCGCAGAATCACTCGATCGGAGGCCAATGATGTAAACCTCTCGTCGAATGCGACGAACCTGCCATTGAGGCATGCAGGCTCCAAGGTACCATAAAGAGTCTCTAGACCAACTTCCTGGATAATGAGTTGATGTCGACAGGAAGTGACCTTGATCGAAGGTGGGCCATAATGATTCCCACATCATCGACACGAGACAGAGGAACATAATTTTTTTGTTGTGAATCGGGACCATATGAGAAACAGAGGAAGGTTGATATTTGCAGAGGCCAACTTCTCTTGAACACATAAACGGCATGACAATGGACTTGGCAGTATTTGACATCAACGGATCAAAGGTCATGGCGACAAGGCAGTGAACAGATGAGAGGTCAAAAGAGATTACCCAAACCCATGGAAGCAAAGTGAAACAACGAGATGAGATGTCCCCAACCCGACACGAATGCAGACAAGTGCCATGTTCAAGAGCGACATACTGCCGACGACAACGACGATGGTTTCATTTTTCCCCCACCATTTCTGGCGAGTACCCCAATTATTTTTAATAACAAGCTTGAAGGGGATAACATATGCTTGTGATATAAGTCCGCCCTTCGGGCGAATCCATCCTAGTGCATTTAACGAGTCCTAGGAAGGAGAAACTCGGAGAACGTCATTTCGACGGAATCCAATGTCATCAGGTTTTAACGAGTCTGACAAAGGAAGAACTCGGCGTCTTTTCATGTTTAGAGAGTTTGAAAAGACAGCGGAAAAGAAAACTCCACAGGTCCCTTTTCGTAAATAGTTCCCCAGATCTGAAAAGGTAGAAAACAATATCCGGGAAAACCTCCTAGTCGCGATAGGCTAGGGTATTCCTTTTTCGTAATCGATCCAGCCCAGCCCGAAAAAGGGTTAAACTTATACTGGGTGAATGTCGATTCGTGTCCATTTTAACGAGATCGAAACGACAAGGGCCTCAGCAATCTTTTCATATTTAGAGAGTCAGAAAAGAGCTGAAAGATGACTCCAGAGTGACTTTTTCGTGTATTTACCGAGTCCGAAAAAGTATAAAATACAACTCGTTTCCATCTTTTAAGTTGCAAAAACCTGCTGCTGCACATACCAAGCAAGCGTAAAATCCATTTTCGACATAATACATACAAATATTTGATAAAAATAACTTTTTAAAGCTCATTTAATGTCGAAAAGTTATAAATATGTCTAATTGGTAAAAAATGAAATTACTTTTTACTATTTACCTTGTGGAGAGCAACAGTGGTCCATTTGGAGCAGAATCTTCCGTCGGTGATTGCGACCAATCCAGGCAACCATTCAGCGTCTCGTCTGTGACAGGTAAGAGGCGCTCCTTTTCTCTTTCTTTCCATACATTTTTTAATGAATTTCCCTTAGAAATCAGCTCTGTAAGGGCACTTTTGAAATTTTAGGGCCGGGCCCAGTGGCGCGGGTATCGGGCACGGACCCGCGCCACTGAGCTCTTTTTACCAAAGGGTCCGCGCCACCTGGCGCGACTGTTAGCAAAACAGTCGCGCCAGCGGCGGAACCCAAATTTCCGCCTAAAATTCCGATATTTATGCCAAATTTCTTGAATTTTGAAACTCACAAAAGATCTAATCAAGGGCTTTGGACCATGTGAATGCAGATAAACAGTCAGAATGGCAATTGAATGGAAGGAACGAGAACACGGAGATGAGGACGAAGAGGCCATGCAAAGTCAAGCATGTATGAATGCTCTGAGAGACTGTGGCTTAAAAAAGTTCTTCCTCACGCCATGCTTACGAGCTCAGCCTGAGCTCCTCCAATATCTGATCAACATCTGGGATGAAAATGACCAAGTATTCAGAATACGAGACCAGGTGCTGGAATTGGAGGTTACTGACATTTATTTCATAACTGGATTGTCCCGCAGGGGTCCAATCCCTGTACTGACTGGGAGCAGACCATCAGGGGAAAAGATGGAAGAGGTAATGGCGCGGGTGTGCCGAGGGGCACAGACAGGATCAGGAAGTAAAAAAGTCTATATTTCCACCATCCCTGACCTAGCACTGAGAGTTGTACTCCACACCATTACGCGGGCTGCTGGATCGCAGGCACCGCATGAGGCTACAAAGACTCAACTCTTACTAGCCTCAGAATGCATGGGTCCCCGACTGTATGATTGGGCAACAGCCGTCACGATCAACATGAAAAGGCAGCTCACCAAGTGTAAACAGGGGAAACTGAAGCAGTTCGGCTATGGTTCCATCTTGGTATCGTTCATTCTGGAACGCATACCAACCTTCCAGGGCCAAGAGGCCCATGTGGCGAGTCCGATACCACGAGAGCCGAGAATGGCTCGCTGGGCAGCACTGATGCCCAGATCTGGAGGTGGCCAACAGATGTCCTGGAAGCCAGAGTTCTTTAGGTGGCTACGACGCCAACTGATCGTTGTGGAAGATTGGCCCTATTCGGGAACTGACTTTACAGGAGACCCAGATCTCCCACTACCAGAAGGGGATGACTGGGACGAGGAGTTGGGTAAGACCTCATATTTTTGATTTTATGTTTATATGTTTTTTTGTTAATACACACTTGTCTTAACACAATTATATATGCATGCAGATGTAGGACCTGAGAGACCAGCCGGGATGTCTCCTATCTCCCGGAGGACACAACTCGCCCCTGAGATTCAGGGGGAAGGCTCCGGAGGAGAAGCACTGGTCCAGAACCTCGAGGGGATTGCCCATGGGATCCCAGACTATGCCCGGCTGTCAGACGTACCGATGGATTACCAGCGCCATACGGTGGGAGTTCCAAACCGACTCCACCGAATCCTGAGGCGGCTAGTACGTGCAGTGACGTGCTATCATGAGCACCATGAAGACTAGTCTCTAGGATTTATGCTACACCTATTTTTGAGAGACACAGTGTCTCCGGATGTATTAAGACAATTATGTATATTTTTTGAGTTTTATGTGACACACTCTTATGCAAACATTTCGATATATATATATATGCATATCTATTTCTGGATGAGTCTTCTTTACATGTGATGATGATTTATAAATTGCGCAAATGCCTATCTAACACCAAATTTGCTACTGCATCTGTTAATGTATTCAAATGTCTGGGTATATGATGATATGTAATGTAATCAAAATTCCTTTCCAGTAATCGAATACGCAAATACAATCATAAAATAGACGGGTTTCTTACCGAATAGTGCCCGTTCAGCTGCAACACTACAAGCTGTGAATCTAGGTACACGAGCAATTCACGGATACCAAGGTTTACTGCCTCGGTTAATAATTCCAACACGGCGCTATATTCCGCGATGTTGTTCGTGGTATGTCCTAAACACACACCTTGCAGGTCGATCAACTCACCAGCAGGATCGTAGATTACCCAGGCTGCAGAAGACAGATTCCTGGTACTGCGGGAGGCACCATCCGCGAAACCAACAAATGGATGAATAGACATCTGCACAACCAGGAAGACCCGATCAGCAGAAAGACATTTACAAAGCACACCACACCACGCACACAAATGACAATCACACACCTATGTACACACACCACACCAAGAAATTATTTCAGGCGTAGTACTTCTTAAGGTACAGCCCATTTCTGGGCTGCGCCAATGGAACTCCTTCGTAATCTATAAGCTCGTAGGCCCCATTTTTCAAAACACGTTTTACTATATAGGGACCGTGCCACATCGGCTGGAGTTTACCGGCTCCAAGCTTATCATGTGCCTAATCGTACAAGACGACTAGGTCTCCTTCGATGAAAGAACGGGGAGAAACAGATTGATCAAAATGAGACTTGACCCTTTTCTTTTGTGCTTCGATGATCAAAGCAGCTAGACGACGGGTTTCATCCAACCGTTCGAGATACAGAAGACGCTCTTCCTCAGGAGAAGTATCCGGTAAGAGCTCCACAGCTAATTTGAGCGAAGGAATTTCACATTCAACCGGCAAAGTAGCTTCCAGACCGTACACCAGTTGGAATGGTGTGAATCCAGTTGCATTTTTAGCAGAAGTTCGGTACGCCCAGAGAGCTGAGAACAGTTGGAGATGCCAATTTGATTTATGAATCCCAACTGTTCGCTGAAGCATAGTGACCAAAACCTTGTTCACTGCTTCAACCTGACCGTTCGCTTGAGGGTAGTAAGGCGTTGAGCTGTCGTGACGCAGGCCCAACGCAGCTGTCAGCTCCGCCATCATGTAATCGCGGAAATGAGTACCGTGATCAGTGACGATAGCTTGAGGAACCCCGAATCGTGCAATAACATGGTTGAATAAAAATGAAGCAGTCGTTCTTCCGTCAGCAGCTAGTGTAGGCATCGCCTCGGCCCACTTGGTGAAGTAGTCGACGGCGACAATGATATACGCATGCCCCCCGGCCGAGTGAGGGTTACACGTCATAAAATCTACGCCCCATTTCGCGAAAGGGCCGACGGTAATAGCGGGATGCAAAGGCAATGGCGGCGCGCGCATCTTGCGCTGAAAAATCTGGCACGGATGGCATTTTCGGACTGCAGTGATACAATCCTTGAATATAGAAGGCCAGAAATAACCTGCCCTTAGAATCTTTTGGGCAGTGGCATATCCGGACATGTGTCCGCCACAGGCGCCACTGTGGCAGTCATTCAAGACTTTCTCGGCCTCGTCCAAGGTAAGGCATCGTCGGAGCACCGAATCTACTCCAATACGATATAAGGTATCTCCTACTATGCGGTAGGGTTGGGACTGGTGCCGAATCCGATGGCGGGCAGCTTTATCCAACTCAGACCGAAATGTCGCGGTCTGAAGATACACTATGATGTCACCGTACCAAGGATCACGAGTATCGATAAGAAACAGTGTTTCGTCCGGTATATGATCTTCGGAGTGTTCAGGAAGAGAGTCTGTAGGGGGAGAACATATCAAATCCGCGAAGACCAGTGATTTAGTTGACTTGGCGGTGGTGAACTCCAAGTCAAACTCCTGCAGGATGACGATCCATTTGGAGTACTTGCCCCCCAGCAATTGTCTAGAAAGAATATATGTCATGGGGTTGCAGTCTGAAACCACTGTTATCGTGCGCAACAGGATGTAATGGCGAAAGCGTTGTACGGCGTGTACAGCTGCTAAGGCCAACTTCTCAACATGTGCATAACGCGTTTCCGGGTCGAGAAGGTTCCGAGATAGGTAATAAACAACATGTTCATCACCGTTCTCGTCATCCTGCACCAAGACCATAGCAATGGTGCTTAGTGCAGCGGCTAGATACAAAGTAAAGTCGCGGTGGTAGTCCGGAGGACAAAGCAACGGAGCATTGACTAGCAATGTCTTCAGCTTCTCAAAGGATTCTTGAGCAATTTCGTCCCAATGAAAGGGAACATTCTGCTTTAACAAACGAGTGAATCCTTTGGCCACCTCGGCGTAATTTGGGATAAAGCGCCTAAGAAAATTCGCTTTCCCTTGCAGACTCTGTAGTTGATACAAAGAGGAGGGTGACGAGAGATTTATAATGGCCTCAACCTTCAAAGGGTCAAGGCGAATTCCGTCTTTCGAGACTATAAAGCCTAAAAGACGGCCAGAATCGACGCAGAAGACGCACTTATGAGGATTGAGCCTAATATTGTAGCGTCTGCAACGAAGAAATATCTGGCGAAGATGCTCAGGGTGGTCCTCTCGCTTACCTGAATGGGCAGGCAAGTCGTCCAGATAAGGCTGGACAATATGGCGAATATCATGAAAAGCGTATGACATTGCGCGCTGGAATGTGGCACCAGTGTTTTTTAAGCCGAACGGGAGTTTTTTATATGCGAATGTGCCCCATGGACAGATGAATGTGGTCTTATGTTGATCCTCAGGTGCGATATTGATCTGGTTGTAACCTGAGAAACCGTCCATTAAGGAATAGATCTCACTCCCAGCACAATCGTCGATAATCTGGTCGATAAACGGAGTGGGATAATTGTCCTTGGGACAGGCGCGATTGATATCGCGATAATCTACACAGACTCGAATGGTACCCTGCTTTTTATCGACAGGGACGATATTGGACACCCATTCTGTAAGGGGGATAGGATAAATAAACCCCGCGTTCAGAAGTTTTTCAACTTCTGCCTTGATACCGGCGGCTTTCCGAGGATGCATGGGACGCAAGCGTTGGCGCACGGGTTTCGCACCTGGATAGGTTGGAATCTCGTGCACGACAATACTAGGATCAATTCCCGGCATTTCCTCGTAGGACCACGCAAAAACATCTCTGAATTCTTTGAAAAGTTTTGTATAGACCTGAATCTCCTCAGGATAACAAGTCACACCCACATGAATGTTCTCAACAATCCCTGGTTTAACAGAGATGTTGATAGGAACTGTTTGAGTAATGTTACTCAGATTGCCCTCCGAAAAGACTTCGTGAGTCAAGATCGGTGTTTGAAGAGGCGGGGAAGGAACTTGAGTAGCATAGCGCTCTAGACAATCAGTCATTGCCCCCAAGCTAGGCATAAACGAGGAACGATGATGCCCATCGCCCCAGGGTAGCTCCTCGAGAGACATAGTTTCGATGATAGCCTCATCTGAAGGAAAAGTCTCTCTAAGAGGATCAGGCGAATCAGCCTGACCAAGCCAGGGGGATCGTGAGTAGACGTCAAGAGCCATGCTCATCGGAGCATGCTGAGGGGGTGGAGGATCCGATGCGGCAACAATCTCACAGTAGCTGATCTCTACTGGCGTTAAAGGCATGGATTCTCCAAACTCATATACCTGCTCAGGTGAAGGAATAAGCCAGGGGTCATCAGTCCTGGACAACATGTTGACTTGAGCGGTATTCGGTGGCGGCGCGGGGAATATACCCATGAGAACAGGGTCCTTGAAAAGACCAGGTCCTATGCTGTCTGGGGGATTCGAAATTTGATCCACATACGGCACGTTGTTCTCAGAGCTCGAGGTGAAAAATGACAACTGATCTACTGTGACAATCTTGCCCTCATGGGGGAACTTAATGAATCGAAAGATAGTAGACGGCACGCAGAGCATGGCATGGGTCCAGCTGCGGCCAAGAAGTATGTTGTAGTTGAGTTTCGCGTCAACCACTTCTACTTCCACGTTGACAGTTTTTCCCTGTAGTGTGATCGCAAGACTCTCAAGAACTCCCAGGGGTTTAGACTCCCGACCATCAAATGCCTCAAGGGCATTAGGAGACGATGACAAGGCTGGAGAGCCAATGGCCTTCCAGCAAGCGGAGGACATAACACAAGTAGATGCACCCTCATCTACGACGGCCCTGTGAACGTTCAGACCGTTAATCCTGACTTGAATGACCAAAGCGATTTGATGCGGAAGTCGGGGAGTAAAATTCTCCAGATCAAAGGTGAGAAGGCTCGAATCGGCGGGATCGATGCCACCGATGGCGGACAATAAAGCCTTCCGTTGTGAAGGACAACTTTGAAGAACCTCAAGTGCCGACATGGCAGATGGCGCTTGTGCCAAATCCTCAACGATACTGTAATGTTGAGCGGCACGAGCATTTGGATTATAAGAGGATCTCCGAAGAACACCCTTGGGAGGTGGCTTCACAACGGGTTCGAGAGTCGGCTTCTCGATTTCCAACGGACCAGAAACAGGTGGGAGAGGCAGTCCATCCGCAACTGCCTTCCCGGGTGCCTGCTGCTGACTATTGTAATCCTTCGATCTAGTAGCAATAGTGATAGATGCATTAGTTTTCATCATGAAAACCTGAGACCCAAACGGTGCAGATGATGAACCTTGTTCGACCATCTGGGTTTGCTGAGATGGAAAAGGCTCTTTTAAAACAGCCGGAGTCCCTTTTGAGCCTTTAAGAAGTTGACTAATTTCGGACCGTCGTGGACAATCCTTAGTGTAATGGTCACCTTCACAGATGAGGCAAGGGAACTTCGGCTTACGTTGGGAGCCATCCTCAGTCCGAGTTTTAGATTCCGGTTTTGGGGCATCAGATTTTGATTTGCCTTTTCCCTTCTTCTTCCCCTTGGAGGATTTGTCCGCAGGATTGGCCTGAACGGCATTCACCTCCGCGGTTTTACCAGAATCAGACGCAGCGGGATTAGCAGAGGTATTATTGGAAGAATTAGCCTTCTCCTTCCCATTCGAAGACTTCTTCGAATTTTGAGAGACGGAACCAATGACACCATCCACCGAAGGGGTAGGCGGGGCCTTTTTGGCTCCAGGCCGTGGAGCATCAGGCAGGATATCATAAAGCGTGCCGGACTGAGAATACACAAGATCCAGATATTGGGCACGCGCAATGGCTTGTTCCTCCGTCACACACGCTCCCATCACAATATCTTGAGCGATTTTATTCACGAAGGAGGTGGTGAACCGGTGAGTTAGTATCTGATCAGGTATGTGTAACTTGATCAGTCTATGATGGCGTTGCCACTCATGAATGTGATCAGAGATGTGAGTGGCTTTATCCTGCTTCAGAGAAGTCAGGAGGTGCGTCCCGGCTTCATAACGAACCGGTAACTGAAAGTGCGTGAGGAAAGCCATGGCTAAAGAATTGAAATCTTGGAAAATGCCACGGGATAACTCTATGTACCACTTAGCAACAACTCAAGTTAAAGTACGCTAGAAGAGGCGCAGACGAATCGAATCGTCGACCCAAGAGTTAGACGAACACCAAAGATGATACGTCATCACATGCACCTGGGGGTCCTCTCCAGCTTTTCCCTCAAACTTGGGGCAATCACCTGGTATCTTGGTGGGAACCGAAGGCCAATATGGATTATGTAAAATCAGATCATTGGTCAACTTTGAAACGTCCCGTGATCGAGGTAGCCGGGCAAAGGAGGGTTAACTCCCATGCCAGTCCCAGAATAAGGTCCGGTGCCCATGCTCCACGATGGTTGTGAATATCCCTGCCCCCACGGGTTCTGTCCTTGAGGATTTTGACCATAGGGGGCATGGTTCGTATAACCAGACTGATTTGGTTGCTGGTAACCATTGTGTGGGGCTTGATAACCAGGGTTCGGGCCCTGATTAGGCGTCTGCCCTGTATAAGCAGCGTTTGGATTTGGCTGCTGAGCGTAGGTAGAACCGGGTGGAGGAGGATGATACTGAGAGCCTCCGGAGTGGTTATAGTTCAGTTGAGATTGACCATGAGGATAATAACCACTCTGAGGATAGATGGAAGCTAGCGATAAATTGGAACCTGTGAACTGAATACGTAGGGCGCGGTGATGATTTAGACGTAGCATTGAATGAACGAGCTGATACATGGAAGTGAACGGACATAAGGCATACTGAATAGACAGTCAGACCAGTGAGAGCGACTGAATGAGCAGGTTAGCCGGATCGCCGAGCGGCGGCGGGCCGCCGGGACCCGAGCTGGTTGTCGACGGCCCCGAGGTTGCCTAGGAATAAGGTTTGGTTAGCTGGAAGGTGGAAACCAAAGGACCAGTGCTAACGCTGGAAACCGATTTGACTGACGAACCATAAGGCGGTCTGGTTGATATGCAACGTTAGAGACAACAGGATACTGCGGTTGCATCGGTAAAGAAGGCTGGATTTGCCCCCCAGGACCATAGGCCGGTCCCTGTTGATACCCCGGCTGAGGCTGAGCAGGTTGACCAGCAGGGTTATAATATGGTCCTTGCGGATTATAGAATGGCCCTTGCTGGCCCGCAGAGTAGCCCTGGTTGGGCTGTCCCTGCGGGTCGTACAGATAGCCAGGTTGGCCTGCAGGCTGGCCTTGGAAAGGCTGTCCCTGCAGGTTGTGAGCCTGGTTGTACGGTAAACCTTGAGCATACAGATAAGCTTCAGGAGCAGGAAGACGCAAAATGTCCCCATGCTCGTCAAGCTGACCCGGGAAACCATACACGGGAGTGCCGTCCTGTGCATAGTGCGAAAAGAAAGATCGGTAAGGATCTTGGGGAATTTGTCCAGCTCCGGCGTTCGGCTGTTGCAAAAACAACCGATACTCCTCCGGAGAGATATTCTCCGGTATGTCAGTAGCTAGATAAACATCTTCGGGAGTTGGCCCAGCCCTGGTGGCTGAGACAACAGCAGAAGAGGCAGCTACACAAACAGTGGGCCGCACGGGAACAGAAGTGACGGGCGTCGAAGGAGACACCCCGGGTGTAGTGGCAGCTGGCCTCGAAGCAGGAGATGATATTCCCATAGAGCCAGCAGCTGAAATAATCTGACCCAGAGATCTGTATCCTAACGGTAAGGACCCGGTGACGATGTAGTGGCAGGCTCGGTATGCGTCTCCCTCAAACAATCTACGGGGGGCGGCGATGGTAGTCGGACCTAGGAATTTCCTCACGGAATCACTCATGGTTGATCCTGCTTGGTTAAATCACGCGGAAGACGGCGAGGACTAGGAGGGAAAAACAACGGCAACAAACGGTGAACGCGAACCCCGTGTAAGAGAAAGGAAATCGGCTCCCTAATCTCAATTGAGACACGAAGGGGTGAAAAGGCCGGTTGAACTCAAGCTGGTTCTCCAAAAGGAGTTGCTCGGCGAGGGCGGTCCCAGAGTCGGGGAACTCGAAACAACGGTCTTGTGGTTCAACAGAGGGCTGAGAAGCCTCTGAAGAATCGTCCGTGTAAGGACTACCAGTAGACGAAACCGAAGGTTCCGCCACCATGGCAAGGGACTAGAAGAAGAGAGCACACACACACACGGGCTGAAAACGAGTTAAGACACACGATCAAACAGTCAACAAGCAATGTCTAAGCGGGTGTGTAATCGTGGGTGATTAATTTTACCACATTGGAAAATAAGAAATTCTACCGTTTCATGTTTCAAGAGTCGAGAAACGATAAAAAGATGACTCTATCTCTTTCAGAGTTGACACAAGCGTGAAAGGACAAGCGCTTGACGGTCTTTTCAAGTTTAGAGAGTCAGAAAAGACCAAATGACTGCTCAGGAAAAACTAGGCACAAAGGGTGTACCAAATATCCGTGAACTGCAATATACACCTTGGTTTCAAAAATGAAGCAGAAATCGACCAAGGACTTTCCGTACGTGCAGGTAGTCTCCCCGAATGCTGTGTTCGGTGTATCACGGGTATAGGGCGGCAGACTCGGCTTCCTGTGGATAAAGGATTGAAAACCTATAGGGGTATCCCTTTATATACGCGACGGTACGGGGAGCACAAGTCCGTACTAGCGCTGTCTAAAGCCAACAGGCGAACGACAGCTGCTAGGTTTAACGACGCCGGAACACGTCTCTAGCCTAGACCTTCTAAATATGTTTCGTTAAGTTCCAATGTTGCCTTAGGTTAATTGAATAAATTTTACAGTTGATCTCCAATTAAGTTTCAATTTCCAGGCCCTATCGTATGTAGTGTCTCGAAAGACTCCTAAATGCAAGCTATATGCTACAGTGCAACATTTCGTTCGATGAAAACTAGTTAAATAAGAGTTGAGAGCTTTTATACAAACGAAATGGACGGAATACAAACAACAATGTCTCTAATGCAACTAATGCAATTGAACACTTTTTCATCAAACACTAATCACTAGCGATATGGAAAAGATCACAATTTGCACTAATTAATCAAAACAAAAGAGATTTTTTTATTTTTTTTTATTTTCAATGTTTAATGGCTAATGTGCACTGAAAACAAAAGGAACAATTTGAGAAATGATATCCAAGAGAGCGAAACACACAAAATTCACTCAACAATGCAATCAATCAGATCTCTAAATCGACCCAAAGTCTCTCAAATCGAAGAAAGACCCAAAAAGCTTCCGATGGACCGTGTGATCTAGGTCCAAAGCAAGACAAACGAATTCTGAATGAAGGAATGGACAATCACCCAAAAAACGCAACAAAACAATCAAAGACTGTTAAGAGAGCGTGGAGAATCAATCAACAAGTTGACAGGACAATCAAGACACCAAAACTCCCAAGGAGGGCTCGATACACTAAGCCACTAGATGCCCTAGGGCTCAAAACGTGAAATCGGTGGAAAGAAGCAAACAACCAAAGGACAGAGGTGAATTCCAGCCAAACAAGACTCCAACACACTCAGACAGTCGGGAAATCAAGAAGAGAAGCACTGGTCAAGTCCAGAAAGCTAAAAAATGAAGAAACTCAAAAAAGTCACAGGAGTGGCGCGACTGTGGGCTTGAAACTGGCGCCAGAAGCCAAGTGGCGCGAGACAGACAAGAGCAACAAGCGCCAAGTGGCGCGACTGTCGGGTTAAAAACCGCGCCAGTCGAGTTCTTCAATAAAAAATAAAAATAAGCTATTCCAGAAGCAGACCAATACAAGCTAAGCAAACCAAGAAGCTAAAACAATGAAAGAATCCAACCCAGAAGGTTCATCAAGCAAGGAGAAACAATCAAAGCGAAACAATCATAAACGAGACAAGGAAAATCGGACGATCCCCAGCGGAGTCGCCAATTTGTTGAGGAGGTAAATCCCCTCTGCGGACAGAGGCGATCCCTACTAGCCCAGCAGGGGTCTAGCAACAAACAAACAATGCTATGACGCAAGCTCCTAATTACGAATGAAAGGTTTGGGATAGGAACCTACCTGGATTCCAACGCTACAATCTGAAGAAGAAGTGTCCCCGTCCTTCAGCCCTGGCAGATCACAATTCTTCCACGATCTCCGCGGATGAACACCTGCACATAGAAGAAACGAACAGATACAAGCATAGGAACCAACATATGTAACTAAACATCGGTCAGAAAAGATATAACTCTCATTAACATGATGGAAAACGGAGTGGAACCATAATCATAGTCATCTATTAATTAATAAACGAATAGAAGTTACAACCAAGTTCTGACGTCGCAGCTTCCTTCGAACGGGTCTCCGGTCGTCCACGTCTCGCAAAGCTCGCCAAGGAAAGGGAAAACCTCTCCAGAGTCTCGTAAAAATGGTCTCCTCGCTTGAATGGGCCTTAAGGGAAAGAAGGGATTCTTTACAGCACAAAGGCACTTGGGAATAGGGAGATGCAAAGCTTCAGCACTTCAAGACTAGCTTGCCATGGATCTGAGCAAGCTTTTATAGATGGGGAAGGAGGGAGTTGGGATCCCTATTATTATGGGATTGGCCCTATCAACAAGGAAGGTTCCATAGGAGGTGGCAAAACCAATTCCCTTCCATAGAACTCCCGCAGCCAAACCTCCCAACTCAAGATAGGCGGTGGTTTGTGAGTTTGTTTGAACTCAACTTCCGCCATCCATATTTAAAAAACAGTCCCTAAAATGGGTGGCGCGATTGCTGCTCTATGACAGAGCGCCAAGTGGCGCGACCTCTGTGTAGGATTTTCCTCATTGGCGCGAGTCCTGAACTGACTGCCCGCGCCAATGCAAAAAGGGATGTTTTTTATGATTTTTGCAAGGAGATGTCTCAAGGGGAAATATAGCTCACATTCAGAGGGATGCATTGATGGTGATTTCAAAGCATGACAATGTTCACAGGTCACGGAATGGGTCCTCCATTGTGCGGGATGGGGAATGGTTAGGACGGTGACAAATTACTGTGTAACAACCTCTATATCTCCTGGTGCCTCATCAAAGGTGGATACATCTCCTGGAACCTCACCCATCTACCGCATGCTGCTACCACCCAAAGCCTCATACACTACCCCGGTCATCACCTCAATGGATGGCACTACTGGGGTAGGCTCTACTCTCTATACTAGGATGTCAAATGACATGGTCAAGGAAGTCTCCAACAAGGTGACCCCTGCATCATACTGGTTGTATCCACATGCTCCCCATGATCCTATGTGCCCTCATCCTCCAAGTGCGAGGTAGCCATTCTGATGGCTTCCCCCTCTGTTACTCAGTTAAGCTGGAAAAAGGTATCCAACTTTTCCACCTGATCCAAAGTTGTGCACTCAGTGGATCCATCATACGTGGCAAAATGTATCCTCCTAATGGTATGTTGCAACTTTGAGTTTTGCGTGCTAGCCCCCCCATTTTTCCTTCCTTTTTCATCCTACCTAAGCTGGAAGCAATCTCTGAAGGACAAGGTTACTTAAAAATTTTCCCCCATGGACTGACATTCTTAGAAATAATCTCCCATGGGAATATGATCATGCCTCCTACCTTGCTCACTCGGTACTGACAGTAGAAATGTAGGCATCGTGGTCCTAGTTGGCCTATTAAAGGATGGCGAGTGAGTGGCTAGTAAAGGGTGGTCACACTGTTGTGAGACCCCTGAAGTCTCCCAAAATACGGACTCATTATGGATGCTCTTATCCCTATTCTATTGCTTGAGTCATTTTGACTTTCCCTTCAACCCTTTGGCTGAATCATTTAGGGCCTTTAAGATGCTACCAAATGTCGCTTCCCCTTTGCTCCTTGACTCCCCCATATTTTCCACCTCTAATACCTTTGGTGTGTAATGTTTTTCCTACCCTCCTTGTTCATAGAACAAGATCCCCACAGCTGAGCCAAGAACGAAGCTCTGATACCACTATAATATCCCAAATGGGGATTAACAGTAATAAAAGTGAAAATAGGTAAGTAACTACAACAAAAATGCAAATATCATTAAAACACACAAATTGGAGCCAAAATCACTACTGAGCCATTTTATTAATATATTGGGAAAGAGTACAATTGAGGTGTTGGAAAGTTTGCACCTCAGCCTACTCAAGGCAGGCTTGAAGAACAACTCAAACCCAAGAAAAAACTTTGGATGAAAGTGCCTCTACATGGCTCAATCTCTGCGCTTCCTAGTCTAGAAATGTTGTTGCTGGTTGACTTCGGACAGTTGGTTGGGCTGCTTCCTCTTCTTAGAAAATTCTGGGCTTTTAGCCCCAAACTCTACTCACCAAACCCGCAAAAATCTGCGAAGGAATTGGCCAGATGTTGACCCCGTAATTTCGGCCCAATTTTCTCTATCTCCTCTAACTGCTAGCTGCATTAGGATCTTTGTTTGAAGCCTCAATCCTGCCCAGAAAATTATACCAAATTAATCTTGGATTCTCCTCAATAAACCCAGGAAAAACCCAAAAAGGGTCCGCCCAACGCTTGACTTCGGAATTTGGCCCTCTTGGGCTTGGCTCATTGTGTTGCTCGGTAAAATGAACGTCTAGATGAATCTGTTGGAAAATGCTTCCAGAGAGCTACCAAAACCCTGGTAGGAGATGGCTAACCTCCCCTCCAAATCTCCTATTGAAACTTTTCTGGTCTCCACACTCCCAACACCCACACCAAACTGAACTACACAATCTTGAAGGGGCTACGCACTTCTTGTTGCTGATACTATGTAGTTCCCTCACCAAAATGTAGAACTCCTCTCCTGAGTGGGCACTCGAAGTCCCCTGAGGTAGAGGTTGATATCTCCACTTGAAGATCTCGTGTGCTAAACAACACCGTAGACTTGGCTCTCTAGCTCAAGTGTGCATCAATCAAAATGACCAAGAGAAATAAGATGAATGAATGAATCCAAAATGAACCTTCCCTTCTTCCTTTTATCCATTGAGGCCCAACGTATGCCTTGGGTCCCACCTTGGCCTATGTTGTCTCTCCTTTTCCAATCACGTGCTACCTTCCTCTAGTCATTCCCACGTTGTCCTTTTCGTGCCTCTTCTATGCTACCACTTAAGGCCAATTCGACCACACCACTAGAGCTGCAATTTTCCCTTAAAAACTTTAGGAAAATAATTTATGTAGAAATTATACAACAAGCATGTATATCATGGATTCAATCCAATCTAAAAATGTACTAAAGCTAGATATTGAATCACTTCTACAAATCAATTGTGGAATTAAAAACACAATCGCCAATCACATGAATCAAAGAAGAATCAATCAAACCACAACACAAATAATTTCCTGGGGAAAGGTTGCTGCTCAAAACCCCACTATCTTCTATTATATATTCAACATAGATACGTGAAACAATTACATACAACTCTTCTCACAAGAGCCCTCTTGTACTTAGCTAATTGTCTCACACTTACCTGGACAAAACTGACCAACACTAAGCCAATTCTCAGCCTCTAAACAACTTGCCTTGCTTGTGCAATTCATGTGGAATGCAATCCCTAAAGAATAGAAATTTTGGCCTTCCTTGACTACGTAAGGATCATGGGAAATCCAATGGGTGTTTGGTTGCATGGGTGCAACCCAATAATCCTGCAACTGATAGTCAACTTCCCTTTCACCTATATCTCAACTGGGTCTCCACTGGAACTGACATGCATGCAACTAATAATAGTAAATCCTCAGTTGCATGTGAGATCACTGGTTGTGAATTAAATAATATTAATTCACTTGATCTCTCACTAGTGTATCTAACGGTTAAAACTAGCACAATTTAGTTTAACTCACTTAATTGAGTTAAACTGATTACAACCTGCATTAACTAATGCACCACTACACTTCGAACTCTGTTACAACTAGAATTACTCTGCATGCCTCACCAACTACCCTCAACTTGAAATTCATGAGTTAACTGATTTTATCACACTTAGTTAACTATTACAAATTATTTTGATATTATATTACATTTTATTGTCCATCTTAGTTAAGGGATAACTAAAATAGACATGCACCAAATTTAGCCCACCTGTGTAAGTGCTGTTAAGACCTATGGTCCCACACTAGTGTAGGTGTTGCTTGGACCTCCTGGTCCCACACTAATGTAGGTGCTGAATTTTCTTGTTGAACTTCAACACTCCCTCTCAACAAGAAATGGATTATCCTTCACCCTGATCCTGTCTCTATGGTATTCGAATTTTCTCCTGGTGAGCGCCTTCGTCAAAATATCTATATCCCGATCTTCCGTGGGAATGTACTGAAGTAACATTATGCGCCTTTGCACACAATCTCTGAGATGGTGGTACCGGATGTCTATGTGCTTGGACCTATAATGAAACATAGGATTAATCGAGAGTTTAATGCAACTTTTATTATCACAATGTATCACTATCGGACCCATCTGAGAACTAAACAAACCAACCAAGATATTTCTCATCCAGATAACCTCACAGGTAGCCTAACTTGCTACCATGTACTCTACCTCCCTTGAAATGAGTACCACAAATCATTTCTTCTTGATGTACCAAGAAACTACTGTCGATCCTATGTTGAAGATCCCTCCTGATGTGCTCTTTTTGTCTGATGGACTTCCTACCTAATCTGCATCCGTGAAGCCTTGAAGCTTCACTCCCTCTGTCCATCTATACCATAATCCATACTTTGATGTGCCCCTAGGGTATCTCAAGAAATGCTTCCCCGCCTTCCAAAAGAGCTTGGTAGGCTTAACCATAGCTTGACTCAGCTAGTTAACTAAGTAGCAAATGTCTGGTCTGGTGTTCACTAAATACATCAGTGAACCAACTAACTTCCTGTAGACAGTAGCATCCACTACCTCTCCAGAAGTAGCATCCTCTTTCCTCCAATTTCCTAGAAGAGGAGTGTCCATGGGTTTGCATCTCTCCATGTGAAACTTACCCAATATCTCTTTGGCATACTTTCCTTGAGAAACAAAAATTTCACCATCCCGCTACCATATTTCCAAACCAAGGAAATAATGAAGGAGTCCCATGTCCTTCATTTCGAACTCCCTTAAAAGATCCTCCTTGCATGAGTGTATCAGTTGCTCATCACCAGTCAAAATTAGATCATCAACATAAAGTAAAATAATCAATAGCTTACCCTCAACCACAATCTGGTACAGGTTTGCATCAGCTTCACTTTTGGTGAAGCCCAATCCAGTGAAATAGCTGTCAATCTGAGTGTACCAAGCACGAGGTGCTTGCTTCAGCCCATACAGTGCTCTCTTGAATCGACACACATGCAACTCACTATCGAATATCTCTAAACCTTCTAGCTACTCTATGTACACTTATTCCTCAACGACTCCATTGAGAAACACAGTTTTCACATCCATATGATGAATGCGCCACCCCATCTGTGTTAGCAGTGCAAGGATGGATCTAATGGAAGATTACCTTGAAACTGGTGAAAAAGTCTCATCATAATCGATCCCCTCAATCTGTGAGAATCCCCGAGCCGCAAATCTGGCCTTTTATTTCTCCACACTCCCATTAGCAACTTGCTTTACCTTGTAGATCCATCTAGATCCAACAACTGATTTACTGATCGGTCTTGGGACAATCTCCCATGCACTTTTCTTGACAATGGATTCATACTCCTCCACCGTTGCATCAACCTGTTGAGGCCTCAGAATTCCATTGCCGCAACATGGGGGAAAACCACCTAGCTCAGACCTTAAAGCTGCTCCTTTTCCGTTTGGTGTAGTGGCTCCAACTAGGGATAATGGGACCGGTTTCCCAATAAGGATGATTTTGAGAGTGTTTTGATTATATGTCATGCAAATGGAGAATGATTTTAATCTATCTTATGCATCTATCTAAACTATTTATTCTACTATATACCCGAGGTGTTTCTTCCTTTATGCGATCTAAAGAGATATCTTTCAACTATTAGTAATATAGATCATTTAATAGTGGAAAGAGATGAAAATTATGTAAGATGATTCTTCTAACAAAATAGTTTGACTAGAAGAATTGTGAAAAATATATCGCATTCATATGTGTGATTATACATTCAATAAGAAACTACAAACAAATATTAGAACAGAAGTGCATGTAACATTCATCTATAATAACGTTTCAAATATATAATGCAATAAAAAGATGATTGTCAATCTATAAAGAAAGACTTAATACAAGTGAATAAAAGTACCATATGTATGAAGTTCTACTCATGTAAACTGATAGTAATTGATCTGCTCCTTCTCACTTTCAAGCAATTTAAAGAGTACAGTAATGCAACATCAGTTAAACAACTTTAATTGTCAAAAGGTAATAGACGTGTTCCATTAATTCATCAAAGCATTCACAAACTTAGAGTAGTGCATTCTTTGAAAATGTTTTTGACAAATTTCTGGACCCTTCTCTAAATGCATGAGAGGGGTTTAAATACTAAACTAACTATGTTCTAAAATAGATTATTACAAAAATATAGAGGAGGTTTCAAACGACCATTCTCGTAAGACTAATTTAAACTACAATCTATGAAAATAAAATAACAATTTTGATTTATGAATTCTGCCCTTTCTTCTGGATTTGGTCACAAAGTTGACAAATATCTATCATAGGCTTGAGCTGAGCTAGTTGCGAAATCCTCGATCTGACCTGTCCCTTGAAAAATGCGTTTGAAAGTGTTGGCTGTGATCTTTTTGATAAATATATTAATGATTACAGAATCTGATATTGATGAGATGGTTTGATCAGAAAATTCCAATAATTTTCTTGATCAAACTTATTTACATTTTTAATTACTTCATCTTGTGTGTCTGCCTTCTGCTTCCACTGTGTTTCCAGCTGTTTTACTTTTGAGAACACTTCAGATGTGCACTCTTTGAGAATTTCTACTTTCACCAGTTGTTCACATACATATTCAATAATTTCAATTGATAATTTTGATGTCTTAGTTGTTGTTTTCTCTGCCTGCTTGATTTGTGCTTCCCAATCTTTGAACATGATCTCCTTATGAAACTTATCTACCTGAGGTAGATCAGCTTCCTTTCCTGAGTCTAATGCTTGCCATTGAATGTGTTTGTTGATCTTCTTCTCGAGCCTTTCATATTAAATTTTCTAGATAGCTACTTGTTGGATCAGTATTTTATTTGAGACACAATAAGAGTCAATAATAGAAGCTCGATGGGAAAATACTTCCTGTTGTCTCTTTAACTTAGCATTTACATCCAATGATTATTTTATAAATTTCTCTAATTGCGGTTGGCTCTGTAACCTGGTCATTACTGCTTCCATTTGTGCTTGTTTCTCATTGATTTTTTCTTGATGCTGCAATTTAAGACTCTCAAAATCATTTTGAAATTGGGGCATCTTTGCTTTCAATTGCTCACTGGAGTTGGATTTTTCTTCGTTTAACAGCCTCTCTAGTTCTTGTACTCTGGCTTCCTTTTGCCTCAGCAACACTCTAACCTCAGTAGCTTTATCAACAGCGGTAGTAGCATATGCCCCTGCATACTATTATAATTTAGTTAGATGTTTCATAGGATCATCTAAGGAATCCTTCCACAGAACATCAACAGATTCATCAGTGAAGTTTGAGACTGTTTCATCAGTTCTTCTCCTTGTATTTCTCTTGACTACATCCTTATAACTAGGACTATAGAAGATGTCCAGTGAAGGAATTTCTTCAACTTGTAAAACTATTTGTTTTGTAGGGTAGGCCGATATGATCTCTCAATCATGAGTCTCTGGAGCTTGTTGTAGTGGATTAACAGTTTCAACTATCTTTTGGGAATGTTCAGGTGTTTTAAAACTAGTTATTTGATCAGTATTGGGACTATCTTTAGGATTTTTTATTACTTTATAAAACTCATCCCATTCATTACTCAAATTATTTGTTTGTGAATTTTCATACTGATCAAGTGTGTCATGACTGTGCTGAAATTCTTAAGAAGTTGACTCTGTTCCATTAATTTCTTTTCGCTCCTGCATCTCTATCTCTTGGATTACCTGATCAATTATCTTTTTTGGGCTATCCTTTCTAGATTCGGATCCATATTCAGAGTGATCTGAATTTTGAGATTGGTTCTCTGATTGGCCCAATTCATCCTCAGACATGTCTTTGGCTTCATTATCCAAGCTGATACTTGGAGTAGGTCTGTTGACATCTTCAATAGTTAACAAGTTGAGAGGAACTCTCTCCAGTCTCTTATTTCTATATATTTAGAAGGCTTCCAAATCAACTTGGCTAAGTTGACTGGATGAAAACTTGATTATATCTGAAAACTTTTCTATGCCTTGGAAGAAATCATCAAATCCATCTATTTCCTTTATAAAAGGCTTCATTTTGAGCTCTGTGTTGTAATTTTTAATTACATCATTTAGATCATACAGCCTCTTTGGCATTACTGTCAGTTTCAATATATTAATCTTAGAAACCTCTTTGTAGGTATGGCCAATATCAAAAAGTGCAAAAGTGTCGCATTGTACGGGGAAATTAGGCCAAACGGCCTTCTTAGCATCTTTCAGTTGTTTGGCGATACCATTAACAAGTTGTTAAGCTATCTCTCGTGAAAGCAACTTATTAGGAACATAATATGGTAGGACATGGGGAGAAGCATAACTCCTAAATACTCTGACTTATGTGAAATTTTCCTCTGCAAACCACCTAGCTACAGAAATAATATCTGCACTAGGCTCTTCGTAAACCCTAGGGGCCTTCTTATTGAATATCATTTGGTGCATAGGAAATATGACTCCATGAAAATTTTAATAAAAATCCAGGTGGAAGTCTGAACCCCAAAGGGCTCTGTGGTAGAAGTGGATTGGGGTAGGGTCTTGGGTAGTCCATTTCCATCCCATGGTAGGAAAACTAGAAGAAAAGAAGATTGTGTCCATGACATAGGCAGACATAAAAAAGGGAGGTATTTCTCTAGATGAAACACTCCTTTTATTCATATATTATGTGATGTGTTTCGCTAAACTGTCAGATAGGATATTTTCCCAATTCAGAATTGAGGAATTGACGATTGTGTCAATCAATGGAACCCAGTCTACTGAAAACCTAGTGGTATCAAGTTTGGAAAACAATCTACACAACATAGCAGCAACATAGCAATAAGGGTAAGGAAGTTGAGCAATAGAGTACGTATTGAGTTTATCTCGCTTCATCTTTCCCTGGTCTTCCTTCCATTCTTTTGTGAATTTTTTTAAATCTGGATTGTTTGCTCTAAAGCTTTGCAGAAAAGCCTTGTCATAGTTTTGTTTTGAGTCTGGTAAGTGGTACATTGCTTTAAATCATCTGCCCTAAAAGAACCAATATTCTCGTTTCTTGAATCCTTAAATGTTTTGTCTTTTATGGTTAAGTGGTTAATTTCCCACTTAACCATATCTGTGTAAGGGAGAACTTTTGGCCTTGCGGCTACCTTGTGAATGAATGAACATGCAACGTCAAAATCAGTCGGATCTGAAGAAACAGATAATTCTGTTGAAGCAACTTTATCTACCACTATTGGCTTTTGATTTTTGAAAAGCTGATAAATTTCTTCCCATGACAAACTAACGCATTCCTTGTTGTAGGTGGTATCTGAAAATAAGGGGGCCATGTCTGAATCTTCAGTAGACGATATTTGAGCAATATCTTTGCCTTTCTTGTTCGTCTCTATTTTCTTCATTATGTTAGTTGATTTCCTGATTTCAAGTATACAGAACAATCACTAGAAATGTATGGAACAAAGAGATAAATCTGTCGTTAATTTATTTCAAAACATGCAAAAATAGATATGAATCTATCAAGTATGATATCAATCATCGATAATCATTCTAAAATCAAATCTCTTACACCTTCACACGAAATATCTATCAATCAACTTTAAGCCGTTAGATCTCGAGTTTCGATTTGATGTGACATAAGTCATTTTGCATGCTTGAGTAATTAAATGTTGTTAATTCGCATATCGCAACATATAACTCTTACCATTTGTGATTTTTTCCCATAATTTCAACGAAATGCGATCTGCGCAAATCGCACATCGCAACTCTTATGCAATAACAAGTTTGTTTACGGTAAAGTTATGCGAAATGCGAATTGCACTTTCAAAAATTCAAGCGACCGCGCTAAAATAGGACTTTAGAGATTTATTTTTATTGCTTTTTTGGCTCATCGGGTCCGTGCAATCGCACTTATATCGAACTGATTTATAAGTTGGTTGTTTTAAATGAGGTGCAATGTGATAAAGAAAGTATAACGATAATTGAAGTGTTTGCAAAAATTTTAAAACATAACTTCGAAAAAAAGGTTAGCGCATTTCGCAGCCCAGTAACTTAGATGATTGTAAGTCTTTTTAAGTTGTAAGCTATGCGGTTTGCGATGCGCTAAACGAATAAAGAGGAAAACTCAAAAGAAAACTTTTATTTCCTCAGATTTTTGTTTTTAAAGCTAAAAATAAATTTCCTATTTATTTCTAAAGGGTCCCCATTTATTAAAATAAATGGGGGATGTTGTATAGCACAACAATTGGCGATTCACTTGGGAGAACCAGCTATATCTGACTAATTTTTTGAAATTTCTAAAACTTTTTTGAAAATAAAAATAGTTGCAAAAATGAATTTCAAACAAATAATATCTTACTAAGCAATGAAATTTCTCTTATTTACAATTCATAAGAATCCCTCTTTTAAAGATATAAGTATGAAAATCTATATCAATCTTTACTCAGTTCAAAAAGATAAAGCAGGTGCCTCTTACAGATTAGCCTTATAAAAATTTACTCTTTTATCACAGGTAGAGCCTCTTTTCCAATAGGAAATTTAAGCTTTTGGTAGGGTTACCTTTTACCCAACAATGATTCATTGTCCCATCCAGTGTTTCTTACAATTTCAAAAATAAATTCTAATTTTGAAACTTGAGTCTTTTTTTGTATCCTATTTTTTATTTACTTAAAAGCCATTATCTTGGCTTGGTAACCAAATGTTGACAATGTCATTCACTAGTTGTAATTAAACTGATCAAGCTGGCTCTTGATGAGACCCCTTGTCCTTTTGATATAATCTCAAGTCATTACCCTATTTTGGTAGGCAGTAATCGTAATGTCAGTTCAATTGTTTCCCTATGACATGGTAAACAAGCTCTTGATGAGACTTATTATCTTTTAAGTTTTTCTAGTTATAATATTTTTAGAATTTATTTCAAAAATTTATAATTTTTCCCGGATGGGGTGAATCATTGGTCCTTCTGAGGATTCTAGATGATAATGTCCAGTTTTAGATTGCTTTTATGTAAAAGAGTCTTTACTATGTTAAGATTATTTTCTTGATTGATAACAAAATAATCATGCTATATAAGGATGAGAGTTCATTAGAGAATAAATAATTTTATTGAAATTACATCTTTTAGTGAAAATAAAATCTATTTGTCTTTCGAATATTTCGATTGTTTCCTTAACACTTCTTATTTCTATAAGCGATAAATCAAAAAGGATCATCTGAGATTTTATTTTGAAAAGCCAAAAATTTATACTAAGCAACTTTTATTTTTTCTAAGGAAAACAAAAAGACACTAGTATACAGGGAATAAAAGGGGTTACCTCTTATGAAAAGTATTTTTTTAAATCTGCCCATTGATAGGCAAAGAATCTCTTTTGCCTGATATGTCTTGCAATAAGAATGTCGATGGGCCTATTTCTTCGATTATTTGAAATGGACCTAGCCAAATTTTTAGAAATTTCGTGTGTTTACCTTTTTCGTCATGCACTTTGTCCCATTTCAATACCAGATCACCAATTGAAAACTTTTTTGGAGTAACAGAAGTTGAATCAAATGAGGCTTTTACTATTTTTTGATGATGTGCATGAGTCTATTTAGCTTTTTCTCTTTCTTCTTCTAACTTAAGAATTTGAGATTGTCTAAGTTGTAAAGAAGAAGCAAGAGATTCATCAATAAATTGTGTTGAGATTCAACAAGATGATGATCCTAGTGAAAATTAAGCACCTTCATTAGGTGGAGCCAGCAGGCTATTTTTAGGTGTATGTCTATTTTTAGAATGGTGAGCATATTCTAAAATTAGGAGGAGACTAATTCTAGATGGTTGAGAAAATTTTATTTTTAGATATATGGGCGAAGTCTATTTATAGATCACATGTCTAAAAATAGAATGCATGTCGATTATTTTTAGCCCTTAATAATAATCAGACAATAAATAATAACTTATTCTCTTGAATTACTTGATTTTAGTTAACTGATGTGGCAAACTAGTTGATTAAAGGAATTACGCATTCCAAGGTTGGTTGGTGGGACATGCACAGTGGACTTCATTGTAATTGAGTGATACAAAGTTGTAACATAGCTGGAAGAGTAGTTATGTGAGTTGTTATTTATTTTAACTCATTTGTGCTAGTTGTAACTAATGATACACTAGTTCGAGATCAGTGAATTAATTATTTAATTAATTCACAAGCAGTGTTTCACATGCAACTAAAGAAATACAACTGTTAACTACATGCATGTCAGATCTAGTGGAGACCGAGTGGAGAGATAGGTGAAAGGGTCTAGCTGACTATCAGTAGTGACTATAGTGGTGCATTCAATGCAACTACAAACACATTGGAGATGCCAATGAGGATTGCGTATTCAAAGCAAGGCAAGATCGAATTCATTGAGGGATCTTCTTCAGCAAGGATTTCAAAATGGAGGCAGGCTATCAGGAGGTAGTAAATTGGTGCATGTGTGAACCAATTTTTTTATGACAGTGTGAGACAATTGTATATTGTACTGAGAGCTCTATGAGCAGAGATTTGTATGGTATTGTTTCATGATCCATTGATATACATAATATATGATAGTTGGGGGTTTTAGCTTTAAGCTTTCCCAGTACAAACATCTTGTTATCTGCGATTGATTTTTCTTCATGTGTTTGCAATTGGCGATTAAATTTCCAAAAAGAATTAAGTATAAGGATTCTCTATTTAACAGTGGTTATAATTGTTAGATCATGTGAGCTTGGTAATACATCACTGTATTTTTTAAATTTCTACATGGTATCGGAGCAGAGAAGATTGCAATAGAGAAGCAGTGCTGAGTTTTGTTGGTGGAACAATTCGAATTTGCTGCAAGAATTTCTTGGCGCGAAAGTTGAGTAAACATCGAAATGGATTTCAATGGTTTGCGGTTAGAGTATGCACTTAAGGGAAGCTAAAACTACATTGCATGGAAGGGTAGGATGGAGGTGGTGCTTGAAGATAATGGCTTGAAGGTATTCATCGACAGTGATGTTCCTAAGCCCACTTTGACGAATGTTGCATTAGTTAACGCTTGGCAAAAGAAAGTAGTGAAGAGGAGAAGGATTTTGTTGGAAGGTGTGAGAGACCATATTGTCTCAAGCCTTCATGAGAAATCCACTCCATTTACAATGTGGAAGGCTTTGACGGATCTTTTCCAAAGCAGTAGCGACCATAGGAAATTGGCGCAGAAGGATAAACTCAGAAAAATCAAGATGGAGAAGGGCGACAGTATTCCAAAGCATCTCACAAAGTTTGTCCAATATCGAGATGAACTAGGGAGTGTGGGAATCACGGTTGCTGATGATGATTTGGTGAGCTTGGCTCTCTTAGGACTTCCTAATATTTGAAACAGTTATAAAGACTCTGTCAACAAACGGGAAAAATTGTCGTATTAGGAACGACTTTGGTCGGATCTACTATAGGAGGAGATCAGGTGGAACACCAAGGATGGCTCTTCATCAAAGCATGATGATGAAGAGGATTGTGCTTTGGCTGCCAAAGCAAGGAAAGGGAAGGGGAATAAATTCCACTCAAAATCTGAGGCTAAAGGCAAGAAGCTGGATTTGTCCAAGGTGAAGTGTTTTCACTGTCATGAACATGGGCATCTTGCCACTAACTGCCCACAGAAAAAGAAGAAAAAGAAAGTTGTTGGAGCTACAGCTGGTGAGGCCCTTGCCTCACAATTTTAACTTGATTTATCTTTTATCGCATGCTTGGTTTCAAGCGCAATGGGATCGGTGTGGTATCTTGATAGTGGTGCTTCCTTCCACATGACAGGAGATAAGGAGCTCTTCAGTGACTTGGAGGAGATAGATCTCCAAATGAATATAGATATGGGTGACGATGGACGATACAGTGCGACCGGAATTGGTACCATTACCTTTGAGAGAAATTCAGGTAAACCATTTCTGTTGAAAGATGTTATGCATGTTCCAGGTCTAAAGAAGAACTTGGTCTTAGTTGTGATGTTGGAGGACAGAGGTTATGACGTTGTTTTCAGCAATGGAAAATCTTTCCCGCGACATAAAACAACGGGTCAAACCAAGAGGATAGGGATTCGAGTCAAGAATCTCTACAAGCTAGAGCTAGATGGATGCGCTGCAGTGGTGGGCAAAGAAAAAGAAGTGGTGAGTCGGGATGAGGGCGAATTATGGCACACGAGATTGGGCCATCTTCACCATGGCTCCCTAAATATTTTGCAGCAGATTTCTACTGGACTTCCCAAGGGTACACTTGCGCAGTTAGATCAGTGCAAGGGATGTACTATGGGCAAGTTTGTGAAGAACACCTTTCATGAAAAGGAGTTCACACAGGCGTGTGTGGGCCATTCTTGGTTGCTTCAACAGCAAAACACAGGTATTATGTTGTTTTTGTTGATGACTATTCTCGTAGATGTCGGATCTTCTTCATGTAGAAGAAGGATCAAACATTCTCAAAGTTCTGTGAGTTTAAATCATTGGTGGAGAAATATTCGAGGAAGCAAGTGAAGGCTCTGCGGAGTGATAATGGTGGTGAATATATCTCGAACGAATTCAAAGACTTCTGTAACAAAGAAGGAATTCAGAGAGAACTCATAGCACCTCATAGAATGGATCACGGAGAGGAAGAACAGAACGATCGTGGGTGTTGCATGAGCTATGTTGCATGATCAGGTCTTACCAATGCACTTGTGGGTGGATGCATGCAACACTGCGGTTTATGTGCAAAACTATTTTCCTCATAGAGTACTTGGCATGAGTACACCTGTAGAAGCTTTTACTGGTAAGAAACTGGATGTTTCTCACTTTAAGATTTTTGGATCATCTGTTTATGTGCATGTGACCAAGAATGCCAGGAAGAAGCTGGAACCGACTGCTAAAGTTGGGATATTTGTGGGGTACACAAAGACACCGCATAATTATCGTGTGTATTTTCCAAACAGTTGAATGACTGTGCTGCGACGGGATATAAAATTCAATGAGGAGAAAGCCATGAAGTTTTCACTTGAGAGGGAGCTAGACTTTCATGAAGAGGAGGAACTTTTGGTTCCCAAATATGAGCCTCTAGATGTGGATCAACCACAGGAGGAGGATCATGGAGGGGAGGAGTCCACTCACACAGAGGCAAACATCAGAACAGGTAGAAGGCGTACTACATAAGCTGAGAGGCTGAAGCTTGATGCGACATAGAATGTAGGAGTCCCTACTTCACAGCACAGACAGAGGCAGTCTCCTGACCGTTTCACTGGATACATGGCTCTCATAGTGACAAGCCATCTTCCTTTCAGGAATCAATGCAGGAGCCCACATGGATAGATGCAATGGTGGAGGAGTATGACTCCATTTTCAAAAACAATGCTTGGGAAATTGTTGCAAGGCCGGTTGATAAATCAGTGATAGGTTCAAGATGGATCTACAAGGTAAAGCAAGATGTTGATGGGAGTGTTGAGAAGTATAAGGCAATATTTGTGGCTTGGGGCTTCTCACAGATTAAGGGAATTGATTATGAAGAAAACTTTGCACCTGTCTCACGGTATTCTTCCATAAGGACCATCCTTGATCTCTCAGCGCATATGGGTTGGCACATTCATCAGATGGATGTGAAGACTGCGTTCATTAATGGGATCATTGAGGAAGAAGTGTACATTGAGCAGCCTGAAGGATTTGAGATCTTCAGCAGTGAGTCGCATGTGTGCAGACTCAAAAGAGTGTTGTATGGGTTGAAGCAAGCACCCCATGCTTGCTACACTCAGATCGACAACTATTTCACTGGACTTGGCTTCACCAAGAGTGAGGCGGATGCAAATCTATACCAAATTGTGGTGGAGGGTAAGCTTTTAATCATTGTTCTTTATGTTGATGATTTAATATTGACTGGTGATGAGCAGCTGATACACTCATGCAAGGAGGACCTTGCAAAGGAGTTTGATATGAAGGATATGGGCCTCCTTCAGTATTTCCTTGGCTTGGAAATATGGCAGCGAGATGGTGAAATGTTTGTGTCTCAAGGCAAGTATGAAAGCGAGATACTCGGTAAGTTTCACATGGAGGGCTGCAAACCCATGGATACTCCTCTTCCAAGAAATTGGAGGAAAGAGGATGCTACATCGACAGAGGTAGTGGATGCTACTGTCTATCGACGGTTGGTGGGTTCACTCATGTATTTAGTTAATACAAGACTGGACATATGCTATGTGGTGAACCAGCTTAGTCAAGCGATGGTTAAGCCTACCAAGCTCTTTTGGAAGGCAAACAAGCATGTCTTGAGATATCTCAAGGGCACATCTGAGTATGGCTTATGGTACAAACATACGGATGAGGTGAAGTTGCATGGTTTCATGGATGCAGATTGGGCAGGTAGCCCAACGGGAAAAAAGAGCATATCAGGAGGGTTTTTTAGTATCAGATCTATAGTTGTTTCTTGGTACAGCAAGAAACAGAGATCCATGGCACTCAGTTCAATAGAAGTGGAATACATGGCAGCAAATCAAGCTGCATGTGAAGCTATCTGGATGAGGAAGATCCTGGTTGGTTTGTTTGGTTCTCATTTAGATCCTACAGTGCTTCATTGTGATAATCAGAGTTGCATTAAACTCTTGATTAATCATGTATTTCATGATAGATCTAAGCATATAGATATCTGGTATCATCATCTCAGAGATTGTGTGCAGCGGAAGATCATGTTGCTTCAGTACATTCCTACGGAAGATCGAGATGCAGATATTCTGACAAAGGCGCTCACCAAGAGAAAATTCAAATACCATAAAGGCAGGATCGGGGTGAAGGATAATCCCTTTCTTGTTGAGAGGGAGTGTTGAGATTCAACAAGATAATGATCCTAGTGAAAATTAAGCACCTTCACTAGGTGGGGCCCGCAAGCTATTTTTAGGTGTATTTCTATTTTTAGAATGGTGAGCATATTCTAAAATTAGCAGGAGACTAATTCTAGATAGTTGAGAAAATTCAATTTTTAGATGAATTTCTATTTTTAGATATATGGGCGAAGTCTATTTATAGATCACATGTCTAAAAATAAAATGCATGTCGATTATTATTAGCCCTTAATAATAATCAGACAATAAATAATAACTTATTCTCTTGAAGCACTTGATTTCAGTTAACTAATGTGGAAAACCAGTTGATTGAAGGAATTACACATTCCAAGGTTGGTTGGTGGGACATGCACAGTGGACTTCGTTGTAACTGAGTGATACAATGTTGTAACAAAGTTGGAAGAGAAGTTATGTGAGTTGCTATTTAGTTTAACTCAGTTGTGCTAGTTGTAACTAATGATACACTAGTGAGAGATCAGTGAATTAATTATTTAATTAATTCACAAGTAATTTTTCACATGCAACTGAAGAAATACAACTGTTAACTACATGTATGTCAGATCCAGTGGAGAGATAGGTTAAAGCTTCTGGTTGAATATCAGTTGTGACTATATTGGTGCATCCAATACAACTACACACACATTGGAGATTCCAATGAGGATTGCGCAGTCAAGGCAAGGAAGGATCAAATTCATTCAGGGATCTTCTTCAGCACAGATTGCGCATTGGAGGCAAGCTGTTAGGAGGCAGTAAATTGGTGCATGTGTGAACCAATTTTTGTATGAGAGTGTGAGACGACTGTATATTGTACAGAGAGCTCTATGAGCATAGCTTTGCATGAGATTGTTTCAAGATCGATTTCTATACATAATATATGATAGTTTGGGCTTTTAGCTTTAAGTTTTCTCGTAAAAACATCATGTTATGCGCGATTGATTTTTCTTCATGTGTTTGTAAATGGCGATTAAATTTCCGCAAAGAATTAAGTAGAAGGATTCTGTATTTAACAGTGGTTATAATTGTTAGATCAAGAGAGTCTGGTAATACATCCTGTATTGTTTAAATTTCTACAAATTGTACTAAGGAAAGAGAGGGAATAACTACGTTGGTGGGAAGTGCAACTTCTTTTCCATGGACAATATTGAATGGGGAAGTGTCAATAGAAGCTTTTTGAGCTATTAGATATGCCCAAAGAGTAAAGATTAATGACTTGTGCCAATTTCGTTGGTTTTGATCAACAGTTCGTTTGATTATTCTAATCAAGTTCTTGTTTGTAGATTCTGCTAAACCATTTCCTTGCGGGTAATAAATTGCAGAATACTTAAGTTTAAAATCTCTTTTAATTGCAAATTCCATCATAGCAGTTCCTCAGAAGTAAGATGCATTATCAAATATTAAAGCAGTAGGTAAGCCAAACCTGGTTATGATATTTTGGTCGATGAAATCAATGATATTCTCAGAGTTAGCTACTTTTAGTGGAATTGATCCACCCATTTAGTAAATTAATATGTACCTGTGAGAATATACCTATGTTGTTTGGAAGAGTTAGGAACAATCTCACCAGTTATATCTAATCCCCATTGTTCAAATGGTTGTTCGATATTGACCGGTTGTAATGGGAAAGTTGGCTTCCTTTGTCTTCCAGATGTACTTTGACACACTTTTCATTTTCTTGCATATTCATGAGTATCTTTGAAAAGTGTAGGCCAATAGTAACCTGCATGCAAGATTTTGTGTGATGCCGTATTTCCTCAAAAATTTCCTCCAGCTGGTCCATTATGGAGTTCTTGCAAGACTTTCTCTACTTCAGATTTTTCTAAGCATCTTAAAAGTACATAATCAAAATTTCTCCTAGATAACATCGTTGATTAATTCATATTGTTTGGCATTTAATCTTAAAGCTCATTTTGTTTTGTAACTGAGTTGATTTGGAGCATATCCATTCTTTAAATAGAATATAAGATCAGCATATTGAGATTGTGCATCGTTGAGGCTTACCTCTGATATTTGCACATCGTTACCTAAATATTCCTCTGATAATAGATGTGATGCTCCTGGAAGCATTCTGCAAAAACCTTGACCTCTAACATTTTTAGAGGGTTTAATTTCTACATAATATTCTTGTAAAGCGGTAACCCAGTTAGCCCTTTTCTCCCCTAATTCTCTCTCCATCAATAGTTTTCTTACTATAGAGAATAGAACTATGATTTTGGTATGAGGTTTTAGGAGAAATGGCTTTCAATTCTTTATATCCTTAAATACAACAAATGCTTACTTTTTGACAAATGTGTAATTTAGTTCTGAACCTTGTAAATTGGACCAGAAAAATGATATTGGTGCTTCAATTTGTTGGTCATTCAACTGTGTTAAAACATCAGCTTATGATGTATCTGATGAAAAAGTGTATAATGTAAAAGGATTAAGAAAATTGAGGAGCATTGACAATTTATTGTTTAATCAAATCAAATGCTTCTCTTTCATTATGTCCCCATATAAAGATAGAATTTTTCTTAATCATATTCTGTAAAGGTAAAACAATCTGTGAAAAGTCAGGGACAAACCTTTTAACAAAATTAATTTGCCCAAGAGATGACTGCATAGCTTTCTTGTTATGAGGGAAAGGAATTCGCTTAATCTCTTCAATTCTTTCAGAATCAATATAGATACCTCTTTTTGACATAATGAATCCTAAAATTTTTCCTTCATCTAATGAAAAAAATGATTTCTTTGGATTTAACGAGATGCCATACCTTTTGCATAGCTCAAAGAATTGTTTTAGGTCATTCACATGATTGGTTACTTGTTTAGAAAAGACTGTAATGTTATCTAAATAAATAACCACTGTTTTATTATGAGCCCCTTAAAAGCTGTGTCCATAGCTCTGTGAAAAGTGGCGCCTGCATTAATTAATCCAAAAGGCATCTTTTGATAGGCATAAGTTCCCCACTTAGTTCTGATCATAGTTTTCAATCTGTCATATGGATGTATGAGAATTTGGTTATATCCCGAGAATCCATCTAGAAAGGACATAAGTTCAGAACTAGCTATTGTCTGCAGTACTTGTTCCATGGTTGGTAATGGAAAGTTGTCCTTCTGACAAGCTTTGTTTAAATTCCTAAAATCAGTGCAAATTCTAATATCGCCATTCTTCTTTCTGAATGGTACCAAATTTGATACCCATTAAGAATGCCTGACTAGAAAGATGATTTTTTCCTTGAGGAGTTTGTTCAGTTCTGTTTTGATTTGATTTTCCAGATTTGGATGAATCTTCCTCAATTTCTACCGTATAGGCTTTTCTTCTGAGATCATAGGAATTGTGTGTTGAATCACATAAGTGTCATATGTTTTAAGATCAGTATAATCCCAAGAAAAGACACTTTTGTACATTCTAAACAATCTGATAAATGATAATCTTTCTTCGTAAGTGTTGGGTACCAAATCTATATACTTTTCTCTCCTATTTTCACCCACCTTTCTACCTCTTTGTATCATTAATTTTTCTAAACGCACGAGGTAAATACCTTCCCAATGTCTTATATGGAATGTTTGATTAATGAAGTAATAGTCGTGGAGGTCTTACCTATGCAAGTGTTAACTCCGTTTTTTCCACGGATTCGACAAGTAAAGGGGTTACATTTGCAAGCCACGAAGCAACTCCGAATTCTCAGCATTATCTCGATATGCTGCAACAGCGCAACAGATTCCAACTTACCCCAAATCTATTTCAGGATTTTCGTGGTTTCCTCTCGGAAACTAGTTTGTTGTTGTAACAATTGTATAATTGTAGATATTTAGTTGTTAGATGGGAAAAGACGGTTTTCCTGAATATTTGTATAAAAAGGGCTTCAAGGCTGTGAATCAGGGTAACGCAGAAAGAGACTGATATTGTAACAGAATTATTTTAATCAATGGAATGCACATCGTTTTACTGTTCTATTTGTGAGCTATGAGTTTACCGCAGCCCTGATCAGAGAGTTGGGCCCACTCTTCTGATCGGGTGATGCGTTATTTCCCTTTTGCTAATTTCGTATTTCTGTTTATTATTGTAACTATTGTTTCGGTATGATTCTGTAATTGTTGTGAATGCTTTTATAATTCCACGATTTATCTTTAATCGTTGTTACAGTAGTTTTCTTGTTTAATTATTAAGCCTGTGTTCAATAGCGGATTATGTTATTGCTTTGCATATACGATGCGCGTTAGTCTTGCAATAACCAACACACCCAGATTGATAATTAATGTGGAAAAAGGTTTTGAATATTTTTTCACACTTGGACACCAACATTTTTGCGTCGTTGCCGGGGAAGGATAACAAGGTGCAAGAACACGATCTGTAATTGATCTAAGGATTAATCTCTCGTCTTGGGGAGGGTATTTATTACCCTGCTCTAAGTCTTGAGTGTACTGTTCTGTTTTCTCTACTTTTTCATTGCTTTTTAAGAACTAATCTCTTATCTTTGGGAGGGAATTTATTACCCTGCTCTAAGTCCTAAGCGTAGTGTTCTGTTTTCTCTGCTTTTTCATTGCTTTTTAAGAACTAATCTCTCGTCTTGGGGAGGAAATTTATTACCCTACTCTAAGTCTTGAGAATAATGTTCTATTTTCCTTACTTTTTCATTGCTTTTTAAGAACTAATCTCTTGTCTCGGGGAGGGAATTCTCTACCCTGCTCTAAGTCCTAAGCGTAGTGTTCTGCTTTTCTACTTTTTGATTATTTTTCTGAAGGGCCAATTTCTCGTCCTAGGGAGGGTATTTGATCACCCTACCTCAGGTCCTAAACTTTAATTTTCTTTTTGAACCCACACTCTCGTCCTAGGGAGGAAACTATCCGTCCTGCTCCGGGTCCTGAGCGCTTCTATTATTTTAATGAATTCTTCCCACCAATTTCATGAACAAAGATCTGAATAACAGGGGCAGAGGAAGAACCCCAAAGAAAGGAAAGGATCTGGGAAGGAAGACGTATATTCAGGAGATCATTGCAAAGGTTGAATCAGAAGCATCTTCTCCTGCTGCTGTCAGGGTAAGGGTTCAGACGAAGTCTGAAGGGCAATCAGTTGAGAATCCACTGCCATCCACGGTACCAAAGGAAATTATTTCAATAGCATAAGGAGGAATAAATAAGGTATCAGTGGAAGAGATACCCCTGCTACTAGTAGAGCGGGAAGAAATAACAAGAAAGGCGTCAAAATAATTGAGCAATTCCAATTGGGAATAATAATTCCCGAAGGATTTTGCGTCACCACGAGACCAAGGGAGTGTTGTGAAACCTCCTGTAGTTGAATTGAGCAATTCCAATTGGGAAGAAGAACTCCTGAAGGAGTTCGCATCACCACGACACCAAGGGAGTGCTGTGAAACCTCCTACATCGAATCACCCAAATTACCAGTTGCAGAACTAGTTGGAATCTCGGGTGAGTATTGGAGGATATTCATGGCACCTACAAGTTCTTCTATTGATTTCCCAATTGGAAACATTATAGGCGATGCACCAATGAATCCCATTCCCTAAACGGCTTTGCCTAATTTTCATGGGCTTTCCTCTGAATACCACAATACATTCCTCTTCAAATTTGACATTGTCTGTCAAGGGTACGATTACATCGTCGATGCTTAGAAGTTAAAAATATCTCCTGCTACTTTAAAAGGGACAAGCCTGCGATGGATCATGGGTTTAGGGGGGAAGACTATCTCCTCATGGGATGCAATGAAGGAATACTTCTTGGAGAAATATCAGGATTAATGTAAATCCCGTGACATCAAGGAGGATATTTTTAAGTTTTCACAGAAAAAGGACGAGAATATGGAAGATTGTGTGGAACGATTCAAATACATACTGCAAAGATCGGTCCATAATGACCTGGATAAAGATATTATGAAGATAATCCTTCTCCGGGAACTTAAGGAAGATTCCCTGCAACTTTTGAACATAGTAGGAAAGGGGGATGTTTCGAAAGAAGACTTCGACACTATCTGTGAGTTGTTCATTTAGTGTTCAGGAGGGGCTGCAAGAAGTGGACTAGGAATTCGGTCATTAAAGACTTCTTGTGGAGGGGTTACAAAGGCAAGTATCGGAAAACTACTATATAACCTAAGGATTGATATCCTAAGCACATTATTTGCACAAATGGACACTTTGCAAGTGAAACAAAAACAAATGGAGTTGGATAAGACTATGGCTATATTCTGCCCACAGTGCAAAAAGAAGCATTCGTTGAAAGAATGATCATTAAACACAGTTGAAGCCTGCGCAATCTGCATATAGACCCATGCAACCAACTCGTGCTCTTCCTTGCCAGGATTGAAGGCAGCTTTTCAAGGGGCAAGTGAAGAAAATGCGGTAGATCAACTGTACTTTATGGGACCGAAAAAATCCATGACAACCTCCACCACCAGTTATGAATCCAGGTATGCCCCAGGACCCATCTCAGTATTTTAATAATTTTAATATGGCTCCAAAGTCTGTACCTTTTTCACCAATGTGGTCTCAATATCAATACTCCCCCTCGCAACAATGGGCTCCCCGTACTAGTTTGAATCCTTCATGGACTCAGAACTGGCGTGGACCCTCTCCTACTGGACAGTTTCCCCAATCTATGCCCTCTAATGTACCTCCAAGCAACCCATCACTTCGACCCCAGCTTCCTATCCAGCCCAATAAAAATCCTAATAATAAAGGGTTCCAACAAAATGAGACTCTTAACCTTCCATCATATAGCATTTCTACCGCATGACTTAATGAGATAAACTTACGATCTGGGCGGGTAGTGAATGCCCCAACTTCACCTATTATCATAGAATAGATTAATAGTGAAGTTATAGAACCAGAACCAAAAAAAGTTGGGGATAAACCAGACCAAAACATGATAAATCGAAAACCTCCCCAACCTGCTCTTAACCAGGGTCGTCAAATTACTCCACCATATCCTGAAAGATTGACCCTGAGTAAACAAAGCCCTCAAGAAGAGTTCAACTTCCTAGGGGAATTATAGAATCTTTTCGTCAAAATACCCCTACTCCAAGCTATGAGGGATGTACCTATATATGAAAAAAATCTTAAAGAATATTGTTCTAAGAAACCTGGGAAGAAACCAAGGGATTCGTTAACCATTCCTGTGATGGGTAGACTGTCTGACATCATGCTAGGAAAAACTATGCCTGTGAAATATGGGGATGCAAGGAACCCAATTGTAACAGTACAAATCGATGGGGTTGAAATCCCAAATGTACTGGTAGATTTAGGTGCTGCCATAAATATTATTACCTCTGAAACAATGAATGCATTAGGTCTCGAAAAAATTAAGCCAACCCCTACTATCTTGGAATTGGCAGATAGGTCTATAATTAAACCGGTAGGGAAGTTGGAAGATGTTACTATTTTGGTGGACTCATTGCACTATCTTGTTGACCTCCTTGTATTACAGACACAATCCTCAGTCGATGGTCATTCGTTGATCTTAGGAAGACCTTGGATCTTGACATATGATTATATCAAATGGGACGGTTACAAATAACCTTACTCTCTATCCTCCTGCGGAACCCAGCCCGTCTGAAAAACTATTAGCCAGACAAAAACCTCTGTCAATGGAAGAGTCTAAACCTGAAAATGAAGAAGTTAGACCAATCCTTACCATTGGGCAGGCCCTTCAATTCAAAACAGAAACTGAGGACGATACCATTAACACTTTTATTAATGATCCCTGTTTTGTTTCCGACTCAACTCGTCAAATTCTAGAGTCTGCTATGAGCTGTGAGACACAGGAAAACATCAACCCAAAAGATGAAATTGGAGACATTCTTGTAAATTCATCCCATGATAGTGTTCTGATTGAAATTGAACCAGGGAAGACACTCAATATTAACCTGAATCTGTCAGAATCCAAAACAAAGTAGCTTTTAAAAGTCCTTCAAGACCATCAGAAGCTTTTTCCTGGGATTATACCGACATGAAGGGGATCCCTAATAGTTTATGTACTCATCATATTTATATTAAGGAATATTGTCGCCCTATGAGACAGCCCCAACGAAGAATGAATCCTGCTCTAAAGAACATTGTCAAGGAAGAATTACGGAAATTACTGGATGTAGGTTTCATTTACCCCATCTTGGATAGCCAATGGGCGTCTCCACTGGTTATCGTTCCCAAAAAGAATGGTAAATGGCAGATCTGCGTAGACTATAGGGAGCTAAACAAGGCAACTCAAAAAGACCATTTCCCTTTGCCATTCATTGACCAAGTATTCAAAACCCTGGCTAGGAAAAAGTTCTTCTCCTTCCTAGACAGGTTTAGAGGGTATAATCAGATCCAGATAGACACGAAAGACCAAGATAAAAA